>OY986437.1:224444530-224855065 GCA_963920525.1 Dichetophora obliterata | reverse complement strand
GAATTGCTTTGAAGTTATAGGTTGACAGCGTCAGAATTCAGTATTCGCCCTCAATTTATACATGCAGTTTCATTAATTAAATTTTATGGGCGTACGAAAAGGGGGCGTGAAACCTCCTATTTAACCCAAATTAAAGATATCAAGCGACCTATAATCTTTGGGATTATAGGTCGCACAGTTTTTGAATTCAGTATTGGACCTCATTGTACACATGTAATTTAATTGATTACATTTTATGAGCGTTGATCAAGGGGGAGTGGCACCTCCCATACAACAAAGATTTGTGATATCGAATAGCTTTGGAGTTCAAGGTCGCACAGCGTCGGAATTCAGTATTTGACCAAAATTTACGCATGCAGATTTACTGATAAATTTTTTTAGAGTTTGTCGGGGAGGTGTGACACCACCAACTTAACCCAAATTTGCGATATCGAATAGCTTTGGAGTTATAGGTAACTCAGCCTCGGAATTCAGTATTCGACCTCAATTTACACATGCAGTTTCATTGGCAAAATTTTATGGGCGTAGGGAAAGGGGAGTGGCACCTCCCATACAACCCAAATTTGTGTTATCGAATAGTTTTGGAGTTATATGTCGAACAGTTTCGGTATTCGGTATTCCACCTCCATGTACACATGCAGTTTAATTGATTACGTTCTATGAGGGGTGATCAATAGGGCGTGGCACTTCCTATACAACCCAAAATTGTTAAATCGAATAGCTTTGTGGATATAGGTCGCACAGTCTCGGAATTCAGTATTTGACCTCAATTTAGACATGCTGTTTAACTGATAACATTTTATGGGCGTTTGACAAGGGAGAGTGGCAGCAACGCGCCGGGTTTCAGCTAGTGTTAACATAATTTCGAAATATAATCATGAAAGTTATCGACTGGCTCCAGTTTTTGAGATACTTGTGACAAAGTGAATTATGTACAATAGTTGAATTTTTAGTGGCATGCCGAAGCATAATGCTAAATAATAATTTGTTGTAGTACCAAACTATTTTATTCGATGTAGAGATATTTAAAAAGAGATCAAACTAAATGCTTTGAGCTATCGGTCATTTAAATGAAGTTTCTACTTTTTAACATTTTTTGTCATTTCGTTAACTTTAACAGGCCAGAAAAAAAACTTATTTTTTATAACTCATCACTAAATCGATTCATCAGTATGTACTGTTGACACGATGACAGCATATTAGCTAAAAAAGGCACGATTGACTTAAAAAAAGCTCAAGTTCGAAAATGAGTCAAATCGAATGACACCAATTATATCTCATACAAAGTGCCTCTATCAAAATGGTGAAATTTCTTTAAGTTTCACAAAAAATAGTATGATGACTTGAAATTTGGCACATAAGCCTTGATTTATATTATAAACGAGGACGTTGAAATTTTAAGTTGAATCGAAGAAAAACCACGCCTATATCCCATAAAATGTGTTGTTATAAAACAGAAAAACATTTAAAATTTCACAAAAAATAATTTAAGGTGAAAGTAATTTATAATTTTTTTCTTAAAAAATTGAAAAGAAAGTACATCGACCTCTCATACAAATTAATTTCATCAAAATATTAAATCTATTATAAATTCAAGAAAAATTAATAAATTGACTTAAGCACAAAAGCTCTACTATATGAAACGTACATTGAGCTATGAATTTAGAAAAAGTAGAAGAATTTTCCTTTGTTTTTTTCTAAAGTGCATTCCAAAGGTATACGCGCATCCGCTCTGGAAAAATATGCTGACGCCGCGTCTACCGGCGATTAGCAGCGAACTCGAAATTGTGAAATAAAACTGCAGCACAATAAAAACAGAAAGAAACAGCAATAACAGACGATCGAGTTGCAGCCCAATAGTTTAAGATATAAAATTTGTTAAGTCAGTTCTTAAGTACTCATTGAACAATAACGTTTAAACATCAAAGCTTGCTCTGGTGTTGTTTTTTAAAAAACAAAAATTAACAAGTGAAAAATTAACTTACATATTAAGTGTATCCTAACTAAAAATGTTACATACTTAGTATTTGCAACGCCTTCTCCGAAATTTTTCAACTAACGGTAATTTTGTTGTTATAATACTTTTTAGTATTGGAGTTTTTTGTGTATTTAATTCTAAAAAATTTCTGTTATTTTGACATCAAAAACACTCACATATATTAAAAATTGTAGAAATTCTCAGTACAACGACTTTTTCATAAAACATCGTTACCTAAGAATGAGAAAAAAACGACATGAAAATCAAAGTTTGGTCTTTCGATGCAAATATCTCCGCTGTCCATATATTTCATGGAAATTTTTTTTGTTCAATAGTTCAATAAAATCACTTCACAAAATTTGGTTGAACTGTACCGTTAAGTTAGTGTATATATGTTTTATGAATATGTCAAAAAAGGTCCAAAATATTGACTTTTTACTCAAAAAATGACTCAAAAATTGTTGTTGTTGTAAAAATGAAATCAATTAAAAATTGCACATCTGGCTACCTTTCATATGACATAGCATTTATTTGCAAAAATTCTTCCAGCTAAGCGCAAAAATTATTTTACTGTTTTTGTCATCAAAACAACTTTGATTTTTTTGCGAAATTTATTTTTTTCCAAAATGTTGTTTTTTATATTTTTTACGAAAAAGGTAGATCTCAATAATAATTTATGTGAAAAAGTCACCCCAATATTTCTTTCCAATCAAAAATTATGGCTAAAAATCTATTTTTTCATACCAGACTTTTAATAAAACTGAGTTTTGTATTAAAATTCTCTATAAAGTTTGAACGTCCCCATTCTCTAGAGTAACTACGAACATATTGTATTATATAAAATCTTCCTTATAGTAATCTACTTAGTTTTTTGCTTCCTTAGTGTAGTGGTGTATAAAAAAAGAAAAACTTACATGTATTTCTATAAAATATCCAAGTTTTGTAACTTTTAATTCTCCAAATTAAAGAAATCATGCTGTTGAATGTTGCGAGCAGACTTGATATCAATACAGTTTTACTTCAAATTATTTCTGCTTGTATAAGATTGTTGGAAATTTAACCTTTATCATACCGTCATTTCGTATATTTAAGTAAAAACTTGTCTTCAAAACTAAGAAGCTGTTTTGATAACATTGCAACGAAATCTAGACGTGAGGTCGTTAAATCATGTAAAAATTCTTTACATTAAGGAGAAACCTCTATAGAATATAGAAATAACCATGCCTATCAAGCGCGTTGGAAGCGAATTTCATCTGGGTGGGCAGAACAAATGGGGGGGGGGGGGCAGTACAAATGGTGGTGCAAAAAAGTTCACCAAAATTTCTTAAAAGAAACATGAATGTGAGTAAACTCCTTTTTTATTTTAGTTTAAAATAAAAAAATATAAAAATATACAAAAAATATTAAAATTTCATTATTTTTAAAAGTTTTTCCAATTTCAATATTAGAGATCATTCTTTAAAGGATCTTTCATATGGTAATATGAAAATATAAAAAATAATTGTTGCTTTTATAAAGTAAGACTAGGTATATCTTTACATGGTTCAAATGCAATACGGTACAAAAAGTTATATCAATTAAAATTATTCCAAAATGCTTCTTTCTGTCCTTGCGAGAAACAAACTCTTTCACCACCTCCATCGAATTCAATTCTTTGGTTTTATCTTTGTGAATGTGTATAAGTGGCGCATGAGTGAGTCGTTTCTGTGTCATAGTTGCTCGAAGATACGTCTTAATTCGTCTTAGTGCACTAAAAGAACGCTCAGATGAAGCTGCTGATGCAGGCACAGTCAAAAGCAAAGCAATAAGTTTTTCAACTTCATTTAATAGTTTTTTACAGTATCCGAATTATTCGCAAATTGGGATACAATGCCACTACAATTTCAAGGTGTTTGGCCAGGCAATTGCTTCAGCAATTCAAGTTGCGCGTGGAGGTCGCTCACATCAAAGTCATCTGCATAAAAATCTAGTTTTGTTTTTAGATTTTGTTCAGAATGCACTTTTCCGTTGAAGGCTTCGATTACAATATTTTCCAACGATTCCAGAGTGTCAAGATCTGTTTAAATATACAATAAGATTTACAAAGTGCCAGTTTACACTAGCTTCACTCAACCGACGCACCGAATGTTAAATCAAAGTGTGTCGGTTGAGTGAAGCTGGTGTAAACATGCAAAAATAAAAAAATAAGTCAAATATCAACCTGTTTGATCGAATCTAGCCGTTATCTCATTTGAGAGAAGATCAAAAATTTTGAAATAATCTTTTTGTAGCCGATCATATAACGGCAACTGTACTGAAGGAACCGGATTTGATGTTTGTTCAAAGCGTCGAGGTGGATTTTCATCAGCTAATTCACAGTAGGGGCTTTCGCATGGTCCAAAACATTGGACCAACATGGCAGATTGTATAACATGTAGTACCATGCGTAAGCTAAAACGATAGTCGAAATTTTTGGTTTTTTCTGCCGATTGTACAATATTGTACAACTATGTAAAATTACTGCTCAATTGTTAGGGCATCTAAAAGTTGCTTAGCTATTATCCGGATGTGTTCTGCTTGAGAGCTTGCAATTAATGATGTTGCTTTACAAGTTGGATCGTTCGAACGCTCAATCAAATAGTTTCATTAGTTTTCCATCTAACTTATCGTACAACATGTCGTCCAATATGGAAAGCCCCTAAGAACATGTCAAATTTTTTCTTACCAGAGTTGCAAAATTAACAAGCATTAAGCTACATACTTAAGGTGCTTTTAAACTGAAGTTGTGGGCTTGCAGCAGAAACTCTACATTTTGTTGTAACTTTTAGCAAACACAGAGAAAGAAAATGGTTATCCGCAACCGTGCTTATGAAGAAGAGAGAAATAAGAGGAAAATATATAATACAAAAATATTATCGTTGTAAAAAAACTGATATTTTGAATAACTTATGAAGTTTTCTTTTTAAATTGTTTATCTAGCTAAAAAAGTGGGGGCAACTGCCTCCTTTCCCCCCGCTTCCGACGCCAATGATGCCTATGAATTGTAGCCACAGTTTCTTAATTTAAGGGAAAGAGATTTTTTGAGTGTAGTACTTTTTTGAACCCTCTTTAAAATAATTAATGGCAAAATGTGCAGCGCAGGGTAAGAAGAAGCATTTGCTTTGAATTCTGGCAAGGATCTTGAACAAATTTCAAACTGCTAAATTAAAAAAAATATTTTGTTCTCTCGTTTATAACAGTAGATTTTTGAAAAATTTTAAAATCAAACAAATAACCGTGTAATTATAAAGTTAGTCTTAAACAATTAAAATAGCATACGATTTTATCACAAATACGATTAAGCTAGTATTTCAAATAATTAACGACACTTGAAAAAATATTGAATATTCACTTACAGTAAATTTTTCTTCATAAATAAAAATGTTCTATAAATCCTCAAAATTCGTCTTTGGTAGTGATTTCTTGATTTTTGATTTGATTTTTTTTTCAAATTTGTGATGTCCAAATATTTTAATAATGTATGCTGATTGATAGTTGTCCTTCAGGATGCTGTTGAAATTGCCTTTCTTTAATGACTTCAGGATGGTGTTAAAATATATATTAACATTGACTTTCTTTTGTGATTAGTTATCCAGTATTTTATGTTTTCTAGACACAAAATGATATTTTGAGCGTGTGCTTTTATAATAACGTTGCCAATGTTTTCCAGTGCATTCGTTTTTGGTGATGTTGATGAAAGTTATTGTTAAAGTTCTTTTTCGTTTTATACAATTTTTATTATTTTTGTATCCTTTTGTTAGGAATGAAGTTTGGGTTCGGAAACGTTGGGTGCCAATTTATAAATTTCATTTTTATAGCAAAGTGATTTGCTTTTTTCAGTTCTCGATTTGTTCTGAGAATTTTTATTTTTTCATTTTCAAATTTTCAATTCAAACAATAAAAAGAAATGACAACAAACAAATTTATAATCAGCAAGTTTCAAATTTAAACAAGTAAGGAAACAATCAATAATTTATTGGTATCTAATACAATAATTTAGTTCAATAAATATTATAATAATTATTGATTATATAATATAGTTATAGTAACTATTAACTTATATACAAAGTTATCTTTAAATTCAATAAAATATTTAAAAAAATTTGTTAAATTGTCCAACTTTCTAACTTTAAAGCTCAACACGTTGAGTTAATGTAGCAGAAAAAAAAATCGTTGTCAAAACACCCAACACGCTTACAACAGGTTGAGCTTATCAGAAATTTATCAGTCGCATTCAGCAAGTACACATACTCAACGGTTGCGCAACAGTTGACTAAATTTTGTTTTTTATGAACGCAACCAATATTACTTTTGCAAATTTTGAATGAAATTTTCGGAAAATTCGGAATTTTATTACCTAAGAGGAGTACAATAAATATAAAAAAAATCATCGGGACGTTTCTTTAAATGATAATATTTTCTATCATTAATAATAAATTTCAAAGTTTTGTTTTCGTTGCATCTGGATTGGATTATGATTCACAGATAAGTTAAAAAGAATAACCTTAACTAAAACAATTTTTTTACGAAAAGCCTAAAAATTTTTAATTGTAATTCTGATTCGAATATTTCTTAGCATCGCCATTAGTGTCGCTAGTTGTGATATTAGATATTATAAATTAAAACTCATAAAAACCTAACTGAGATCTGCAGGGAGTATTGCTTCTACGTTAAAAGTCTTCATAATCTTGCCAAACTAACTAAAGTGCACCAATTATGCCATTGAATATGCTTCGTAATTATAATTATAGTTTTTGTCAATAAGTACAAGCAAATCTATAAGTTCAAAATGAACTGAATTAAAAATGGCTTTATATTTATTGAATTTTTGACAAATATTTTTTTATAAAAAAAGGGCCGGAAAATGTTCCAGCTAGTACCTATTTTTGCTTGGTTATTTGAAAGCATCCTTACAAACTAGCCCTTTGACTAGTTCTTTTAAACTAAACTTGAATAAATTTAAATTTTTTTGTGCACATCGCACTTCTTCCCATTATCTGTTTTTTTATTTTTTGCTTATAAAGCTGATGTCTGACATTTGAGTAATGTATGAAAAACATACTGTCACAAGCAGAACCGAATGAAAGACACAAAAAAAAAAACAAAAATAAATAAATTGCAGCCAACTGCTCGTTAATTAAAATAAAAAATCAAGCATCTCCTAGCGGAAATGAAGGATACATTGCAATAGCACAAAAACCACTGGAAGTTTTTGAAATATTTAAAAACAGGACCTTTCGATACAATGGCATGACCTTGTTGTATTATTTGGCCTGTTCTTTTCTTCTCTTTACCGTCCATACCTCTTTGTATGCGGGCAGTGATCAGTTTTCATTGTATTTCCATACCAATGTAATCAAGCACACTCACATATCATATATACACATTAGGGCGGGTCAATTTGTATGGACGAATTTTTTGGTGGTCTGGCTCAGCGAAATTCGTAAAATACATGTAATTTCAAGACTTTTTCTCCACTACAGCATATACAAATTCTAAAAAAAAGATGTGCGGACTTTCGTAAATAGATTTTGTTCTCAATTATATTTCAATTTCAGAATTTGTATATGCTGTAGTGGAGAAAAAGTCTTGAAATTACATGTATTTTACGAATTTCGCTGAGCCAGAATTTGACCCGCCCTAATACACATACACCTACTCATACACGCGATGCTACGAGGTTGATACACAATCTTTTTAATAAAATCATGACAAACTCTGTTAGCAATACTCGCTGTGTTGCATTCGAAGTAGATATTGTATTGCTGCAACTGCAGAACAACAGTCGCGTAATACTAGATGTTGTTGATAAAAAATATCATAACTCGGAATAATATTGAAATGTGAAATGAATACTATAGCGACGTGTTTGTGCTGCTTGTAATGAATAAATATACAAAAAGTGTCATTAATACGCATATCAATACACTGGGAAGAATATTGACTTTGCATATGCAAATTTTTAAGTAACGATATATTGAAAATTTATTCTTCAAATAATGAATTGTGATGATAAATTTTATATGATATATTTTACATAATTGTGTGTAATTTTAATGATAAATATCAGATGATTGATAACTGATAAATAAACAGCAGTCACATAAAAAATATTTTTTTCTCAGTTAAAGGGATTGGATTATGTTTACTATGTGTTTTGTGAATTGTTACATTTGAAATCGGGTCAGTCTAACACTATAACGTTAGGAATTTGACTGAAGTTTATGAGTTTAATAGGCGGCCACGATAGCCTAGTGGTAACGCGCTTGACTGTTAAGCGGGTCATGGCCGGGCCATGGTTCTACGGTTTAAACACATTAATTTACAGCGAAAAGTTGTAGTTGGTGATGTTTGAAAAAGTTTGTGGAGAGGATCGCTTAGTAACTTGATTTGACTGAAGCAAAGGCATAATAGTAGGAGAGCTGATAGACATTTTAAAATTTGGTAAGATATTTTAGGAAATAAATTTTTTTTTACTTAATAGCTATTACATGTACGTTAAGCTCTGGGAGTGCCAAGGTCAACGCCGTAGATAGGTATTTCTTAAGAGAGGGGCTTACTGAGGGCAAAAAAATATTTGTTTTTTTTTATTTCCATTGGGATTTCTGAAGGCCTAGATATTTATAGTGAAGTGAAAAGACTATATTAAATTTTATATATTTAAATTATTTACATAGAAAATTGATTCAATAGCTTGGTTTTGAGCAGGACGACAAGTATTTATTTAAGTAAAGCAACGAAAACAGATATTTTAATAAAGCGCGTCGGAAGCGAATTTCATATGGGGGGGGGGGGGCAGTACAAATGGTAGTGCAAAAAAGTTCACCATAATTTCTTCAAAGAAACATGAATGTGAATAAACAAATTTTTTATTTTAGTTTAAAATAAAAAAAAAATATAAAAATATATAAAAAATATTAAAATTTCATTATTTTTAAAAGTTCTTCCAATTTCAATATTAGAGATCATTCATTAAAGGATCTTTCATATGGTAATATGAAAATATAAAAAATAATGGTTGCTTTTATAAATGGAAGGTCGCTCCCATCAAAATCATCTGCATAAAGATCTAGTTTTGTTTTTAGATTTTGTTCAGAAGGCACTTTTCCGTTGAAGGCTTTGATTACAATATTACAGTATTAAGCTACATACTTAAGGGTGCTTTTAAACTGAAGTGGTGGGTTTGCAGTAGAAACTCTACATTTTGTTCTATCTTTTTGCAAGCACAGAGAAAAAAAATGGTTATCCGCAAGCATGTTTATGAAGATGAAAGAAAGAAGAGGAAAATATGTAAACAAAAATATTATCGTTGTAAAAAAAACTGATATTTTGAAGTTTTCTTTTTAAATTGTTTATCTAGCTAAAAAAGTGGGGGGCAACTGCCCCCTTTTTCCCCTCTTCCGACGCCAATGATTTTAATAATATATGTAGATATATTTATACATAGTTGTAGATACGCAGCTAATTGTGTAGAGCGCGAAGCCAATTTGTCGATAACAGTTTCCTCGTTCACATAAATATCCTTATGAGTATTTAATAGCGATAAAGCAGTAAGGCATTCCGTTCCTGTAACATTTAGAAGCCAATTTTTCAAACTCTTTAATGTGCAAAAGGAACGTTCACTCACGGTTGCCACCTCAAATTCCCACGAAAAAAACCTTTTTCCCACAATAGCAAAAATAAATAATCACGAAATTCCCATGGTATAAAATTGAAAAAAAATCCCATCGCAATTAAAAAAAACCACAAAAAATCCCTTGGACATTTAAAATAACCACGAAAATCCCACGCAAATAAAAAAAAACACGAAAAATCCCATTTTTATTTAAAAAAACCACGATAAATCCCATTTGTATTAAAAAAAAACCACAAAAAATCTCTCTTCTATTAAAAATTACCTCAGTAAATAACACAGACATAACAAATTGTCAAAAATTAAACAAAAAATTTTGACTAATTTGACTAAACAAAAGAACTAATATATTTCGTCATCTGTGTTTTAATTAGTCTTTTAGTAATAATATATTTGTTTAATCCACCTTAAACTTGTATAAAGCTTACAAAAAGAGTTCGAAATTAGTTTCTAGTCTTTAAAAAGCAAAATACAATCACAAAATTCTTCTTTTTAACAATAATTGCTCAGCACGCACCGCATCAAAAACAAAATTCTTTTCGACTGAAAATTCGATGAAAAACGAACCAGCGAAGATTACGTCGAAAGCAACTCGTTATTAGGGCCAATCACAAATCAATTTTATCATTTTGTATATTGATAAAAAAATAAAAAAGTTCACTGAAACATATTTTCCCAATGCATGTAATTATGTCAAAAGTGAAAGAACTTCCCGCCAAATTCTTTGGTAAACCAAAGTAACCGAAATATTAACGAATTCGTTGCGAAAATTACATAGGCTTAGACGATTTTGACAATGATCAAAATATGAAAAATATACACTTTTATGAATATATTTATACATATTTTAACTGCAAAATAAAAATAAATCCTTCAAAACAAAAAAAAAAAAAAATCCCACAAAACAAAAAAATCCCACGTGAATTAAAAAAACCACACCCAATTAAAAAATCCCATGGGAATTCCCATTTCCCACGGCAATTAAAAATAACCACAAATGGGATTTTTCCCACAAAGGTGGCAACCGTGCGTTTACTTGAAGCTGTGTTACAGGGCAAAGTAACAATTACTTCCAGAATTTTGTAAAATTGCGAAAACATCCATTTAATACAGCTACAATTGTCGCCGCAAAATAACTGAAGTGTTTCAGGAGCTGTTCTGCAACCCGCATTTCTATTGTTGGTCCGTTTAGTTTTCTTTAATTCAAGTTTGATTCCCAACTTTTCTATGTCTATTTCATTTGGATACAAGACCCTTATCGCAGCTTGAAAAGATTTAATATTAAACTTTTGATGGACTTATTTTTTAAAACTTTGCTATTATTTGGAAATGATTTGTTAATCGTAATTTAATTTGATTAACAAACTGATATATGAACGGAATGAGAAGCTTAATTCGATAAAAATCATCTATCATATCTCAGTTTTATTAAATATATCTTTAAGTGCTTCTTTATCGTTCTTTTAAATATTTTCCAAAGTTTCGGCTGCAGTATTTATAAATTCTATTAGATCTTTAACAATTTGTTTTAGCAACTGTTTTGTCAGATTTAACGTAATTGAAAATATTTTATGTATTAAATGACTGATTGTAACCAAATATTATTGACTCGTTACTGCGCACAATAATTGGCTTGCTTGAGACGAAGTGTCGCCGCCAAAAATTTGAGGTAAAAAGTTCCATATAGCTCAAGAAACCGTGCAACTGACAAATGTGCTAATAAAATGCATTTTTACGTTTAATTAATAGGTCTGTTCCCGTACTTTTGTAGCAGAAATTAGCAAGTTGTAAAATTTGAGAGAATAAGCAAAAAATGGTCTGTTTACGTAAAAAATTGCAAAAAGCACGGAGACACATTTGCATTTCGGAAAAAGTTGCAACTTTTGAAGAAAAGTCAAAAACATATGTTTGTTTATTTTGTAAAAATTTTGTAAAAATTCGACAAACGTTGGATCAAAACAACAAATTGGCTTTCCTTTTTCAGTTTATTGCATTATACTAAATGTGCCTGGCAAACAAATAATTTGCACATATCTCAAATTTTTTGTGCTGTTTTGTTGGCACTCTAATTTGACATTAGACGTCAAAAGATTGCAGCTTGCGAATTGTTGCGAATTTTTGCTTCGCCAGATTTGTGTAGCACAAAATAGCAACATTTGACAAGGACTGGATTACTCATTTTCGCTCGTGGGTTCGATGGACCCGAAAACGAGGATTATTTCACATGGGCGATGAATCATTGATTTTGAATATTTAAATTTTTTAATTATGTACGGACAACTAATTTAAAAGAATATTTTACAATATTTTAGTGCTAATAATTTTCTTTTATTATTTTTAGATGTATGGTATTAAATTTTATTTTTTAATTTAGTTGAATAGAGTTTTAGTTTTAATAATCGAAGCTATCATTACCATCATCACCATCTTCCTCATCACCATATTCAGGACCATCATAATCATCATCATCATGACCATCAGTATCATCATCATGACCATCAGTATCATCAGCATCCTCTTTATCATATGTATAATTGCCATCACTTTCCGGAACTAATAGTTGTAATGCCAGTTTTGATAAAAGTTGAATTTTTTTTGTAAAGTGCTTGCTTTTGCTTGAAATAACAGAGTCAGAGCTTAAAAAGAGTCTGCTTAATACATCTTCATTTGAATTTTCACGACTGCATTTACGAGAGAAATGCTCTCCATAGTTTCTTAAGTCTTTATTACAGGCTTCTTGTGCTTCCTCCAAAATTCGGTCAATTGGTAACAGTACATGCTTTTTAATTTCTGGTCCGCGTATAAAAAACTTATGCAATGTTGGAGGCATGTTAAACCAGGAATATTTTTCAACAAAATACCAAGCGTAAAATATTTAAACTCGAATTTTCTAAAAAGATATACTTCTATCAAAAAGTTTCGTAACGATCGAATTTTGAAATGTTTTCACACAAATTTTTGTATCTGTGTTAGGTATAGTTTTAGAAAATATTTCCAAGACATTTCGCTTAACTTTTTTAAATTTGGATTTTTTCGATTTTTTTAATACAAGAAAAAAATGAGATTTTTTCCAAAAGCAAAAAATCGTAACTCTTTTAATTTTAGTCTTATTTTCATGTTAAATAGAAAAATTAAATGAAAAATGAAAAGCGTACCAGTTCTTAGAAAGTTTTGGTTACAATTTTTCCTGAAAATTTAACAGTTTATTTTCTACATGTTAAGGAAAAATCGAGGCCCATGAACATTTTGAATTGGTAAAAAAGAGTTTCTTCCACACTGCTAAGGGCCACTCTTATATACAAACATGTATTTACTTAACCAGATACCAAGTAAATATGCACAATATTTACAACACTCTCAAAGACAGATAAACCTTAACCAAAAAAAAAATGCAATTAAAAATAAAAAAAAACAGGTAGATGAAAAACGCATTTGTTATTGTTTCTTCTAAAAAAAAACAACAGCCAAAACAAAACATTCGACAAAACTAGCAAACTGTAAAAAAGGAGTACGCTTAGTAAATGCAATGGTATTAGAACAGCAACAATACGTTTTTAGCAGAGTTGTTTCATATGAAAAGGTTTTTTTTTGAGTTCGCGCAAATATGCGCAAAATTTCAATTCTGATTCTGAAAGCTGAAAAGACTTTTTTTTTAAAATATATAAGCACTTTTAATAAATTATAGTCAATTCACATTTAAAACTCAGCATGTACATAAAAAACTCCGTAGTCTGAGAACTTTTTAAAAAAAATAAATACAAAATATTTTTCAATACATTTTTATACTGACGTTGAAGGCTCTATTTAAAAAATATAGTATTTTTTATTATTTTACGAAAAAAAAATTATTAAAAATGTAAAAAAATCAGTTTTCACCACTTTGCGCAAAAATACAAACAATAAGTGAACTTTGACAGCGTGCAGTTGCATTTAATAAAAAAATTAAAAAATAATAAAGTAATTGTTTAATTTTTGAGGAATTTAAAGAAATTTTACCGATAAATTTTATTATAGTGTCACTTTGTATGAAAGGTAGACGTGAGTTCATCTGATTTGACTGTTTTTCAAGCTTAATGTTACTAATTAAGATTTAAGCTCTTTCACAGAATTAAAAGCCATTAAATTAATTTATGTGAAATTTAAAAGATTTTACCCCTTTTATTAAGTAGCTTTGTATGGGAGGTTGCCTTGGTTTTCATACGATTGAGTTAATTTTAAAACTTAAAGTGCATAATTAAGATTTAAGGTAATTTTCCAAATTTAAAGTGATTTAATTAAGTTTTGGAAAGTAAAAATTTTTTACGGCTCATTTTTTATGGACCAAAATATATTTCACATATATGGGAGGTTTACCGCCTTCTTGTTTAATCCCACCGAAATTTACTAAGAATATTAAAGATCACATAGCAGTTATCCACTGATAATTCTATTAGTATTGTTGTTAACGTACGTTTAAGATATCGCCCAAAAAGTATTTAAGTTGTATGGCAGCTGCCACGCCCACTTGTCCAAACTTTATGAAATGCTTTTTTTGTACTTTTCTATACCTTAAACTTAAAGAACTATCACAAAATTCACAAAATAATATTTTCCGTCTAACTTGTACCAATCGCATATCACTGTGGTGCGTGGCGGCCACACAAATTTTTTTTTAACCCTTTGAGGACAGCTCTTAACCCGTTGGTACTAAAAATACAAACTATGGCCGATTCTACTTTTATAGGCTTATATAAGCAGTTTACAAAATTTGAAAGTCATATGTCCTTCCTACGAAGTCCTGGAAGAAGTTGCTTATAAGCAACAATTGTCCATAGTGGTAAATAAAAATAGGGTATTTTTACAAATACAATTTATATTTTATTTAGCAGTTTTTCTGTATAATGTAATACTTAAGTATGGTTTATAAGAAAACAATTTTTGCTTGTGTTCGAACACAAATAAACTCCACATTTGGAACATTTGGAAAGGGGAGTTCCAGTTTTACAAAGACGGCAGCGACCTTTCTGACCCCATACCACCCAATGGCCTTTTTCGTCATATCGCAGTGTTTTGGCTGGATCTGGGGTATACTTCCGTTTTAATGCAGGGCTGCAAATACTCTCTGATGACGAAGGCAAGGTCGATGGTGAGGCTTGCTGGGTGTAAGGGGCCTGTGGGTGTGAGGGGTTCGTAGTAGGACGTCCCCTTGCGCGTTTAGTGATGTCAGAGGGAGACGAAGCGCTAAGTAGCGATTGTGCTATTTCCATTTGAAAATATATTAGTGGCATTGGTTTAGACTTTTGTTTGGCAGCTTTTAGGTCTTTCCGATAGAGTAACCAGGCGTTTACAACAGCAGCTCCGATGCACCAGTAAACAATGCGCATATACCATTTTTTGGATCTATGATTAATTTTGTAAAGCTCCATGAGCATGTCGGATAAGTCAACTCCTCCCATTTCCCGAGTGGCGTGGTCAATTTTTTTTTTTATGTAATTTAACTCAACTACTTGAAAGTATAAGTTTTAATCAAAAATATATTAAAAAATGCTTGATTCCAACGATTGGCTTAAAATTAATTCCAAGATTTCTGAGCGTGTAGCCTATCGATTTGAAATGAACGAATCGAACAGAAATCGATACAGATACGTACAAAAACATTGCAGGTGAGAGTGACATTAGTGTGATGTCAAATCGGTAATATAAGTCGGTAACTACGAAACCTGGAAAGTCCACCATTGACCAGATTTTCACGCTACGACAAATCTTGGAGAAGACTCAAGAAAAACAAGTCAACACCCACCATCTTTTTGTCGACTACAAAGCCGCCTTCGACAGCCCAATAAGGAAGCACCTGTACTCCACCATGTCTGAATTTTGTATTCCTGCAAAACTAATACGAATTTGCAGGATTACACTGAGCAACACCAGCAGCACAGGTAAAATCAGGAAGGACCTCTCACCACCATTTGTTACCAAACGAGGTTTCAGACAAGGTGATTCCTTATCGTGCGACTTTTTCAGCCTAATGATGGAGAAGATCATCCGAGCTGATGATCAGAGACGTAGTGGCATAATATTCTAGAAGAGTGTTATGCTGTTTGCGTATGCTGATGACATCGATATCATTGGCCATAATACGTGCGAAGTCAGAGCAGCATTCTCCAGATTAGAAAGAAAGTCAAGTCAAATGGGTCTGGCAGTGAATGCAAATAAGACGAAATACTTAGTGTCAACAAATAAAAAGTCCCAGCGTCTTGGAACCCACGTTACAGTTCACAATACCTCCTTCGAGGTTGTGAAGGACTTCGTTTATCTGGGATCCAGCATAAACTCAACCAAAGACATCAGCACTGAGATCAAACGAAGAATAACTCTTGCCAACAGGTGTTACTTTGGGCTCACTAGGCAATTGAGAAGCAGAGCCCTCTCTCGACGAATGAAAATCACGCTCTATAAATCGCTCATCATGCCCGTCCTACTTTATGTATCACAAACCTGGACGCTGAGCAGTTCAGATGAAAAGACTTTAGGAGCATTTGAGAGAAAGATTCTTCGTAAAATCTACGGACCAATCTGCGTCAATGGCGAGTACCGAATACGGTGGAATGAACTGTACGTGCTGCACGCTGACATCGACATAGTCAAGCTCATTAAAATCGAGCGGCTTCGCTGGCTAGGTTATATTCAGCGCATGGAAAACGGACGATAGATACGCCAGTGAAGAAAATATTCGATTTGGTACCCAGCGGTAGTCAATTCAGAAGACGACGACCACATCTTCGTTGGAAAGACCAAGTAGAGGACAAAATGACGCAGCTTGGAATTTCCAACTGGAGCCAACAAGCGAGAGACAGAAATGGCTGGCGCAAATTCTTAGATGAGGCCAAGACCGACATACGATTGTAGCGCCAACTAAGTAAGTAAGTAAGTAAGAAAGACTCCGAAAAAAATGGTAAACATGTTTTGAAACCCGAACCCAAAGAAATAAATTTTTTTCTGGCTGTATAGTTATTATATTTTTAATAAAATGACACCATTGAAATAAAAATATTAAAATAAACCAAGAAAAGTGAAGAAAAATATTATACAATTAGCGAATAAAAAAGGACGTGCTCTAAATTTGGAACACTTCTTTTAACCCTTTGTAAGGCTGATGGAATATTTTTCCCACCAGCAGAAGTGGTTCATTTTAAGTATACAATATAAGTTACATATTCTTACAACGTATTCACCAAAAATTTTAATGGCAACACATCAGCTCTGCCTTATAAAGTGCTAAACATTACGTAGACAATTTAAGAAGTCAGTGACTTTGTGAATTTCCTGCATAATAACCTAAAATACAATACTGGTCCTGTCAACAATCATCTATTAATAGACTAATGCTAAGTTTAGAGCAAGCTGAGTAAGTAAGTTTGTATTTGATAGCCATTTAAAGCAGAGAACCTCGTGAATTCCAACAAAAAAGGAAAAAAGTGAATCGTTAACTGATCAAGCATTATTTTTTGCGTAAAAAGCCATCACCGAAACTAAGGAAAGGCTTGATAAATACAATGTGAGGTCTGCAACATCAATTTCAATGGCTTAAAAGTGATTTACTGATTTCCGTTGTAGTCGTACCAGTACAAGTGAAGCTGAACATTTAAAAAGACCCAAAAGAAGTCGTCACGCCAGAAATCGTTGATAAAATCCATGAAATGAAATTGAACGATCAGAGAATGAAATGCGTGAGATGGTGATCTCAACTGAGCGTGTGTAACACATTTTACATGAATATTTGGACACAAAAAAGCTATCCGCGCGATTGCTCACATTTAAGCGTAACCAGATCTAATATTCAATATGATCTATCTACAAAAAATACTTTTTTCAAGAGAGCAAAAAAAAAAAACCGTTAAAGTCTTTCAGTGTACAAATATTCACCAACCAAAAGACCAGAATATTGTATTTAAAGAATAACAAGCTTCCATTAACAAAAAAAATTTGTAAAATCTTGTACTCTTCTCTGAAGAGTAGATAGATTTTTTTGTATTTAAAATTATTTCTTTTTTTCATAAATGAAATCAGTACATAAGTCTTTTTATTCAATAGGAAAAGTAAGTTCTTCGTGAATTCATTGACGATTTTATTCAAAGTTTAAAACAAGCTTGTTGGTTGATACCAATATTAACAAAAACAAGAGAAAAATATCAAAATAGCATTAAAGAATGATATTGGTCTATATATTTAACTGCTTACACTTATTAAATATTATCATAAAAATATTGATATTGAGTGAAAATTCGTGAAACTAGCCACCTAAAACAGGAAGTCGTAATTTTTATATCTTTTATGGATATTATTGAAGTGTATATGAAAAAAAAGATATTGCATTTTTTTAAAGTTTTTTTTTTTCAATGAGTTACAAAGAATTTAGTTTTAGGCCACTGTTTTAGGAAAATTAATTTTGCTAAGTAACGGCTTGTTAAAACTTCTTGATTTTTGTGCCAAATACTCGTAGTACACGTTAAATTACAAAAATGATATTTTTTTAAAAAAAAGTTTTTTTAAATTAATAAGTTTTTTATAAAAAAATTAAAGAAAAAAAATTGTTATGGACTTCATATAAAATTATAAAAAAATATTACATACTAACACAAATTTAGAAATAATACAAAAAAATAAAAATAATGTATTCTCCATAAACAAGTCTGTTATGAAATGTTTTAAATCTGCGCTACCTGTCTTGTGCGAGCCATACAGAGCACTCCAGAGTGGAATGATTGGTACAAACAAGAGGGAATAAATTATTTTGATGACGTTTTTAGTGCATTAAGCACAGGAAAGTACAAAAAAAGTTTTTGAATATTAGAACAAGTGGGCGTGGCACCTCCCATACAAATAGATCTTATTTTTATCATTCATCAATTTAACGTGTGTTACGAGTATTTGGCCCAAAAATCATGAAATTTTAACAAGCCGTTACTTAGCCAATTTAATTTTACTAAAACAGTGGCCTAAAACTAAATTCTGTGTAACTCATTGAAAAAAAAAACTTAAAAAACCAATTTTTTTTTTCATATACACTTCAATACTATCCATAAAAGATATGAAATATACGACGTCTTGCTTTAGGTGGCTAGTTTCTCGAATTTTCACTCATTATGATAAAATTACAGAATTCAATTCTTAAAAATGGTTTTAACGTGACGTTACAATCATATTTTCATATTGCATTATACTACAATTATATTGTACCTTTATATATTGTAATATTAGAATACACTTCATTTAAGTTTAGTTTATCCCCACTGTAAATACTAAATGCAGTCGCAATACAACATATATATATATATTTATATAACTACCTTAAAGTTAAATCACCCCAACTACACTACACTAAGAATTATAGTTAGGTTATATAAGTTTATTTAAGTTTAGTTGATCTCCACTGTAAATATCAAACGCAGCTGCAAGACAATGAAACGACAAAACCGACCAACTAATAACCAAACCCAAGCATATCAAAGCCAACCAGCACAATACATACATATAGGCAATCAACTAGAGTACAAGTGCAGATTAGACAGAGCAAAGAAAATCTAAGTCATATAATTCCCAACCAGTTTTCACACTACAGCGTATATTAAGGCGCAGTCAAGCCACACAAATCAGTATTCCTTTTAGGTGAGATCAGAGTTTGGCTCTGTTCTCGTGTGTATGACTCAGGGTTCCAGTTCAGTTTCCACCAGAGACAGCACATGGGGTTACTTTGGGGGGGTTTACTACTCTGGGTTCCAGTTCGGTTGCTACCAGAGTCGGTACATGGGGGTAGTTATGGGGGTTGTGCAACTCTGGGTTCTGCTTCGGTTTCCAACAGAGTCGTCACAGGGAAGTAAGTGGGGAAGGTTTACTGCTCTGGGTTCCAGATCGGTTTCTACCAGAGCCGGTACATGGGGGTAGTTATGGGGGTTGTGCTACTCTGGGCTCCAATCCAGCTTCCACCACACTCATATATCTTTATTAAGGTTTTTATTTTTTATTTTGTTTCTTAAAGGGGTTTAAAAGGGGGGTTAAAAGGTTAAGCTTGAGACATATTATACGACACCTCGATCAAGAATTCTGCTCGTGCTTCCTACAAATGACGTAGTTGTTGCTATATTTTTCCAATTAATAACGAGCATTCCTTTTAGTGAATGAAATCGACTACCGATATCGATTACCGATTAGCGATTACCAATTACCGATACCGACTTACATTCGCTAAAAACTCTCGCTCTCGGCTAAAGTAGTTTTCGACTGTCATCAACGACCACTCACTCCGACTCAAACGACATGGCACTGCGAAGTATGATAAGTCTATAATAAGGCCAAATTATCAATAAAGAGTTTGAATTTAATTGCAAGCTGCGTGGTTTTTTATTATTTGTGGAAGTTTGTAGTCCTTTCATTTGACTCTGGTTCGGCTGAGCTGACCTCAGCCATTAGACAAAACCACCGTCACATGGTTGCACTTTTTTGCTTGATAGGCAGCATAGTAGTATGCAAATTAGAGTCATGATTTCTTTTCCTTCTGCGGATAAGGCCCATTGTCAAGTTATCGTCCGAATCTGCATTAAAACTTATTAATATTCTAAAAGAATTTCATTCGATTATAAAAGCACCTGTTATTTGTCCAATATCTTCCTACGCTGATGATGCATAATCTATTTATATGCTTTTCAATGCATTTCCTTGCATTGTAAGAAACAAAAAAACTGTATTGTAGATAAGTCAAACTTATGAGGGGAAAACTTTGTTAAGCTATCGTTTTCTTGTTTTAAAATAAATCTCATACGTGGCAGGTGAGTAAACAATTCCTTTGCCATAAAAAACTCATATTCGTGGAAAATGTAGATAGGTCATATTGGACATAAGATCTCGGTAAGCATTGATGGTGAAGAGATTTGACATTGATTTGAAGCAAAAACGACCGCAGTTGGCTCTTTTACATAACAAGAGCTTACACTTTCACATCAAGAGAAAAGAAAAATAAATCCTGTTCCACTATAGCAATGCACCGGCGCACACTTCTGTAGTCGTCATGGCAAATATCTTTATATGGAACTACAAATTTCTACCCCTTCCACCATATTCTCGAGATTTAGCCTCAGTCGACTATTTTTTATTTTCAAACCTAACAAAAATGGCCCGGCGGTAAAATATTTGGGTTGAATGAAGAAGTAAAACAAAATCCTTTTATTCAAAAAATCACTGACTTATCAAATTGCTCTCGTTTGCTGACTATTAGTAATGTATCGTGGCAGAGAACATTTTTTGCCCGCTAGCATCAGAATGACCCTCAATAGTCTTAAGCATAAATGACTTAATTCTAAATCGTTATTTTTTTTCCTTTGCGTTAGCATAAAGTTGTGAAAATTTTTTTGCGTCCTAACAAAATTACCATTCTTTTCATAAATGTGTTTTTATTTATCTTTACATTACTAGCCCATAATTCGAAAGCAGTTTTAATTTTAAATTGGTGCCAAGCCGCAGTCAACTTAATAAATTTTATTGGCTTAGTGTATCTTGAGTCATTGGCTACAGAAGTATCTAACTGCCTTCAGGCGTATCAAGTTAAAGCTTGCCCCCGCTTCTACTTTTGTAAAACACAAAATGTTGCTAACGTTATTCATTTGCAACCTTTTTGAGGTTCATTAAAATAAATTGCGACGTGCACGGCGAACATGACTCCTTCGCATACGCGACATTCAAGCAGTCCTGACCTAGTGCAGCCAGTGTACGCCTTAGTAGCTAGTCTTCCACACAAGCGGCCATCCACCCGTCACGCCGTGAAAAAGTCAACCATGCTGCTGCGTGGCTGTCGATGTCGTGCCCGTTGCTTTGCATGCTATTTAAATAACATCAAACCTGCAAGTCAGTCCTTTTACTGGCACTGTTTAAAATTTATCCTCATTTTTGCAACAAACACCTTCAGCCACCCTTTTCTTAATTCCCGCTGCGGGATTTTAAAATAAAGTGTAGCTTCAGCGTGCACTCCATCGAGTACTTATGCGAGGCATGTTCCATGAATGTAATGAAACCCCATTTGAATTTCAATTGAGCTTGGAGTGGTTGTAGTTGTTGTTTTTGTTTTTGTTGTTTACGTGGCAGCAGTGTTGCCCGCGTTTTGTTTTCAATTTTATTTTTTGGCCCGCTCTCATTTTGCGTAGGTGGCAGCATGCAGTTGAAGTTCAGTCGAGTGGCTCTAAATGTGGCTTTTTTGTAACGTTTGTACTTTATTTTTGGCGCTTTAATTGAGGCTTTTATTATAGTACCCGCTTATTAACTTTTGTTGCCCAGCAATTGCACATTGTTGTTGGTTATTTCGTTACTGTAATATTTGTTGATTTTATTGTGGTTTTTTTTTGTTGTTGGTGTACTGCACTCACCATTTTAGTTCTTAGCACTTTTGTGAAACAAACTGAGCATTGCATTGAGTTGGTCCATAATGAAGCAAAAGCTGCAAGTATGTTAATTATAATTAAGAAATTGGAGTGCAATTATAATGCACTATGGTGTTGTTAAGATCAAAACAGGATAGATAAATTTATGCAAAATAAAGGTATATCATCACCACTAGCATGACGCAATGATGAAGAAATACGGTATAGGAGAGTGTGCCATGAAACAATTTTGTTCTAAAAATAATAGTTAAAATAATTGTTCTAATAATAGTTCACTCCCAATCTTGGGGCTATAATAATAAAATCTTGCCTATTAATTGAGCTGTTATGCATGAAGGTTGGATAAGTTAATTTTTTTTATACATCGATTTATTTTTCAAAGGCTTGTATTTTAATAAATTTAAAAATATTGGTGAGCATTTATTAATCAAGTTGATGCTTGGTATAGCATTTAATAATCATATTTTAATATTCAATAATAAATATGAAAGTTGTAAAGGAAATTAATTGATTTTGTATCTCCGAAGAAGTTATCCGACTTTCAAAAATAATATATAAGAAATCAAGAACAAGAAAATATATAAGTCCATGTTTTTAGGAATAATGAAATGAATTTTTATTTTCCAAAAAAAAAAAAATATCAAAAACGTAGACATATAAATAAACGAATATTCAAGTTAATTAAGAATTACTTAATTTTCTTTACCTTCAAAAAGAAAATATGATATAAATGAGCCCATGATTTCGAAGATGAGGCAAATCATAAAAAAATACAATTAATGCTTGTCCTTCTTATTACATATCTCGTTACTTTTTCGTGAGAAATATCTCAAGCCAAAGAAATGTGAATATAATTTTCATGAAATGTCTACTTTATGGTTAGCGTGATGAAGACTTCATGGTGAATATGTGGTATGCACAGCAGGAAACTCATCATATCTGCATACTTCTACCTTGTAATTGCTTTCGAGGTTTTATATAGAAGCAATAGATTAATGTTGTCGAGATGTTGCGGTCTTTTTAGTTTTTCATACAGAAAAACTGTTTTAAATGACGTATTTTGTTTTATACTAGTTTTATCAACATATCCAACTCATCCAACATATTTGTGGCCATTTTTCAATTTCTTCGTCCGTATTTTTTTCTGTTTGATATTGCCTTTTCTAGAGACTTTGTTGAGTTAAAATCTTCTCGTTTCATTTGAAACAAAATGAAGCTATTTTTTTAAATCCTATTAAACTTACTTCTCATCTGATTATAAGTGCAATAATGACCGCTGCTTTCATTTCTGAAGCGAAGCTTTTTACTTCTCCTTTTGTGATTTGCTTGAGTGAAATCTCAAAAACAACACTTTTTTCCATACACCTTTTCTTAGAATTGTTGTTGCTTTTTGCTTGAGTCTGTTACACCAAGATAATTTAAAATTAAAAATAATTCTTAGTATGTTGTGAAAATCGAACTCGTAAACCCCTCGATTGACAGTCCTATACACTACCAACTGATCCAATATTCCTTGTTGCTTTAGATGGTTTATTTAATACTAAGTATTAACTGACGATATGTTGCACCAGATAGCATCTTCTATATGGGTGAAAATAAAGAATGTTGCACTCAACGGTCACAGCTATATTATTTTATACGTAAATGAAAAATCTATAATATGATATTTTATTTTCTGTTTCATATAAATTATCAAGCATTTCCATACATTCGCAAACCCAACGGTGACCATTTTTGAAAGTAAATTGCTTTTAAACATGTACAATAAAATGTAAACTCGGTCCGCTGTCACCTGCTATAGGCATGGTTTTTCACTAAGTTTTTCCATTAATATTACGTTATTTTCAAACAAACCAACGACCCTATCCCATAAAGTAACTCAAAATTTTCACATTCCCGGAAAATTGAAACAACTGAGAAACGTTTAACAACGATAAAAATAAATTTACCATTGTCCCTTGATTTAGACTAAATATTGTGCTCCTAAAGTTTGCTTCAAGTTTGAAATAAAAAAGCTTCGTCGATCCTGTTCAACTATACTAGGTAAATGCTAAAATACCACATAATTATTCACAAACTTTAGAAAGTCAATTTTGAACACTCTCAAAGAACTGTGCTCGTTTAAATATGAAATATCAGTTGAGGTTAAAAGAAATGTAAACTCCGTCCGCGTTTTCCTAGCGACACAAATTGACGATACGAAATTGCTCTTTTTTTAAACAAATGTGTAATAGAATTCTCTAAAATTTCCCTATTTTTTTATTATTTTTGGGCAAATCGTTTGCTAATAACATATAAAAATGTGACAGTTTGTAAACTCCGTCCGCGTAAACTCCGTCCCTATGATTCGGTATATTCAATATAAAAGGAAAACTCGGTTCTAGGGTTGCGTAAAATGATATTTATATGTGTTTATGAAATGGTTGATAAGATTTTTGACATTTTCAAAAAGAATATAGTGAAAATTCGGCAATAAAACTTGATTGATAATTGGAAAAAGTTGAATAAATTGTACTCGATTATTTGTATTACGTAGGATGGGTCGAAGAAAAAAACATGAAACGGTTATAAGTACTGCACAAACAAAGCGAGAAAGAGATCGAGATAGAGATCGAGATCGAGATAGAGATCGAGATCGAGATAGAAAGAGAGTGGCAAGAAAAAAGATCAAACAAAATGCAGAGGCACATGCGGCTGAAAAAGCCAAAGAACGTCAACGATGGGCTGCACGGAAAAAAACAGGGAAAAATTAAGACTGTAGCCAATATGTCGGAAAGAGAAAGAAGAAGAAAAAGAAAGACAGTTCGCAAGGCAGTGCAACAACATCGTCAGCGTCAGAAAAATATGGAAGTGCAAGAAGGGAAAGAGGGCTTATCGAAAACAGCCAAAATGACGAAACGAGGAGTTCGGCGCCAGAAAGCAAAAGTGGAAAGAGAAAACGACAAACTGAAGACAGAAAATGCTAAATTTAAGACTCAACTAAACAAGTACAAGAAAAGATATGCCAGAGCTGAAAAGAACAAAAAGAAAGATATCGAAAACCCAATCACACGAACTGTAGACAATTTCTTGGGTGGGAGAAAAGTGGATCAAGATATTCGTGACAAACTTGCTTTGCATGAAGCCATGGTTTTGGAATTAAAAGAGAAGTACAGTACCCCCAGTTACAAAGAGAAACAAGCAGTGCAAAAAATTGCATGTGGGAAAATTGTGAAGAAATATTGCAAAATAAAGCAGCTTGCAAACGTTGTACCTCACAGAACCATCTTTTCTTCTAAAAAAGTGGAAAAAAAGTTACCAAGTAGCTTTTTTAAGTATGTCCGAAACGTTAATGTAACGCACACATCTTATTTACGCAATTCCGTCGTTGAGTTTTTTGAAGACGACCAAAACAGTCGAATATGCCCCGGGAAAAAAGATTGCATTACTCGAAAAGGTGTTAAAAAGCAGAAACGATAATTGAATGCATCACTGAAAGACTTGCACAGAAAATTCATCACATCTTCTTCTTTCAAGATCAGTTATTCCAGTTTTCGTGCTTTACGGCCGTTCTGGGTGGTGCAGCCAAAGATAACCGAACGAGATACCTGCTTGTGTTCTACGCATGAAAATATGAGACTCCTTATACAAACTATGCATTCATTGAGGATAATCTCCGAGAGTTCGATTGAAGATATTGTCTCGTCCGTATGCTGTCCAGACAAAACTGAAGCTTGTTTAAGAAGATCTTGTCCAAAGTGTAAGGATAAAAGTGGTCAATTTGAGATTCAAGAGAACGAAGTTGAGGTGTCTTATCATTCGTGGGTTACAAAGAAAGAAAAACGTGTCTGTTCACGAACAAAAAAAGAAATCACCGTGCAAAGGACTGTGAAAGAGCGATTTCATGCAACTGCAGGAGAAATTGTAACCTTATTTCAAGAAAAACTAGGTCCTTTTCTGCAACACGTCTTCCGCATTGAGCACCAATACAGTGTCATCAACGCTCTTAAAAAAAAATTTGTCTGCAACTGAAGCCTTGTTACACATCGACTTCAGTGAAAATTATGCCTGCAAGTATTCAAGTGAATTGCAGTCGGTTCATTTTGGAGCTTCTCGAGAACAAATCACATTGCACACAGGAGTGTTTTACACAAAAAACTACCATAAAGGATTTGCCAGTGTTTCTCCAAGTCTTCGACATGATCCTCCAGGCATAATTGCTCATTTGATGTCTATTCTGGCCGTTTTGTTGAGTCAGTTTCCTGCTGTTGAAACACTGCATTTTCTTCGTGACAGCCCTTCTACGCAATACCGCAATAAAACAATGTTTTCTCTTTTACCTAAGTACTTGTCAAAACAATTTCCGAAAATCAAGTTGATTTCTTACAACTACAGCGAATCGGGACATGGAAAAGGAGCAGCTGATGGAATAGGTGCTGTTCTGAAGCGACAAGCTGATTCAAGCGTGGCGTATGGCAACGATATTCACGACTTCCAGTCATTTTATGAAAATGTGAAACAAGGTTTGAAAAATATTTTGATCTCCGCCGTTTATAATGCCGACATAAAAAAAATCGATGATTTTTTGGAACCAACCCAGCAAACATTTAAGGGCACGATGAAGGTTCGCAGTTTACCTGGTCCAAGGAGACACCTAATTTATTACATTTCAATGAAGTGAGCTGTTATGCCTGCGCTTTGGGTACAGAATGTATTCATTACAACCTGGGAAAATTGCTGTTAGAGAAAGAAAGGCCTTTTCAAGATCATCGGCGAAAAACTACTAAAAAGGCAAAAGAGAACATTGAAGAACTATCAGATAAAGGAAGAAAAGGGTGCAAACGTATAAGAGTTGACAATAAGCCAACTGTTGAAAGCTGTGAGAAGCGTCGAATAACTAGAAACTCCCACAAAAAGACGACGAAAAATTAGTTGAACCTAAATGTTTCCAAGTTGAATAAAGTTTTGTTATCGTTCGTAATTATTTTGAAAGATTTGATTTTTTATGCTACGGAAGCATTAACAATTTAATTTATTATACTTATATATGTTTAAGAATATTATTTACAAAATATTATTTGTATTTTTAATTCATCGTGAAGTTTACATGACAGTTTCTATGAATTTAATGAATTGATTTACATTCATGTAAACTCTGTCCCTATACAATTGATTAAAATTAACTTAAAATTTTTTTAACGAAACTTGTAGTTGCAATATTTATAATTTATACATATTCTGGTCCCATCTCTCGATTCTGATCGAAAAATAACTTAAAAAACCATATTTGAAATTGCCGAGTTTGAGAATCAAAAAGTGCAACATTTTTATTTTCGCCCATATATAAAAATGGATGTATGTATGTATGTGGGTATGTGGCTATATCATGTATAGACTCCAAAACCACTGAACCGATCATTATGAACTTTTCAGGGTGTGCGGTACTTCCCATACAAGCCAAATTTGCGCTATCGACCACAAACCAAGAAAAGGATATATATCAAGCGGTTTTGATCGTAAAAGACTAAGATTTAGTAATTTTATTCAGATGGTTACTGTAAAAATGGGTGTGGTCGCAATATATATACGCCTACTTTTTCGAAATCATGGCAATTCCGGAGTTCTACAAATTTTTATAGTGATACTTGCTGTGTAGGTGCTCCAAGAGGCGGTCACTATATATAAATGTTTTCACGCCCACTTATATACTCCAAAACTACTGGGCCGATTGGCCTGAAATTTTGGCAGTCGATTTGTTTCGGGTATGAGATGTTGAGAAAAAAGTTGCCACACCCTCTTTTACCGCCCCTAAATCAATAAAAATGCTTTATTTCGGTCGGTTTGGATCGTATAAGGCTAAAATTCAGTAGTTTATTTTGTACGGTCACTGTCGGCAACTGTATTAGAAATGGGTTTCCACGCCTCATTTTACCGCACACAAATCAATGAAAATGCTTTGTTTAATACGGTTTGGTCGTATAAGACTTAAATTTGGTAATTTAGTTTATATGGCTACTGTCGGTAACTGTACTAAAAGTGTGTCCACGCCCCTTTTACCGCCCACAAACCAATGAAAATGTTTTATTTAATACGGTTTTGGTCGTATAAGACTTAAATTTGTTAATTTGGTTTGTGTGGTTACTGTCAGAAACTGTACGAAAGATTGGTTTCCATGCCTTCTTTTCCGCCCACAAATCAGTGAAAACGCTATATTTCAAGCTGTTTTGGTCGTATAAGACTAAAATTTGATGCTTAAGTTTATATGATTACTTTCAGCAACTCTACTAAAAATAGGCGTTATCGCTATATATCCACACCCACTTTTTGGGAAATCATTAAAATTTACTACTGTGTCGATTGAGCTAAAATTTTGGCTTAGTTTGTATGGTTACTGTCAGCAACTGTACTAAACATTGGTTTCCACGCCCCTCTTTTACCGTCCACAAACCAATGAAAATGTTTTAGTATTAGACAAAAATTTTGTCATTTCGTTCATATGGTTCCTCTCGGTAAGTACACTAAAAATAGGCCTGTCCCACTTTAGTTAAACCCACTTTTCGGGGGGGGGGGGGGGGGGGAGGTTAGCGTGGAGTGAAGAAAAGTGCGCCAGGCTTAAGCTAAATTGAGCTGAAATTTTGGCAGTCGATTTTTTTCGATTACGAGATGGTTTAAGGGAAATAATTTTGCCGCACCCCTTTTTACCGCTTACAAAACAAATAAAAAAAATACTATATTTCGAACGGTTTTGATCGTACTACACTAAAATTTGGTAATTTAGTTCATATGGTTTCTTTTGGCAGCTACCCGAGTAAAAATATAAGCGGCCGATCAGCGGTCGATCAAGTACCGCATGGCCATACAAGGGTCAAAGATGGCCCAAAAATAATCCAAAAAGCCTAGCGGCCGAAAGTTGGGTCAAACAACGGCCAAACAAGGCCTAAATTAAGTTGTATGGCCACTGAACGGCCGCTAAACGGGCGCTGCTGTTTGACCTTAGCTAAAAAGTTTTTATTTTTACACGGGTATACTGAAAATGGTGAATATATTTGGCATTTCTTGACATTTTCGTATATGGCAGTGAGGCAGTCTGTGGCAGAACAACGTCTGCCGGGAAATACTAGTAATATATAAAAGGTAAGCACGCTACTCCGTGTCCAATAACTGTTCAGCATGAAAGTATGCACACACAGTATTTCTCAAATTGTAATTATTTTTTGACAGTAAAGTAATTTTACAAGCCACCCTGTTGGACAGCTGTAACAAGTTTACATACACAACGAAACAGAATTTGGTGTTCACCAATACACTCTTACGCTGTCATTTCATGGGAAACAAGGAAAGCTATATGTGTTTGTATGTCTAGTTCTTTTGCGGTAATGAAATAAACTCAAGAAGAAAAATAAACACGCAACACAAAACGGTGAAGTCAAATGGAAGTTCTGAAAATAAAATAAAAATAGTGCATATGAAGTTTAATAATTTTTCTTTTTAGATTAACAAATTGAATAGCAACTGGTGAATACTTCGGACAAATTGTTTCAAAACAAGCAACTCCAAAAATGTGCTTTTGATGTACTGTGCTGTCCATGCCGATTTATTCTTTTATAGTTGTTTGTTGGTTAAAATTTTATAATCATAATTCAAAATCTATCCGGAAGGTAAATATATTATTAAACAAATAATTCAGAAACTTAAAACAATTGTGTTTATAATTTGGCATATAACAGGCCAGAGCTCTAACCTATCGGCTAGGGGGTGGGCTAGACACAACGGCATAGGGAGAAGAGGAGGATAGCGCACAACTGAATTCCTAATTGGTGTGAGCAGTTTAGCTATATATTTTTCTCATGGTACAAACATGTGTGGCAGAAAGGGATGCCAGATCACACGGGTGAGAATCAGAGATGCAAACTTTGTGACATTTTGATCACCGCTTGAGCAATGGTCACAAGTTTTGTAGGAAAAATTTTATATGGACGTAACGCAAATCGTGTGACCGCTCGTGTTATATACGCCGTATGTAACAGTTACTGTTCTAGCTGGGCATACTGTTCTTAAAAATGTTCAGCCTGAAAGTATGCACAGAAAATATATTTGGTACTTATCAGTGACAAAATTGGGTTTTTACAATAGTACTTTTTGATCTAAGTACTTTTTTCATCCTTTTATAAAAAAGTTATGACGAATTTAATGAAATTCTTTTGAGTAGTAGTAGTAGTAGTAACATTTATTATATCTTTTACATTAAAATACACAACATAACTTAAATAGGCAAAAAATTCATTAATTACATTACATAAGAAGTTGTAGTTTGGAATGAAAAAGATCTGCAATCTATAGTTCACAAAGAACTAGAGACGATTGCAGTTACATAAGTAAATAATTGAATAATTAAACATAATCGTAATATTATTAAAACGTGAAGTGAAGTGGTTTCAAAGAATAAATATATAATATAAATAATCACAAAAAAAAAGAAGTGTAATAAATAATAAAAATATATAATAAAAATAAATATATAATGAGAAAAAAAAAGTGGAGAAGCTCAAAAAACCAAAAAGGATTAACTACTAACCAACACTGAACAAACAATCAACATCATTGTAATTAAGACTGAAAAGCCAAGTTTTAACATTACGAAGAAACATACATTTATTACGAATACATCTTATGCTATAAGGTAAGCTGTTAAAGAGTCTGGGAGCTACTGAAGTATAAAACTGCAGAAATAATTGAAGTGAAAACTGTGGTACAGTGACAAGATTCTGAAGATTAATTCTTAAGTTATAGCTTATTGAGTATCTACTTAGTAGATACCCAGATTTGATAAAAAATATCTTTAACACACTCAGAAAAAAGTTTATCGGAATATGAGAAAAAAGGCATCATATTAAGTGAAAAATGGTATTGACTTTGCTCCAGAGAATGCTTTTCTCTAAATGTGATCCCAAAAATTCCCTAAAAATGGCAAAAAGCTTCCATGAAAAAGAGAAATATTTTCTCATTAATAAAAGACACCTTCTCTTTAATAGAAAAATATTTCTTTATAATACGTTCAACCGTTTTCTTTATTGTGTAAATTTTTCTCGAAAACAGAGAAATATTTATTTAATTTTAATAAATGCTTTCTTTAAGTTGCGTTTATAGTTTCTCACAAAAAATAACACTTTTTTTAAAGAAAGATATATTATCTTAACACTGATACAACATATTTCTTTAAAACACAGAAGTATATCCGCAATTACGATTAAAAAATTATTTTTATCAAACATTTGTTTTAACTCAGTTCTACGCATAGTAGAAGTATTAATATCAAATTGTGATTGGGTTTTAAAAATATTAGTTAAAAATGTGTTAAGAGGTAGAATTATTGCTGTGGCATTGTTTTTCCGGACTCTTTATTCCAGAAATTTATTCTGAAAAGCGATTTTGTAAATGCATCCAAAGAAATAGTAGTAATAACCCTATAGGAACAAACTAACTTGTTTTTAAAAACAACTTATTAAAAAACTAATTTAGAATAAACTAGTTTATGAACTACTTTGTATTATATTAAGGCGGCACCCACTTCAATTTTGAAAAGTTTTTATTGCATTATATAAGAAGTAATTCAAAAACTACTTCAAAACAAGTGGCTTATTGATTTTGACATGTTTTTATTAAAAATTTTTATTGGATTACAATTTTATACATATTTAACCATTCTATTTCATCAAATATTATTAATATCAAATATCAAATATCATATTGGCTTTCACTAATATGAATTTATGTATTTTTTTTTTTTCAAAACAATAAAATAAATGATCTCTTTGATGTATAGAAATTTAAAATTTTTATGCTTTTAAATTAATTTTCAGTAAGTTGAATATTAACTAGTTTTCAATTGATTTATTTTAAAGAAGTTAAAAAAATAATTTCAATTCAACTATTTAACAAGTAGTTGAAAACATATGCAGATGAAAGTCAATTGACTTATTTAGCGGACATCACCATACAAAATATGTTAGTTCATTCTATGGACATCACCATACAAAATATGTTAGTTCATTCTATGGAAAAAAGTCCGAATTTCAACTAGTTGTGGTTGACAAAAAAATACTTTATCAACTACTTTTAAATTAGTTGAATTTTCTTACAGGGAAACAACATCACTTTTTGTAGCTATGTTAAGTAAAAAAACCTTTTGAAGGAACAATCGTCATAATATGCAGAATATGCAACACTTGCTTTTCACAGTATTAATCAATTGCTCTCACGCTTTCTATTTTTTTCGTACCTCATTCAATATAAGAAAAATATATCGATTTTTGAAAGAAACCTTTTTAATTTTTGAGAAAGTATTTGTTGTTTTTGAAGAAAATATTTCGCATAGTGAATTATTTATCAACAATAGAGAACATTTCTCATTTTCTATATTTTTTTCTCTATAAATGAGATTTTTTCAGTGAGAGAAAAATACTTATCATTATTAGAGAGATAAAATATTTTCATTTCCCACAAGGAAGGAAGTATTTCTTCAAATATGTGAAAATTTATTATAATTGAAGTAAATTTTATTTGAAATAAAGAAAATTTCTATTATCGAAAAAAAAGAAATTTTTTTATCACAAAGAGATAGGTGTTTTTTTCTGAGTGCACCTTGAAACAGTATAAATGCTTTAATGGTAAGATGTTCAATGTTCTAAAAAGAATCAGACTTCTATCACGGCGAGATCTATTGCAAATCAGACGTATTGCATGTTTTTGAGATATAAAAAGAGGAGTAATTTTGTTAGCATAAGCGCCGCCCCAGCAAACTAAACCGTATTCCAATTTGGATTGAAAAATACCATAGTAAATTGACTTGAGAAGTTCAGAACAACAATAAGGTCTTAACAAAAATAAATGTCTAGTGGCAGCCATTAGATAATTTTTTAGAGCTCGAGTATGTTCCGACCAACTCATCTTGTTATCCAACATTAATCCGAGGTATTTAAAAGAATTAACAGGTTCAATACTAAAACACTTTTAAGAGCAACAAAAAGCCTCAGAATAAGTATGAAAAACATCAGATGAAGAACAGATATCTTTACTAGACATGAACTTTTTACAACTGCCATCATGAAAGTAAAATTGTGGAAAAGCAACTTCTTTACCTAAAGCACTAAAAAACATAATTCTTGTTTTATTGCTAAGTACCAATCGATGGACTTTAAACCAGTGACTTAAAACTGCCAGATCATGATTTAAATCTATAGCAAGGTTTAATGGTGAGTTACACGTAAACGTACAGGCCATGTCATCAGCAAATGCATTTGCACTACTTTTGAACTTCTGAGAAAAAAGTGAATTAATGAAGATTAAAAACAGAATAGGACCTAGCACCGAGCCTTGTGGTACACCTAATTTAACGTGCAATGAAGAACTAAAGTTACCTTTAAAATTAACTTTCTGCTGTCTATTTGATAAATAAGAACCAAGCCAGTTATATATTAAGCCTCTAAAGCCAAAATTATGCAATTTTTTTAATAAAATATCATGGTTGATTGTATCGAAAGCTTTGATTATATCAACGAAAAGAGCCGCAGTTAACTTTTTATTGTTTAAACCTGAGTAGACATTTGAGCAAAAATTCAAAAGAGCATCTTCTGTTGACAGACTAGATCTAAAGCCATATTGACATTTACTAAGAATACAATTATTTTCCAAAAATTTTACGATACGAGCCTTAATAGCTTTTTCAAACACTTTAGAAAACACTGGAAGGAGCTATATGGGTCTGTAGTTGATAATATTGGAACGATCACCTTTCTCGAGTCGAGTTGTGTCGATTGTAACAAAAATTATAATTGTATCAGCCGCAAAACGACATCTGAGTTGCTACGTATTGAAGGTTGCAAGGCCAGTCTGTAAAGTTGTGTATGAATATGATTGTTACCAGTGTTGGGCAAGAATAATTCAAAATATAAATAAAAAATAGAATAAAAATAGAAGTTTGAATAAAAAGTATTTCATTGAATTTTCATTTTCGAATGACGAATAAATATTTTTTATTCGTTATTTTTTTCATTATTCAAAAATTTTGAATAAATTTATATATAAATTTTATTTGTAACAGAAAACAAGTAGGTTTTTTAGAGTTTGAATTTATAATACTATGGCTTAAGTTTGATTTTAGAATTACTCTTTTTTTTCTTAAACGTTTCGACCGATATTTTATGAAAACGTGGAAAATTGAGCATTGTTTCATAAAAGAAGAGACGTTACACTGATTCCAATGATGGTATTGTTGTATAGAATTTTATAAAAATTTTTCTAATAGAGGAAGATTTAGATAGGCAACCTTGTCAGCGTTCGCAAAATATTTTAGTAACTTTAATAACCAACTTTGAATTTAAGAACTTATATATAAAGAAAATAGTACTTGTTACCTCGAGTTCGAGTGCGTTTGTGGATAAAAAATTGAAAACACATCTTTGCTAAGACTTTTTAAGCTTAAACATATGGATAACAGCTTGTTAATAGCTCCTTTCAAACGCAATTTTATTAAGAATTCCACGTTAATTTCATTTTAACTAAAAGAGGCTCACACTTTACACTCGAAGCACTCACGTTGTGGCCATCATCTTCCTTATTTAAAATTACTACCCTACAACAATTTCATGGTGGTAGAGGAAAACTTTATAGATGCCACTCACTTAACGAGGAACTTAATAGATGACCGATATTTGATTTTCGCAATATTCCGGATCAATTTGCAAAATTTTTTTTGTGGTCGAAATTTGACCTTTTTGATTTGATTCAAATTTCAAATTTGATTTGACCTTCACTGTGCTATGAAATCGCTTTCGTTCTCAGATGAGCGTAGAAAAGGGTTAAAAACGAATCTATTTCTATTTTCAGTTTGCCGCTAGTGCTAACCAACGACTTTTCATTCTCTTAAAATTTTTAATCAAATCAAATTTTGGGGTGTATTAACAATTTCAAATATTGTTTCGTATTGTACTTGACCTGACCTATTACCTAGAGTATGTCACTTAAAAAAGAGCAAAAGTACATTTCCACTGCAGCACCGTGTTATCAATTATCATAAAAATCTAAATACTATAAGAGTGAAATTAAAAAATATTAATTCAGAAGTATTGCTTTAAAATCGATAAAATATATAAAATCGTACATTCTACGCACATAACTCTGGATTTGAAATATTCAGAGATGAAAAATGAGCGTTCGCAGATCAAAAACTCTAGAACTACAAACTCTTAAAAATTCTATAACTTTGATTCCAGAGCACTTAGAGACTTCTAAAAACTCTTAAATTGAAGGTGTTGAATATTACTACTACAACTTATACTAAATACATTTTGTAGTTGGCACACTCTTTCAGAAAGTGCGATATTCTCACGAATTTGAAAAAATTTATCCTAAAATATGTTTAAAATATCGTCCTAAAAAATAGAATTGTATATATATTTATGATTTCAATTTTTTTCACATAGTCTACATATACTTAAGTAATAAAAAATTGTTTCATTGATCTTCAGTGCATACGCTTTTATAGAGATCAATATTTATCAAACAACTACGAAAAAGTCGAATCCTTACGATATGCGGACATTCTAAAGCGTGGAGCCACCTGAAGAAATCCATTGTGGACCTTCTCCTTGAACAGGTTTTTTATTTATGAATTAAAGCAGCAGAAAAATGCTATTAGAAGTAAATTAAAAAAAAAGCTCCGGTGGAAGGGAAAAGGTTCTGAAAATGCAACTAAGTCACAGAAACACTGAACTTACTCTGGTTTATGAAGATAATTGAAACAAAGCAACTAATTGTGTTACAATTTTTGTGTAACAAACATGTCAAAAAAATTATATGAATGGCAAAGACACAACAACAAGAAGATAGAAGATACCTCTTCACCAGGTTGTTTTTATATCTTATTTGCTTTTGTGCTCCAAAACGACTACTCTCGCTTATCTTGTAACTCATGCAATTTACGGTGAGTTACACAAAGAATTCCAGAGTTGTTGTTGCATTCATTGACTGCCATCTCGCCTGGGGTGAGCGAGGATTTGCAGCGTTACAGTTGCACCCTAATGTTTATAATCTAAGAAGGTTCAATCATGTCTCCATGTATAGCAAAAAGGTACTCGGATGTTGTTTATTTAAATATCTTGAAACGAGACATTGCATTTCTCTCAACCGAATTATTTACACTCGAAGTCCTACGTATCTTTTTGATAAATTTAAATTTTGCAGATCAATCAGAAGCATGAACCTTGTGATCCCTAAATATAATTTCGTTAACTCTTGTAGATTGTTTTTCATCAGTGTCACAAGGTCGTGGAATTCACAACCTAATAGTATCAAAACCGTTTCGAATAAGCACAACTTTAAGCATTTAATCTTCGAATACTTTTCCTAACTTCCTCTTTTCTATACTTCTTAAATAACATTTGTATTCTTTGGTTTGATAATAATTTTTCATTTTGTAAATTAGAGTTATTTTTTAGTATCATAATAATGTAATATTTTTTAATTTGTTTTCAAATATTTCTGATGTTGTTATTTCCATTGTCAAAGCGGCATGTAAAAGATTTATTCTTATATGTCAACTATTTTTGTTAGATAAATTAAACTAAATTAAAATAAACTAAATTAAATTTCAATTGGAATTTCTGAATTGCAATCAATCTTTTATGAACTTCAATTGGTCTTTTCTGAATTTGAATTGATATACTCTGAATTTTAAATCGATATTCTGATTTTCAATTGATCTATTCTAACTTCCAATTGAAGTATTCTGATTTTCAAATAGAAATCTGAATTTTGAATTGATCTGTTCTGAACTTCAATTGATATGTTTTGAAATTCAATTCATATATTCTGAATTTCAAATTAATTTTCAGTACTTCACTTGAACTTTTCAGAGTTATAATTGAAACTGGTGTTAAAATATTAACAAAGTTTAAAGCAAGTTTTGACTTGTTTATAATTTGTGTTGCGAGAAACACAGAGTGAGTTCAAAAACACAAATCATGTTTCAGAATACAGAACATTTATGTCTCTTATATGAAAAAAAGAAAAAAATAGAACAAAGGTTTAAATCACGGAATTGCTCTCTCAATACATCCTAATAACAATATTTGTTAACTGAAATTAAATTGAAAACAGAGGATTCCATTGGATAGTCGTGCGCTAAGCTCCGGTGGAAGGGAAAAGGTTCTGAAAATGCAACTAAGTCACAGAAACACTGAACTTACTCTGGTTTATGAAGATAATTGAAACAAAGCAACTAATTGTGTTACAATTTTTGTGTAACAAACATGTCAAAAAAATTATATGAATGGCAAAGACACAACAACAAGAAGATAGAAGATACCTCTTCACCAGGTTGTTTTTATATCTTATTTGCTTTTGTGCTCCAAAACGACTACTCTCGCTTATCTTGTAACTCATGCAATTTACGGTGAGTTACACAAAGAATTCCAGAGTTGTTGTTGCATTCATTGACTGCCATCTCGCCTGGGGTGAGCGAGGATTTGCAGCGTTACAGTTGCAGCTATTGTAAAGTGGAGCTACTTTGGCCAGCCGTGTTGCTACATGTTGTTGTTCTCTTGGTTGTTTTTGTTGATTGTTTATAATTAATGTTATAAGTTGCAGACTCGGGTTGCTTTGGGCTGGAACACAGCACCACGTAGCTGCAGCAGGCAGCAAGTGTTGATAAGTCTTAAGCCAATGTAGAAATTAAGAACAACAACAACTACACGAAGAATCACTGCTTTGCACATAGTTACATTAAATACAAACATTTGATACTTACTGTCTCACTCTTATTCAAGGCACTCTCATACTTGCACCTTCTCGTTGCTATCCTCACAGTTGAGTAAATTTCTTTTCGTTAACCCAGTTTACAGGAATGGCAGCAGCTTTAGAACCGCCTATAAGTGTATTTGTTGTTGTAGCATATAATTGTTGTAATTCTGTTGAGAGTCTATTTGTATCTGTGCTTTTGTAAGTCAACTTTATGTTTGTGTGTGAATTTCTGCATGTGTACATGTTGCAATTATTTCGCATGTTACGCCATTTGGTTGCTAACAACATTTGTTCGCTACGCGTGTCCTTATTTTTCTTCGGCGTCTTCGTCATTGACTTTTTCCCAGCACAACTTGCAACATCTTGCAATGCCTTCGAGGTTGCTGCAGTTGTTATTGTTGTAATTTACCTTGTTTTACGTGCACTCGTGTACTTTATATGCATTCGTATATATTTATATAAATGTATTTTTTTATTTTAGCTTACTTAACAAGCTCAGTGCAGCACGTTGGAATCGCATTTGGTATGTTTTGGGAATTAACATTTTCACTTAACCTCATGTCCGTTGCTGGGCGCTATGGGCATGGTAATTGTTGTTTAGTGAGTGCATCCATTCAACCATTAAGCTTATTTAACGCGGATCTGGCGGCTTTGGTGGACACATAGTATTGTTCTGTACAAAGAAATAGTCCCAGACAGACACAAACTTCTTCTTTCTAGAAAGATGCAATAAGCAAAGAGATTTAAATTCATTCTTTATCTTATTAATTACCATCTTAAGAAAATTTAATGAAGGAGTGTTGCGCATTTCCAGGATTATTTCAGCCAAACTACCTCGTTAAAGCTTTCAATAAATTCTTATCATGCAGAAACTCTTGTTTTGAGCTGGTAGACTCTTAAAATGAAAGTAGAAAACTAACATTTAATATAAACCATTTAACCATTTTTTAAATGTGATTTTTTTTTGCGCACCTTTGATTTTTACAAATAATTTAAGTTTAATAAAAATTCAAGCGTTTGCATAATTTTACTTAAGGGTCATTCTATGAGGATGAACTGCATAGTTTTCGATTTTGATGAAAAAATTTGAGGATTATCTTATGGGTAATTAAGACTAAATTTAATCTAATCTAAAACCGTTATTATCTTATACTAAAAACCGTAGTTATTTATTTTTTTAGTTGCCTAACTTTGGATCGGCACCCATTCGATTTGCAAAATTGAGCAACTTGCGTAGTCTTCTTAAGTAGGCTAAAGTTTTTTTATAACGTTTAATAACCATTGTAATTTTATTAGCTTCTTAGAAGATGTGCTTCTTATAAAAAAGAAATGGAATTATCTCATTTTTACAATTGACCATTAAATGGTTAACCATTTGTTGATTTTAAAGTTATTGCATTAGGTCCTGGCCCACACTATAAGTTCGGGAACCGCCATCGTATTATATCCTTGGTATATTGCAGAATTACATATTATTACATATTATTAAGTTTCGTTCAACTTTTCGTCTTTCAATCCTTAACTTAGTTTTACACTTCTTTGCGTAAGTCACCTTGTTGCTTACATTCGTCAAACGTTCTCCAAACATCATTCTCCATCAACTTGTGGTCAATTGCAATTCACTTCATTCCACTACTGTTACTGATGCCATTAGTTTGGGTTCCATTTTTTTCTTATCCACCAGCGTACAATCCCGCTTCTTTTCCCAGTCAGCAACATTTTAATCTCTTACAACAATTTATTTGATTTATTTACGCTTAAGTAGTATTGTGTCGATGGTGGCAGTGCGTTCGACCAATTTCCTTGATGCGTTCTACGAAATCTGTTTTTTTTTTTGTATTTGTTTGTGTATGACTGGTTCTGGGCTGTCTGTTGGTTTTTTTGTATTTAGTTTTTTTTTTTGAGTGGGTGTATTAAATGCTTTAGCGTTGATTCATTTCGAAACCTAGTTCAATTAAGTTCAATCGAGTCAAGCAGCTTGTTGGTTAAGCTCCTTGAGTACTCAAACTTTTCAATTGTCTGAGCTGAGGATAAGCACTCTAAAAAGGACATATCAAATAAAAAAAAAAAATATAAAGAAAAACACAACAAAAGCAAGACAAATAACGTGGACTTAATTTGCGCTTCAATGCAGCGTCTGTTTTTGAGTTATTGATATTGTTTGTATTCTTGGTATTCAAATGGCTTGATATCAGCTTCGATTTAAGCCACTTTAACATCTCACTGCTTTTACATTAATATTAATAGATTTTATATTATTTGTTAAAAAGTTATAAATTAGTTTATGCATCTATTTAAATGTTTAGTAGGAATATTTTTTATTAAAAAAAAATTAATTTTATATAAGCACACTTTATGGAAGAAGAAGAAGATTAAAATTAATAAAAAGTTTTAATATTTTATCATTGGGAGGTTTACCTTCTTTTTTAAGGATTTTATACAAAATAAATGGTAATTCCGTGTCTCTCACAAGCTTCATATTTAACAATAACTTTAATTTTATTAGTATCTTTAGTAACTAATCTGTATTTTTGCCTTTGACCATGCTTTTCATTCTTTCCTATAGGAAGAATTGAAGAAGCTTGAATAAAATATTCTCAACAAGAGTTAATTTATCAGTTTTTTCATAGATAACTTTTACATCTTCCACCGGTGTCCTTATTTTTTAGATTATTATTTATTTTAATATAAACCTTTAAACGCTTTAAATTAATCGAACTAATAGCTTTCAAAGTTATATATTAAATAAAAAAATTTTAATCCTTAGTAAATTTTACTCCTTGCAATTGATTTGCAAATGCAGTTTAATATAACTTGTGACTTTAAACCTAAGAAATCTAATAAAAAAGATTTTACTATTTTAAGAAGATGTATAGTCTTCTGCCTAGATTCAGACTTTTAATGGCACTGTGATTATTTTCTACTAACCATTAAGATACTGGCACTCTCTAAGTCATTTTTGAAGCCTTAGCAGGACATCTTGAAACTTTAATTGGTGATGATCAAGTCTATAAGGTAATGGTTACTGCCCATGCTTCTGTAATAATTTTTTCATGGTAATGCCTAGTATTATAATTGTAGGATTTGGAAATGGATTAGTTCCTTTAATACTGAGATCTCCTGATATAGCTTTTCCTCAAATAAATAATTCAAGACTTTTGCTACTTCCTCCTTCATTAAAACTTCTTGTAAGACTTCTTCTAACACTTCATTAACACATTGTAAGCAGAAAAGCTGAAAATGGAGCTGGTACTGTATGGAACCTACACTTTCATCAGAAATTGCTTGAATGGAGGACCTACAGTTGACCTTGCTATTTTTAGTCTTCACTTAGCAGGAGTTTTATCTAATTTTTTTTTACGATATTTATTTAACAAAAGTTTTTGACATATAAGATATAATCTTTTGCATGGCGCTATGAACATTGAATATAACAACATACAGTTTAGGAGCCGAACATTTTATGAAACCCCTGTAATTAACATATGAGCCACAGGAATTCCATTCGATCGAATGCTCCTATTTGTTTGTTTGGTAGTAATCTATGCATATAATAAAATTTTAAAATCTGTACATTGAGCATTTTTTCGAAATACTTATTGCACTGAACATTTTGAACTTTGTAGATTCCTAAAATGTAATTAATTTTTGAGCTATCGTAATGCAATTTGACATATAAGCATCTTTCTGAAAAATAAGGATCAAATTCGAAAAAGAGTGAAACCTTATGAAAAACAAGCCTGCCAGCCATGTTAAGTAAATTTATGAAAACGGTAAAATCTCAGCTAGTTCTAGAAAAAATTATCAAATGATTTTAAGTTTTCCATTTATGCTTCGATCTAAAGTAGACACTCGGATCTGTAAATGTAGAGGAATAAATCTTAACTTTTACTTTAAATTTACTTTATGTTTTTATTTAATTTAAAACTATTTAGTTTATTATTTTTTACTATAAAACAAGTATTTATAAAAAATAGCTTTGATACTCCCTGTGTTTTTTATATTACACAGGGGAACAAAAAAGGAACTTTTTTCTGCGGCATAAGTTTTTGGAGCCAATTAAGATTCATGAGATAATGAAGTTTTAATCCTATAATTTACATTGTTTGAATTGACTCTGGTTCTCGCGATAAACCGCTATTTTAAAAATTAAGGAGTTTTCATCACAGATATTAGCATAACTCCAGAACAATTAGTCTGAATTGGTAAAATAAAAAATCCAAACATCCGCAGAAAAATTGCCTCCAAGTTACATCTACAATGTTTTTTGATTAGCTGAATAGTTTCGGAAATATTCAGAAACTTATTCTGAAAAAAATGTATTTTTATGCTAAATTTAAACTTTTTTGTTATTTCATAATTCATAAAAAATCAAAAACGTCAAAATTGCTCTTTATTTACTTATAAACGCACATATGTTACGAAGAAAATAAGCCATATTTCATTAAAATCCATCGTTTTCTATGGGATTTTCTTTGGTATTTTGGTTGCGCTTATTAATTTTAAATCCGTTTAAAATATAAATCCACAAATTTAAAAACATTTTAGAAACTATTTCAGAATACTCTGCAGCTTTATGATTCCCCTAAAAGTTTTCAACTACTGATAAAAAACTTATCCTTGCTTCTGATTCGACCTTAGTAATGTGCTTTGTGAAATCATTGTTGTTTACAAGAGTTCGGATTTGTGGCCCACCAGAGATGCCTGCTTTAAATTTTTCTGTGATTTTGCCAGGAAATGCTTGGCAAATATGTTTGTTGCACTCGCCAATCTTATCCAAAGCTTATACATACTAGGGCACTTCACGATCTTGTTGCATCGTTGCAAATGCAAAATAAACAGCTTTTACAAAAACCAAAAGCATTGAAAAGCTTTTGCTACATATGCTTTTTGTTTTTGTAAAAGCTGTTTATTTTGCATTTGCAACGATGCAACAAGATCGTGAATTGCCCTACTATTTCTTTAGTTCAAGTTTTATATGAATTGGTGGGAAAATTATTTTTTTCTCGACATATTAATGGATCATTAACGACTTTATTTATGCCTACAGTCATATTTGTTCTGCATAGCCAAACTTTCCTAGTGTAGTGCTTATTTTTCGTACGGGACAGTTGTAGACAAGACATAAGGGCAGTTCACAATCTTGTTGCATCGTTGCAAATGCAAAAGAAACAGCTTTTACAAAAACAAAAAGCATTGAAAAGCTTTTGCAATATATGCTTTTTGTTTTTGTAAAAGCTGTTTATTTTGCATTTGCACCGATGCAACTAGATCGTGAATTGCCCTATAGACAAAGACAACATGGATATTTAGTGTAGCTACCTTGCTGACCCAATAAAAAGTTAACCATTTTCAAATCAACACACACTGACCACTGGTGTTGAACATATATAATTTTCTCTAAAATAAGTTTGATATTTTGATATTATTCTTTAAGTTTTGTTGAGTGTGCTATCGGAATTAAAGCTTATATGTTGCCATTATGCAGTAACACACATTTTAAACTTATTTTCGAGTTATCTATGAAGACCCATTGCATTTAAAAGTCCAGGAATATTCTTACAGTATACCATTTTCTTCTCCTTTGCAAAGTATTGAAGAATATCTCGTTCCGGTAAGTTTTAACTGATACGCCAAGCTGACGACAACGTTTTCTTTAAGTCTTGATGCTAGAAGCTTCGCTGATTTTTTGGATAGATTTAGATCTCGAATTTTCCCTTGTGTATTTATTTAGAAGTTTTTTATCAAAATGAGATAACATCATTAAATGAGAATTAAGGCAAAACATGCCAATGGATTTTAATGAAATATGGCTTATTTCCTTTGTAGCATATGTGTGTTTATAACTTTATATCAAAAAAGAGCTATTTTGACGTTTTTGAATTTTTATGAATTATGAAATAATAAAAAAGTTTAAATTTTGCATAAAAAAATGTTTTTTTCAGAAGAACTTTCACAATATTTCCGAAACTATTCAGCTAATTAAAAAACAGTGTAAATGTAACTTGGAGGCAATTTAGCTGCAAATTTTTGGATTTTTTATTTAACCAAATCAGACTTACTGTTCTGGAGTAATGTTAAAATCTGTGATGAAACCTCCTTAATTTTTAAAATAGCGGTTTATCGCGAGAACCGGAGTCAATTCAAATAATCTAAATAATAGGCTAAGATCTTCATTAATGTATATACTAAAATTGACTACCAAATCCCATGCCGCAGAATCAGTGTTACCTTGTGTTATATATCTTGCATATATTATTTAATATTATTTGATTTTTTGAGTTATTCAAAAGTCAGTTTTTTTTCAATATATTTTATTTGATAAAGCAGTCATGAAGTCCATTATTAAATCATGCCTTCAAGATAATAATAGTTTAAATGTTCGTTGAGTAAAAAAGTATTCCTTAAAAATAAAGTCTTATCTATCTTAATTCAAATTTTTATATTTTTTATTTTATTTATTTATTTATTTATTTATAGAGTCTTTGGAATATATCCTTACAGACTAATACAATATTACTTATAGTATAGGGACCTTATATAAACTTAAAGTAAATTAGTTAACAAGTTTATGCAAAAGTCTCATCAGTGCAGACTTAAAATTAGCTTTGGACGTACAAAAATCGATTGAACTTTCCTCATAAATCTTGTTCAAAATTAAAAGAGTCCTTTTAATGGGCTCATTAATGACATAGTTTGTTCTGTGACATTTAATATGGAAATAGTTAGTTGAGCGTAAATATCTTGACGGAATATTAAAGGTTATAAGCTTAAGAAGCAATGGGTAGTCAATATTACTATTAATGATATAAAAAATAAACCTACCGTCTCTCTTCAAGGCTTTCGAGACCTATTAGCAAACATCGAGAAATGTAAACAGGAATAGGCTCAGAAAAGGCATGATTAAGAAACTTATTTTGTATGCGCTCCAAACGATTAATGTGAATGCTATAATAAGGGTTCCAGATGAGAGATGCATGGTCCAAATTAGATCTTACAAATGAAATATAGAGTTGTTTTGTAGTATAAGTGTCAAGAAAAGCAGAACTATTACGTTTAATAAAAGCCAAAAGAGAATAAGCCTTTGGAATTATGCAATTAATATGGCCATTAAAACTAAAGCGACAGTCGAAAAAAACATCAAGATCACGAATTTCATTAACTTTACTTAAAGACACACCATCAATGCAATAAGTGAAAATGATAGGCGTATAACTTTTTGATACAGTCATACTACAACATTTATTCAGATTTAAAGGGAGGTAATTATTTTTGAATCAAGATAGGCAATTATTCAACTCAGTTTGAAGAGCTTGACAATCTAAGTAATCATTTATTTTGTAATAAATTTTCAAATCATCAGATATAATAGAAATAATATCAGAATAGAACGATAATTTCCAAATTAGAAGGTCATGTGGAACTTTGTCAAAGGCCTTAGAAATCTCTGAATAAATTATGTCAACGTGAAAACCATCTTCAAATGAGTTTATGCAATATCTTTTAAAAATGCTTAAATTTGTTGTAGTCAACCCACCCTTATTAAAACCATGCTGGAAAAGATACACAATATTTTTTATCGCTAAGGAAACTTTATCCTTAACAATTTTTTCAAAAACTTTTGAAATATTTGTAAGCTTTGATATAGCCCTATAGTTTTCAATATTGTTTTTATTACCTGATTTATAAATAGGAGAAATAACATATATTTTACATTTCTGAATAAATGTGCCTGCGGCAAGAGATTTATTAAAAATCAATAAAAGTGGGACAGAGATTAATTTAACACAACTTAAAAGGAAGTGAGAGCTAAGTCCATCAAGATCACTTCTGAAGGAATCGTTTAAACTAAGTATACCATTTTTAATATCTGTTAAGGATAGACAGAGACTACAAAAATTCAGAAAAGAATCAAGATTATCAGAATCTAAATGACTATTATTAAGGTTATGTTTGCTAAAGTTCGCGACAAAAAAAATAGCAAATATATTTACAGTTCAGTCAAAGTGTTTGATACATTATCTTTGTAAAACTCGTCTATGTATATAAGATGAACTTTTTTTGGATTGAACATATCTCCAAAATGATTTAGGATCAGATTTCATACGGCACTTAAGATTCAAGATATATTGCTTATAAAAAACTTGTTTAAAAAAATCGAACTCACGTGCACAAATAAAGGGTGTCCCAACAAGAACGCAATTTTTAAATTTGGCGCCATTCGAAGTGTCATTGTTTGACATTTGAACAATTGTTATTGTTTGCTAGTAGAAGGTACGAGGTTAGTAAAAATGGAGCGCTACACAAATGAACAACGCATTCTCATTGTGAAATTGTTTTACCAAAATGGTGAAAGTTTTGCGGCTACAGTTCGAAAAATGGCGATCAATTTGGGGTCACAAGAATGCTCCAAAAGAGTCAACTGTAAAGAGATTAATGGATAAATTTGCCGAAACTGGGTCTGTTAGTGATGTAAAGACAACAACGCGCCTTCGACCAGGTCGATCGACCGAAAATGTCGCAGCTGTACGTGATGATGTCGCTCAAACTCCATCCACCTCAATTCGACACCGAGCTCAGCAAATTGGTGTCTCCAAATCCACTATGCAGCAAATTTTGATGAAAGATTTGCATCTTCATTCATACAAAGTTCAAATGACTCAGGAACTGAATCTGAACTGGACAGCGAAAGGAGTTCGTTAATTGGGTATTGGAGAGACAACATGAAAATGCTGATTTTGCGGCTAAAATCATCTTCAGTGACGAGGCCCATTTCAATCTTGATGGCTTCGCAGAAGCCATGCGAAGGCAGAATTGTCGCATTTGGGGTGAGGAAAATCCTCGAGTGATTCACGAGAAGCAAATGCATCCTCAACGTGTCATTGTGTGGTGTGGTTTTTGGGCTGGAGGAATCATTGGACCTTTTTTTATGAAAATGAGGCAAGTTAAGCGCAAACAGTCAATGGTGTTCGGTATCGTGAAAAAATAACCAGTTTTTTCTTGCCTAGAATTGAAGAAATGAATGTGGAGGGCATGTGGTTCCAACAAGACGGCGCCACATGTCATACAGTCAGAGAAACAATTCAATTGCTGCATCAGTCATATCCCGGTCGTGTTATTTCGCGTTTTGGAGATCAGAATTGGCCGCCTATATCGTGCTATTTAACACCATTAGATTTTTTTTTCTTTGGGGTTTTTTGAAGTCTATGGTTTACGCGAATAAGCCGACGACGACTCAAGCCTTAAAAGAGGAAATTGGACGCTGCATTAATGGAATACCGCAGCATTTATGCAAAACGGTCATTGAAAATTTCATTAAAAGATTGCGTGTATGCCAGCAAAGCCGCGGCGGCCATCTGCACGATATATTGTTCCATACATAACCTCATTCTGTCTACTTTACGATATAATAAAGTTAAACGATTTTTTTTTTAAATATCTGTGTTTTATTTAAAATTTAAAAATTGCGCTCTTGTTGGGACACCCTTAACAACAACATATAAGCAACACTTTCCGCAAAATCAGCCGATCTGTCAGCTCATCTCATCGACGGTATCTATTTACATAGTACATATGCATGTAAATAATTAAACACATTTCTTGTTGCTAGCTAACCCGCTAGCTTCGTGCAGAAACATGTTATTTTGCTTTATTACTTGCAAACGACAGAACTTGATTTTTTAGTCATGGTACCACTGCTGGCACATTCGTTTGCATATTCTTTTCTGTTTCATTTGAAGTGTCCTTAATTGATATTTTTAAAGTTCTTAATAGTATTTAAGATTGTTAATTGAATAATAAAATAAAATAATTAAAATATTAACGCACCGTCTTAAATTACTAAATAATGAACAAATTTATCATTAAATTGTAATAAACCTGTAGATTTAAATTTTTCACAAAATTTATTTCGAAGATTCTTAAGCCTTTTTAAACTCATGAAAGTTTATAAGACTTCTTTTTCAGAGGAATATTAATAAGGACATTTTCTAATAAAGACTTAAGAAAAAATTCAAAACAATGTTGAGTATCCCATTAAATTGAATAGCCCATTAAAGAGCTGATGCCAGTCTATGCCATCAATTAGATAATTTAACAGTTCATAGTTACATTAACTATAATCACAAAAATATTGATGAGAGGAATTTACTTTCAAAATGGAATAAAATTCAATATTAAAACATAAGGCAGAATGATGTAATGTTGCCACAGAAATGGGACAAAAGCATTCAATTAATTTAACTTTTAAGAGCTTGCTTACAAAGATTAAATCTAATATTTTAGATTATTTATTTAAAATAAAATTGATCTGAACAAGGTCTAAACTTAGAAAACTATCTGCTAAATGATTTTCAAATAATTTATTGACATTTAAAGGAATAATTACCAAATCATCATCCGGAGCAGGAACCCAGATTAAGCTACGTAAGTTGAAATCTCTAACAACACAGAAATAGTTATCGCAGCTGACAGAAGTTGACAACGAAATAATATTGTCAAAATGTTTTCAGCAGAGTTCAGCAGAGCTATTTGGTGGAACATAAGATGCGCACACGACAATGCTTCCGAGGGGATGAAATATCATGATGCAAAGTTGATCCAAAAGTCCCTCCAATGTATCAATATTACATGCAGATGAACAAAAATATTTTCTTATAGCTACCAGCACTCCACCACCTCTAGAGCAACCAGTTTGAAGACAACTCCGATCTTTATGAAATATTTGAAACCTAAACGGATCAGCTATTTCATAATCATAAAAAGCATCGTTTAACCATGTTTCAATTAGCACAAAAACATCATAATCAGCATCAGAGATAAAATTGCGTACAGTTTCTAATTTAGTGCGCATACCAGAAAGATTTTGGTAATAGAATCTTATGGCACTTGTGCTAGCCGATGAATGACTCAACTCAGTTACTTGCTTATCTGAGTAACCCCTTTCTCTCCGAAAAAGAAAACGGTCGTACCAAGACATCAGTGGGCCAAATAAAGGGTCCGCCAAATAACGTTGTTTTTTTTGAAAAAAACGCATTGGGTGGTCAGTTGGCTTCAACTCCTGAACCAATTGGACTTTGAATGGCGTCATACCAAGGTCTTTATGCAAAATTCGTCTCAATGATGTCTCCGAAATGTTTAATTGTTGAGAACGACGGTGAATTGATGTTGATGGCGCTTCACGCACACTTTCTGCCGCAGCAGCAATATTCTCGGGTGTACGCACTGTTTTTGGCTTTTCACGCTTTGATTTATCGATGAGGATGCCAGTTTCTTTCACTTTTTTTACAAGATAACGAACATACGGAGCTGACGGTGCTTCTCTTCTTCCAAAATCCATACGCAATTTTCGCACACATTCTGCAACATTACCATGATTTTCAAAGTAATGTCGCAATATTTTCCAGCGTTGTATTTATATCAGCGGAAGGATAAAACTAATTATCTATCGAATCAGACATGAGCTAAGTGTAACCATTCACGAAATAAGCACTAGTTGAAAAAAACAACGTTAGATGGCTGACCCTGTAGCTGGATTAAAGACCTTGTCGTAACACCAAAGCTAAGTACTTGTATCAAGCTGGAACAAAATTTTGGATTAAAGAAATCGTAAATAATAGTGAATATAAGAAAAAAAAAAATTAATTGTTAGAATTTTTTTTTATTTAATATAAAAAAAAATGTCTGATTCATGTAAGTTTGCATGAATTTAACATATTCTTGATTCATGAAAAATAATTTCTTAATGCAAAAAAATTATGTCTCTCTGCATTTCTCCATTCATAGCAAAAATTGAAAATCATGTATACCATTTGGCTTAAAAAACAAATAAATACATCTTTTCTCTCATGTGTACGGCATTTAACGCTAATAATAAAAAATTCAAGCACATCATATGTTGGATTTTCGTGAAAAAAGTTTTGGGTTATTATTCATACACTAAAAAAAAATTTTTATCAGATTGAACAAATGTGTTATTTAATTTACATTTCCAAAATTAATTTTAGAAGAAATCTGTAAAGAAACGATAACTATTTTTAAGAAATATATATATTAATTTTTAAAATAGTTGGTGAGCCTGTTTGCAAGCGCATAACTTCGAAACGACCTAACCGATTGCGGTGATATTTGCAAACATTTTTTTTGTTGACTCAATTTTTCAAATCTTAGTTTATGTCCCATAGATGGAACACAAGAAAAAAAAAAAATTTGTCACTAAAGGACAAAACTGTTTTAAAAATGCAAAGCACTTATAAAATGCAAGAAATAAAATAAAATAATATAGGAAAGAATTTGAGATAATGATAAGATCTTGGAAAAAAAAACTAAAAAGATATTCGTCTTCTCTAATATGCGAGCATAACCAACAATAAGCATACCTTTCTATGCGAATATGGTAGCATTTCTTAGGGATCGTAAATTTGAAAAATTATTTTGATATCAAGAACATTCAGATATTCTAAAAACTATAGAATTTTTTAGTGGAGCGTGGCTGCTATACGGATGGATGTGATGGAAGTGGTGCAAGGTGGAGCCTAATGTCTAGTGCGTCTGATGGAGTAGTTCTTATAACTGTAAGTATATAGTCAGTAAGCAACACTTAGTTATAATCCTCACTTCCCACACACTGCCTTTTTACAGGAGTAGAGGGTAATATTCACTTTTTGGCTCTCTCGACGAAATTGGGCTTCCAGTTTACAGTTTCTGGCCAAATTATTGGACGCATTATAGACGCAACTAAATAAAAATTTCATATAAATCATATTTTTAAAAAACAATACTAAGTTGTTAATGTCCATTGTATGCCTATTTTTGATTCTTTAAAAATACTTAAAAAACTTCAATGCTTCTGAACGCACTTTTCGCAAAAAGTTGAAAGATCTGGATTTTAAGGTTTACCGACCAGCAAGAAAAATATTAATATATTAAAATTAAAATAAAGTTTTTGTATTTCTTAACTATGTTATTAAAAACCATAAATTATTTTGGGTTATATTCGGGCTCAAGGTCACTTTTTCATATAAAACAAAATTGTATTTGTTTTAATTATTATTCATTTTATTTCGTCCAATATTTCGAACTCTATGATTGCATCAAAAAAATTGGAAAGAAGATTAAAACAATTTTTTAGTGAAATGTCAATGTAATTTCAATAGTAATGTCAACGAAATATAAAAACCCTCGGCCAAAATCAAAAGTAATGTCGGAGAAAAAAACCAAGGATGCAGAAAAATTTTTTTTTGACGAGTAGTTTTTAAGAATATGTATATGAAGCCGATGAAGATTTTTTGCTTCCATACATTTCGTTCCACTCTAATGTAGATACATTAAAAGAAAAAAAAAATAAAAGGAAGAAACCAACGAACTTGAAAACCTCCTCCTATTTTAAGTCGTTTAAAAAAATAAAGCAATAATATTATCATGGAGAGTAAAAATCTTCAAATTAAATTTTCACTCCATGAAACATTATCAAATTTTTTTTTTCGATGCGCGGAGCCCCTTACCGATGCAATGCTCCTAAGCAGTTGCCTACACTGCCTTATAGATAATCCGGTCCTGACGATACCACACAGTTGTGAATAGCCTTATTGTTAAAAAACACAAAAAAACTTAAATAACATTATTGACTAGCAAACTGTATTAATTTAAGGAACAAAAAATATAAAAAAATAAAATGCAGATCAGTTTAAAGCATTATTATATAAATATTCAAGTTTTTTTGACACCGCCTTTATGTTTTCCTTTTTTGTGTTTAAGGAGAATTAAGGTTGGAAAAGACTTTTCAAAATTAAATTTATTTAAATTATTTTTATGTAATACATTAGGCTGATCCATGCGCCTTTTATTTTATTAGAGAGTTTTGTTTGGATATTATTACAATGATAATTCGCTCATAAGAAGCACCGTTCTGACTATGCTATTTAGTTGGAGAAATAATTGTACGATAATCATAAGCAATTTGTAAATTTCGATCACGATTGCCTTCACCACAAAACAAAACTATTTCCTAAGTCAGAATATTTGACAATTTTGAAATACATAGCTGACTTCCCGAAGTTGCCAGTTTTTTTAAATCTTTGCAAGGTCCCCAGTGATTCACACTTATCGTCCTAACAGTCTTCTTCAGCCTCAATAATGGTTTTTCTAATTCTCATACATATCAACTTAATTTGAAATGATTGTATTTACATGGATATTTGTAATAGAAATTATTTGTTTAAAAATGCCGGGATCCCGGAAAGAAAATCCCGTGATTTAAAGGGGCTTAAATCCCGAAATCCAGGATCCCGGTATTGACTTCCCTAGTACAGTCGTACCGAAAATTATATATTCAAGATTCCGCCATGCGCATGTCCGCTCTTTTTGTGAGCACGTGCATGTGACGTCAGAAGTGAAAAAAAGAAGAGAGTGCCGAACTGACTGAAAAGATACGTATTAAAAAAGATTTGATAGGGGTATTCGATTAAAAAATCTTCTCATTTTCTTATAAAATCTTGGTTATTTTTTCAATGAAATAATTAAAAATCAAAAAATAACGCTTGTCCAGAAAAGAAATAAATATTTTTCATTACTATCTTTGATAAAAATTTTATATATTATTGTGGTGTTAACTTAACCTCACCAACAAAATAGCTTTGTTGCTCGATTTATTTTGAGAGCAGTTTGGCTGTTTCTTTGTTTGTACCCAGGGGCAAAAGAAGGGCTTTAAAGAGCTTCTAGTAGGCTATCATATGTATTTTTTAGCCCTTACGTACTCATAGCCAAGCTTATTAAATTTTGTATTTGAAACGAGAAAATTTTCTAGGCCTTCCTCTCTCACGACTTTAAAGAAGCCTGCTAGAAGCCCTTTTTGAGAATACACGTTAGAAAAAAAGCTATCTATATATCAACTTGAAATATAAAACTACTGACATATCCAGATTTGAACCAACGTACTCTCATGTGGAGGTCCAACAACTTATCCACTCGTCTACCGCAGTTGTTAACAAACTTCAGCTTTGCATCATTACAAATGAAAGTAAGCTTTTGAGGGCTCCGGTTCGAGACCCAGCTCAAATCAAAATTTTTTTTTTAATTTTTTTTAAAATGTAATTTTTTTTTACGAATTTTTCTGTTTATATATTTTTTGTAAAATTTCTTCATACAAAAATAATAGAAAATACTTAGAGTTTGTTCATTTTTTTTTGTTTATATTTTAAATCTTGATTTTTTTAATTGATCTGATAATTTATAATTTTTTCCAAATTTTTTTGAAAATTTTTTCATATAAAATAATATATAAAGACTTCCAACCTTCAAAAGGTATGCCTTATATAAGAACTGATTAATACAGCGAGCATGGAAGGTATATTGACGCCAATAAGAGCACTACTAGCATGCCTTATTTTGCGTAACGCTAGCTAAAATGCCGACTGGGTATTTCGTTTCACTATTTCAATATAATTCTTGTACCAACAATCACTTTTTCCTTAGTTTTTTATAGAGGGACATTAACCAAATCAAACTCATCGCAGTAACTACCGAAAAAGGCAGAACGTTTTTCGGGCCAGCTAGTTCAAAATAGAAAGGAATTTATTTGTAGCGAACTTTTAGTTATATATTTTTTCTGTGTATGTTTCAGCGGATTCCACAAATATGTGTTCAATAATAAATAATGAAAATTCACATTAACACACTGCGTTATTTTTTTTTGGAGTGGCTTCCTTCATGTAACGCGGCAAATATTAGCACGTCGTCAGTCGGCTGGATTCTGTTTGTGTGTGTGCGTTTGTATGCATGTATTTGTGTTTGAGTGCTTTTGTGTGTGGTTTTGTGGTGCGATATTGGTTTGCAGTAATGCCATGTTGGGGAAAAACTTTCAATGCGTGAATGCGTGAATTTGTAAGAAAAAATTTTTTCCAACAGCGTTGCCACTTTCATGCTAAACTTTTGTTTCTTGGTGTAAACCAAAGCTGCCTTCAGATACCATTGAAAACTCGTAAATGCAATGAAATGAGCAACTAAAAGAATTTACTTAATGATTGTGATGAAATGTAAATAATTGTTTAACAAACCTGAAAGATGGCAACGCTGCGCTTTGGATTGCAGCGGTAAGGCATTAAAAATGGTCTACTATAGTTGTTGTTTTGTGCCCAACATTGTTTTAATGTATATGATGCAGCTGTGGAAACCAGAGTTGCCAATGAATTTGTGCAAATGTTCTTTTTATGATTTCTGCATTCTTCTTCCTTCTACTGCTTTCTTACACCCCTTCAGAGTTTCGGCAGCTTTCTTTTAACCACGCAACCATCTTGAAATCAAATAAAAATATGCTCATTGCCAAACATGTTGTTGTTCATGTTCGTATGTGTGTTACAGTATTTTGTTTTTGTTTTTTTCCTGCATAATTCATATAAATCGAAATTGAAAATTTAATATTTCATGTTTTGTTTCGCTGTATTTTTGCTTCACTGCTTTCGAAATTTTGTTTTTTTTTTTCTTTCTTGCATTGAACACTGATTTGGTTTTTTGCCCTTCTGTATGTTTTTCGCTAGTATTGGTTTTGGTTGAGTTTTATCGTTGTTGTGGTGGTTTTTTTTTATTTTACTCTTGTTAGGGTTATATTAAAAATACTGCATTGCATACTTTTTTTTTGCTACCACTTGAATTACAATCAGGTTGAATAACGAGAAAGTAACTCAAGGTTTCGCTTTAAGTCATGAGTCAAAAATCACAAGCTGCTTAGAAGCTACTTGGAAATGACATGTTTTATGCTTGAATAAAATATTCGCTCTAATCGGCCTAGCATAGCCTTGTCTTTTTTTCTTGGTTTTGCGGTTGGAGAACACATCTTGTGCCATAGCGTACATTTTTTTTTCAAATTGGGTTTTTGAAAAAGTGTCAGCTTATTATTTTTATATAATAAAATATTAATGGTTATATGCATTGATAATTTATTGAAAACTGGGTCGATTTCAAGTAGGGCATCTGTTCAATACGGAGTGTTTTCCGTACTGGCATTAACCATAAATGACATTATCGCTAAAGCTGTTCATTTATGGAATGCTTCACTTACTTTTTTATTATAAGCGCGGGGTTAAAACCGAGTATAATTAAACTATAAACCTTTGTAAAAATTAAAAAACTCCAACAGACAAAAGACTACCGACCACGTACCGAGAATTGAATAAAAAGACCACGACACTTTGATTTCCATGTAGCAAGAAAATGGATTTTAATCGAATGTGTACAAAAAGAACAATTTTATCGTTGGCCTCATCTCTTTTTGACCCCCTTGGTTTGTTGGCTCCTCTGATAATTGTCGCAAAAATCATTCTCCAAGAACTTTGGCTTCTTAAAATAAATTGGGATGAATCAGTGCCCCAGAAGTTAGAAACTTCATGGCATTCATTTATTAGAGATTTGTCATCTTTACCTTCGATTCATATTCCTCGTTTTTGCTTAGCGGCAAACCCTCGCTCTGTTCAACTCCATGGATTTGCTGATGCATCGATTCGTGCATACGGCTGCTGTCTGTATCTTCGAGTTGTTGATTCCTTCAACAACGCAACTGTGCAACTTCTTACTGCGAAATCAAGGGTAGCACCCACAAAGAAAAAATCATTGCCTAAACTGGAACTTTGTGGAGCTCAGCTTCTCTCACAGCTTTACGCTAAGGTCAAGGAATCTCTGCAAGACTATACTAATGATGTATATCTCTGGACAGACTCACAAATAGTCCTTCATTGGTTAAAACAACACTCTTCTACTTTGTCAACGTTTGTAGGAAATAGAATTTCTGAGATTCAAGATCTCACTGCAACATGTCAGTGGAGGCATGTCCCGTCGAGTACCAATCCTGCTGACATTGTGTCAAGAGGTTCGTCTGTAACTGAACTTGTCAATTCAATATGGTTTACTGGGCCATCATTTTTATTGCAGAACTCTGAAAGGTGGCCAAAAAATAATTCCGAGCTATTAGATTTAGCAGAAGTCGAAAAGGAAAAACAGAAATCGGCATTTCACACTTCGGTAAAACCCAATTACATTTTGGAAACAATAACAAAATATAGCTCACACTTGAAACTCTTACGCATTATTGCTTGGATGTTCAGATTTACTCAAAAAATTCGTTCTTCGAAAACAGAAACTTTTAACTCCCTCTCCCCCCAGGAATTGGAAAAGGCTCTTTTTTGCATCATCTGGAATTTGCAGCAGCATCATTTTCAAGAGGATATTCGTCGAATCAAGAAAAATTTAGATATCCAGAGCTCACTCAAATTTTTAAACCCATTTCTTCAAGACATTGAAGGCCTTAATCTACTAAAAGTTGGTGGTCGTCTCGAACTAGCCAACATTCCAGAAGGACAAAAACATCCTATTTTGTTGCCAAACTGCAAATTTGTTGAAGACTATGTTCGACACTTGCACATTACAAACTACCACGCAGGTGCAAAGGCATTAGTTGCGATCACTCGTCATCGGTTCTGGATAGTAAACGCCAGAAATATCATTCGTCGTATTGTCAGATCGTGTACTCACTGCATCCGCTATCGGCCTCGTATGATTCAGCAGGTTATGGGCAATCTTCCTGTCGAGCGTCTCAATCCGTCTAGGCCATTTTCGCGCTGTGCTGTTGATTTTTGTGGACCAATCAACACATATTATCGTATTCGGGGCAAGGTGCCATACAAGACCTACATTTCGATTTTTGTCTGTCTCTCATCAAAGGCTGTTCACATTGAAGTCGTTTCGGACTTGTCTACAGAGGCGTTCATTGCTGCATTAAAGCGCATGATTGGAAGACGAGGTTTACCTACCGCCATCTTCTGTGATAACGCCACTAACTTTGTTGGCGCTAATAATAAATTAGCCGAATTAAAAACTTTTCTTTTCAATCCAAAAAATCTAATAGCTAAATGTTCAATACGGAGCGTTTTCCGTACTGGCATTAACCATAAATGACATTATCGCTAAAGCTGTTCATTTATGGAATGCTTCACTTACTTTTTTATTATAAGCGCGGGGTTAAAACCGAGTATAATTAAACTATAAACCTTTGTAAAAATTAAAAACTCCAACAAAACAAAAGACTACCGACCACGGAACGAGAATAAAAAGATGATGACACTTCGATTTCTAATGTAGCAAGAGAGCAAGAAAGTGTATTTAAAATGCTTTTATACATATTTGTGAGAGCTTTTACTACAGTTTTTAAAGTAAAAACTTTAGTACATACTAACTTGTACAGTGGTAGTTTTAAGGTTTTTAGACAATTAAAAATACACAAATTCATATAAATTCAAAATAATAATAATTCTTTCGACGTTGACTTAACAGCATCCAATCCCGGTGTTTACGCGTAAACATTACTATTTCTTATACTAATTTAAAATCACTACCAGGTGGCGCTTCTCGCCACTTTTGAACTTATTCTTATTTTCTATAATTTATTTTGTTTGATTTTCTTTTTTTAAACCGAACCTTTGTCGTTCGCTACAATTTTAGTTTTAAGTCACTTTTCTTTGTGAACTCAAACTGGTAAGAATAAACCTCTCATATTCCAAATCGACGTTGTTTTTTCTAAATAATTTCATTTCATTGATTCTCCATTTTATCTATTAAAAAACTTTTTCCACATCTCGCCTGGGTTATTTTCCCATCCTGGAAGCAACACCCGGAATCCCGGGATCCCGGACGTTTCTTAATCCTGACAGTCCCGGGATTGCAAGGTCTTAAATCCTGAGGTTTTCGGGATCCTGGGATGGTCTCCAATGTAAAAAAATTCCAAAATATTCAAAAAATTCAATGATACTACCTAAGAAACAATTTATGTGATTTCACAAAATTTTTAAATAAAAACCATTCTCAAACTATCTGTACAAAATTACACAATAGGTCTTACCACTAGTCATTTTAATGCCGACTCTAAATTTAGTGTAAGCTTTTTGACAACCAATTCTATAGAAATAATATCAGAAAAGCTTACACTAAATTAAGTGTAAAGTGGCATTTAAATTGACTATTGGTAAGGTCCAATGTGTTAATCACATGATACTTCCTAAAAAATACTGAAGTGAGACTTTAATAATACAAAAATAAAAATATTTTTTAACTAGCTGTTTATTTATATTAACATATAATTATATTTTTTAACATGACGCGAAAGTTAATGGGACCTTAAAAATTAATAAAACAATACTTTAAACAAGCTGTAAAAAATATCACAAAATTTTCACTTAGAAATCCTAAAATTACACTGTAGGGACGTCAAAAAGACAAACGAAAATACCGAGATAAATAAACTTATTTTTTTGATGTAGAATTTAATGGCTTACTCAGTTTTTCCCAATCAGATCAAATTCTCAAGATATATGCCATTGAAATTGAGTTACTTTTAGACCCATTTTTAGCTATCTTTTCCTTATTTTTGGAGACCACAAATTTTGACCACCTCCGATTTCGCTTATACTTTCAGAATTCAGTCTACTATTGAAATAAAAATACTAATTTCAGCAACAAATTTTTAGATTTTTTTTAAGAAATTTTACTTTTAACATTCAAATTTGGTCCAAATGGATGAAAAAGCGAGGTTGCTTAACTTTTGAAAAATCATAGATTAAGCAATGCTAATTCAATTTTCAAGTTGAAGCTATTTTTGAAAAGACAATACAACTATAAAATTTTTTTAAATGCAGGTCAAATGTAAGTAAAATATTAAAAAACTGAATAGCTCGAGACTTTAATCTGATTTGTAGAAACTGAATATGCCACTAAATTTTTTAAAAATTAAGTTTACGTGTCTCGGCGTTTTTTTTGTGTCTTTTCAAAAGTTGAATATTATTTTAATACAGTGTTATTAAATTACTAGTATAAAAGCCTGTCCTACAGGTCCTCCGCACACTTCCTTTTTGGAGCCATTGGCCGAAAGCACTTTTTTCTCTTTCTAAAGCTTGACTTTGTTTTCACTGGATTTTTGCAAAAAGCAAATGTATCATTTTAAATAACACTTTAAGTATTAAAGCAGTTTTAAAAAGTTAGTTCATTTTCAATTCATTCATTCTATTCATTCACAACTTTACAAACTGGCTTTGCAACCATCATATACGTAGCAACTTAGGTGTCGTTTCGCGGCTGATACAATTATATGTTTTGATACAATCCATCAAAAAAATTTCATTAAATTCGTCATAACTTTTTTATAAAAGAATGGAAAAAGAGATAGTTAGATCAAAAACGTACTATTGTAAAAATCTAATATTGTCTTTGTACTTTCAGGCTAAACACTTTTGTGAACTGTATGACTTGTAAAAAAACTTTACTGTCAAAAAATAATTGCAGTTTGATGTCTTGTAAAAGTACTTTACTGTCAAAAAATAATTACAGTTTGATAAGTACTGTGTGCGGAGCAGCGTGCTGTCTTTTACTTAAGTATTAAAATTCTATTTTTTTAAATAACTTTATGAACCTTCCGAATGATCTAATTTTATTAATTATTCTTTTTTTCTGTAGAATTTTTCTTCGTTTTTTTAAAAATAAACAATAAATACTATCCAAACGTTTAATCGAAACTGTGTTTTTTAGTTTTTTATATTCTTATGCAATGTTTTGTGTTGTAAAGCAAGGCAAAACTACTTTGAAACTTCATATTATGTCTTCCAAAAAGTTCGTTTTCTAAGGTTTGTCAAGCCCGGGACTAGTCCCGAGATCAAGGGATTGTGTTTTTCAAATCCTAAAATCCCGGAATTGCCGAAGCGTCCCGAAATTGGATGTCCTACTTTCAAGGCTAGATTATTTGTTAAGGTTTGAAAAAATTGGTCGCTTCCAATGTCACAAGACTAAAATAAGGTCCATATAAGGCCTGTTTGTTGGAGTTGGAGTTTGTTGGATGCGGGTTGGAGTTTTTTTAATATAAAATTTTAAAATGTATTGTTTTCGATTTTGCTTATTTTCGAACTTGATCTTTATTTTTCAATAAAAAGCTAAAATACTGAATTTCGTTACGAAAGCTTATAATTACGGCTGTTGTCGTGATCACAGTCAGACAGACGGACATGGCTAAATCGACTCAGGAGGTGATGCTGATTAAGAATAAATATACTTTTCTATACATGCCACTCCTCCTTCTGCGCATTGCAAATGGAGTGACGAAGTTATAAAAATAAAAAAAAGTGACGGTTATAAAAATCTTTTAAAAAAAAAATTAAGTAAAAAAATTTTTAAATCTTATAATATAAAAAAAATTCCGCACGAATTAAAAAATACCACTCTGTATAGCAATTAAAAAATATCATAAAAGGGAATTTCCCCACAAATTTTGACACCATGGGCGTCCGCAGGGGGTAAGGGGGGAACTCGCCCCCCTAGGCAGGCAACATTTTTAATATATCTTCATATTAAATAAAAAAAGCTTTAAAGTACAATTACAAAATTTTACGGGAAAAGCAAAAGACTTTCAAATTGCACTTAAACTTGGGTTTTTTAGAGCTTTGTTTATGCAAACGCTATTTTTAATTGTAGGAGTGTAAAATTTTGCAGCAACTTGTGTTTTGATGATGTGCATCATAATTAACCAAAAATTCGATTTTAAATGGTTTGAAACTTACGTCTTTTTATATACACAAATATTTTAATATAATATAATATTTTAATATAATACGTTAATATATTTTGAAAAAAATTACAAAAATACTTTTTTGTTATTTTCGATATGTTAATTTATAAATAAAGCTGATCTAAACAATGCATTTTTAAATCGACGAATTCTATTCGTAAATTTCAGCCACGAATAGGATTCGTAGAATGGACTTAGTTTGGTTCATATTAAGAATATTTTATTTGTATTCGTGCAAAAAAAAAATGTATAAAGCACGAATAAATTTGCTTCATTTACGAATGATCTTAATGAAAAAAAAACTTTCTGTCTGAGCTCAGGTTTGAACCGTGGTTCTTTAGCTTACAAGTCAGCAAATCTTCCAGTAGGATACGGGCACCTTGCAGTTATACATTTTCTTATCGATGGTTAAGCGCCTAAAAGTGATAAGTGAACATTTTTAAATTTTCAGAAACGCTTATTTTAAGTACATTTCAGTTAAAAAAATAAAAATTTTTTTAATGGAAATTTAAAAATTTTGACTTATCACTTTTGTGCGCTTAACCATCGTTTTATTTGGTAATTGTTCAACAAACCAGACTGAACGATTTCGGTTTTAGATTTTTCAAACTCAACTAATAATTCGTATGTCAACTGCAGATGGCAATCATGGCAAATGAGTGACAGCGTGGCAAAGGAGAGCGAACAATTGCTTGCATGCAGTTAGTCGTTTTGAGAGGGCGAACTGTGCAGACGTTTTAAAATTCAACTGGAATCTTATATTTTGCTTTTTTAATTAATGTTTTTTTTTTTAAAATACTGAATAATAAATATTAATTAATTAAAAACGGTAAACATTATTGTCTAAGACTTAACACGTACATTCTACGAACAATGATTATGGTCAACCTACGAATGAATGTCTTCTACTTATATTAATTTAATTCGTAAATAGTACGAAACCATTAGTAAATGCTACGAATGTAATGGAAGCAATTAGGAAGTTATTCGTACGAGAAACTGACAAATGTTAAGGAATGATATCCCTTATTAGTCGAAGAACATTCTTCGTAGAAACAGATAGCAAGGGTCATTTAATTTAAAACCGGATACAAACTTTGACGAAAAGCAAATTTCTGTTTTAAAAACCTTGTAAACAAGCAGGAAACAGAGCAAAATAAATTTCATTAATATAAATGTTTTCCTAAAAGTCGGCATACAAAAATAATTTTTCGTAATAATTCTTTAATAATTCGTAATAATTCGTAATAATTCTTTCGTCTTTCGGCTAAAGCCATCAATCATTTTACCCATAAGCCATACGTTTATCATTTTTAACGAAGGCAAATCTACTGTAAAATGAAGGTCCCAAATAATTTTTTTAACTAGTTTATAATATTGTTACTTATATCCAATATCATATGATACATTGTGGTTGTTAGTATATTGTTCAGGTATCCATTTAGAAATTAAGTGAATAAAAAATATTCTGAAATTGCATCATTGTAAAAGCAAATACATAGGTTAAACAACTTTGAAAAAAAAAAACAGTTGAACTATTTTCAATTTAGATAATTTCTAATTAAATTTTTTCCAAAAATAAGATCTTTTTCTCAAAATTTACACGTCAAAAAACATATCAAAAACGCTGACAATTCTTAGTCTGATTTTTAAATTTAAAAGTCATATTCAAGAATCATATAAATATAACCAATTTCATACATGAAAAATTCCTGGCTTTGAACCTGTTCCGATAAATGAAGTTTTTCTGTCAATTTGTAAACATAATTATGTATATCTTTATTTAATTTCCATTGCAACTTTCACATCACGTTCTAACGATTTTATTCCATGGTTTTGCTGAGATACTTATGACTGCAGATACTGTATGACTCTTGTACTCCTCGTTAGTATGAAAGAGTGTGTTGAAGTCCTTGCATTGCTGAATGCGTGAGTTTGTTTTAATCTACACCTACCACATCTTCCCATGTCTCAACGACATGCCAACCGCTGCTGTTTCATTTCATTTTTTGTTATTTTTTTAAGGGAATAAGTTGTCAATAAAATGACAGGTCCTTCGGGAGTTGTTAATACTTCAGCGAAGGAATTGCATGTGTTTGTGTCAGTGGCTCTTTTTGATGACTGTCAATATAGGAGTAGTATCTGTGGAGGTTTGATTATTTATATGCGCTCTCATTGCTGCTGTTCTTGTTGTTGTTCTTTGTTTGTCTACGTATTTGGCATTCGTAAGCATTTGTTTGCATTTGTAGCTACTTTACGTGAGGAAAATATTTCATTTATACTGGAAATGATTGAAAATTTATGTCAATATATTTTGTTCTTACTGACGATATTACGTGGTCACGGTTTTCTCATAATTATGTTGCCACACAAAGAGTGAATTTAATCATATTTTACTAAAAAGGAGAAACAAGAAAACTAAAAAGATGATATGTGTCAATATTTGATCTGAAATCCAATTATGGTAAAAGCTGTTGAAATGTATGTTTTTATAATGCAGAGAAGGGTTAATTTAGATAATTATCCTCTAAAAAATAGCATTATAAAAAATATAACACAGTCAATAAAATCTTAAAATTGATATAGACTAGTTAACAAATTTTTTTTTAAAAGCTATACCTTAAAATTTACGCAAAGTGTTTAAATTTTATACAGTCGACTATTTAATTAAGTACTTTTGGCTCTTTGAAGTACTTTGAAAAATTTCTTTGTTAATTTAAAAATTGTCACGTAAGATGTTATTATAAAAATAATCAACTTTAAAGTTTTGAAAAAAATGAACTATTATTTAAGGAAACGGAAATGTACAAGGAAGCTTTTACAAATGGGTCAGAAATTTTATTGGTAAATAGACGAACTCTCTTCAGTAGTTGTTGGTAATACATTTAGTTATATATAGACTCTAACGTCTTCTCCTTGTTTGTATTTGCTCTATAGCTTGACAAAGATAGAAAATCATGGGTAAACCAAGAGGTTTTCGTACTGTTAGAAAGCATGTAAATCATCGGCGTGGTGAACGCTGAGCGGACAAAGACTACAAGAAAGCTTACTTGGGCACAAGATAAAAGGCCAACCCCTTTGGCTAAGCTTCCCATGCTAAGAGAATTGTTCTTGAAAATTTTTTTCCCCATATTTACGCAAAATTAGCCATAAAAGATCGAATTAACTTGGTACAGAATTTTAAAAGTAAATTTTTAAAAGAATTTGCTGTGTTTTCGTAGTTTACTCTACTTTTCTGTTTGTATAAAAAAAAATATGATAAAAAATGCTACTTTCAAGTTAAAGAGATCCCATAGAAATTTCCACGCTATGCAGTGTTTTTTTTTTAAATACATGTAACACAAATAATAACCAAACAACTTAACCAACACAATAGCGCTCAGATAACAGTAACCAAAACTGCAACAGAAACTTAAAAACTAAAAAACTCTTCTCAACAATGACTTTTAACAAAGATAAACTTTTTGGCACTAAAAATTTCACACTTTGATATAGGGTAAGAACAAAAAAATTTACGAATCCAAAAAATAACACAGGCAAAAACCACAACAGAATGCAAACTTAAAACAAACTAACAACAAGCAAAAAGACACAAAAAGAAGTGTGACATAAGAATAACTGAAATAAATATGAAAAATTATGAAATATCGAATTGATGCCAGCAGCAGACAAGCAGCTTTAGATAGAAGTGCAAATAGACAGACAGACGAACTGCCTGAAATGTTTGCGGTTTTATCAACAAGAACGAGATATTTTACACAGTTCTTAATTTTATTTTATTTGGAGTTTGACGCCATTTCTGTCTCCGTTTTTTTCTTTTGTATTTTTGCTGCTGGCACATTTTCTAGTGTGATTTCAATTTGTACGCAAAGATATTTTTTGACAGCCAGTCATAATTTGATTTGGCTGCATTTCAAAAATCATGCAAAAGTTTCAGATGAAATTTTTTGTTTAATGTTAGCGTTAAGCTTGAAAAAACGTGAACTCAGAAATTTCCTGAACTAATCAGGGAAATAGAAAAATTCCCATTGCTTAAAAAAAATGCATATTTTAAAGCTTAAAAGTAGTGCATATTAAAGACAATAATTTTGTTTAAAAATCTACAAAGAAACACTCATGCCCGTAGTAAGGATTTTCCAAGGGGTGAGGGGAAAAGCATGTGTGCTTAGAACAGCAATTGACTTATGCCAATATGATATTTATTGATATGAAAATTGATAAAATTTTAAATCATGTTTTAATGTGGCTTTATTTTTTTTTTAAATTAGAGTAAAAGTGCTTTGATAACACTGGTGTGCAAAAATTTTTTTTTCTCTCTCCTTCAAATATTGTGTATAACTCAGGGACATAACTGTTATGCAACTTTTTTGGAATTGGTTAAAATAAAATACTAAAATGGGTTAAAATACATTTCAGTTATGAATAACTTTTATTTTTAAGAAAAATGTTTTTTGGTTGCCGGATAACTTTTATTTTTGAGGAATAATTTTTTAGGTTGGCTCATAACAGTTATTTTCTGATATTAATTTTTTCGGTTATTAGTGTCAAAAATCAAGTTAAATATGACTTTTTTTTTGGAATGGACTCACATCTCTTAGCCGTGGTCAGTATGGGGTAATCATCTAATGTCATCGTCGTGATGTCAGAATTTCAAAAAGCTTTTTGACACCATGGTGGACCCTAAAAAGGTGTTTTTTATATTCGTTTCCCTTTCTAGAATCTTTCCCAGAGAAACCGGCTACCGCATCGATTACCGACGACTGATTACCTAACCGAATACAAATTTCTGAAGCGATTACCTAGCGATTACTTAGTCGAATACCGATTACTAAGCGATTACATAACCGAAGATTGATTACTGAAGCGATTATCAAACGATTACTTAGCTGAAAACTGATTACTAAGCGATTACGTAACTGAATACTGATTACTAAAGCAATTACCAAGCGATTACTTAGCTAAATACTAATAACTAAGCGATTACATAACAGAAGACTAATTACTGAAGTGATTACCAAGTGATTACTTAGACGAATATCAGTAACTAAGCAATTACATAACCAAATACTGATTACTGAAGTGATTACCAAGCCATTACTTAGCTGAATACTGACCACTAATCGAAAACATAACTGAAGACTGATTACTGAAGTGATTACCAAGTTATTACTTAGCTGAATACCAATAACTTAAGTGGTTACCAGAACAAAGGAACAGCTTGAACAGGCGAAGAACACATTTTTTAATAAAGACATATTAATCATTTTTGGAGTTACTGAATCTTTTACAGGATCCTCGTGTGGCTGAGCTTTACCTCAGCCTGTGTATAAAACCATGTCAGAAATGATAGATGTTCTGCCAGTATGTGGTGGTCACTGATTTCAAATCTGATTTAAGAATTTCAAAGTTTTTTGAAACTAAGGTGGACCCTAAAAAGTGTTTTTTGTTTTATAATCTTTGTAGATTCGCTGGTTGGTCATTTCAAATCTGATGTTGGAATTAAAAAAACTGCATAAATTTCATATAAGCATCTACCTAATTTTGAAAAATATATAACATTGTGCAATTAAACCACACATTAAAGGACCTTTTAATATTAAAAATGCATTTGATAATGATTAAGCAAACATTTATTATTAAACAAAAATTAAACATTAAGATTAAAAATTACATTATTTAATTTCTTAGATAATGACTAAACAAACATTTTTTATTAAAAAAAATCGATTTCTTTTTTTATGAAGAACACTCAGCTTTTTCATTATATCAATAGTTTTCTATAGTTGATAAAATACTTTACGCAAATATGTGAAATTGATTTAAGAATTTGTCATACCCTTTTTTATTCATTGCTGATGTCAGATGCATTACCTCTGGAATATAAAAACATGATTTTATTAATTGAAGTTGCATTTGATGCAAGTTTTATTAAATTTCGTGCTGATTTCGTGAGGGATCATGAGAGATCAAAAATAATGTTTGTAAAACTAAATTGAAGCACAAATTCATTGAAAAATAAAAAAAAATAAAACAAACAGTTTTTATCGGCTAAGTAATCACTTGGTTATCACTTCAGTAATCGGTCTTCATTTATGTAATTGCTTAGCAATCAGTATTCAGGTTAGAAATCGCTTGGTAATCCCTTGGTAATCACTTCAGTAATCGGTATTTGGTTATGTTATCGCTTAGTAACTGGTATTCAGCTAAGTAATCACTTGGTAATCACTTCAGTAATCGGTATTTGGTTATGTAATCACTTTGTAATTGGTATTCAGCTAAGTAATCACTTGGTAGTCGGTGTAGTAATATGTATTCAGTTATGTAATCGCTTAGTAATCAGTATTCAGCTAAGTAATGGCTTGGTAATCACTTCAGTAATCAGTCTTCGATTACGTAATCGCTTAGTAATCGGTATTCGACTAGGTAATCGCTTGGTAATTGCTTCAGTAATTTGTATTTGGTTAGGTAATCAGTCGTCGGTAATCGATGTGGTAGCCGGTTTCTCTGGGAAAGATTCTAGAAAGGGAAACGAATATAAAAAACACCTTTTTAGGGTCCACCATGGTGTCAAAAAGCTTTTTGAAATTCTGACATCACGAGGATGACGTTAGATGATTACCCCATATCAACCACGGCTAAGAGATGTGAGTCCATTCCAAAAGAAAAGTCATATTTTTCTTGATTTTTGACATTAATAACCGAAAAAAATTAATATCAGAAAATAGCTGTTATGAGCCAACCTAAAAAATTATTCCTCAAAAATAAAAGTTACCCGGCAACCAAAAAACATTTTTCTTAAAAATAAAAGTTATTCATAACGAAAATTTTTATGTGTTGAAATTGCCCAACTTTTTCTGCTGTGAAATCTAGAATAAAAATTATTTTCGGTCCCTGGTATAACTATTGAATGCATCAATAATACTGAATATAAATAAAGCATTTAAAATTACCTTTAAATAAATTCAAATTTTTTAAATAAAATTTTTTTTGGCATTAATTTTTATCATAAATTTAATAACATCGATAATGTTCGATATAAACCGTTTCAAAACATTAGAACGCATATGAAAATATCATTATTTGGTGTTCATCATATTTTACTTTGTAGTTTTCTTCCTTTTCATGTTTTCTATCGGAGTGTCGCGACGAATTGACCAACAAAACAACGGCTAGCATTGCTTCGGAACATTTCCCGTGGTAACGCCTTTCTATGTGCGGAATATCTTGATGAAACCTCTCGCCATGTTCATCTGATACTGCTCCTAGATTTCCTGGGAAGAAATCTAAGTGAGATTCCAAAAAATGAATTTTAAGGGACATATTACACTTTAGAGCTTTGAAGGATAATAAAAGTTTTTGGATGATTTCCTTACAGTTTTCATTTCTTTTGTTTCCAAGAAAATTATGACACACTTCTACAAAAGCGTTCCATGCCCTTGTTTTCTTCATTTTAAAATTTCCGTCCTTCATAAGCTCACGTATTTGAGGTCCTACAAAGATTCCTTCTTTCAATTTCGCGTCGCTGATTTGAGGAAACTTAGTTTTCAGGTACTGAAAGCCTTCACCATCCTTGTTCATAGCTTTTATAAAATTTTTCATTAGACATAGCTTTATATAGAGTGGTGGTAGAAAAATTTTCTCACTTTGAACTAAAGGTGTTCCATGTACATTCTTGAATGCAGGCGTCAAAATAGGTCTCTATTTCCAGTTTTTTACCATGTAGTGTTTATCTCTAGCGCGACTGTCCCACTCGCAAAAAAAAAAATTTGTATATCTTCCTTGCAGACCGGTAAACATTGCTACAACTTTTAGATCAGCACAAATGTTCCAGGTGTACACTGAATATTTAATTTTTTCCTGTTGACTGTTTCTTGTTGACTGTTTAAGTTGACTTCATATTGACATAATTTTCTTTCATATTTGTTGCATGTGCGAGGAGAAATGAAGGATATTTGCTACTTTTCAAACTGATTTTGGAGGAATTAATAAAAAGTTGCCATTGTTCAGAACCTTCAGGAAAACCCAGTTCTTTGGTTAAATAATTAACAAAGTCTTCATGTCGGTTACGAAAATATGAAACCCTTCAAGGGCGTAGGCAGAGAGAGGCAGGGGGGGAAAATTGTTCCCCTCTAAATCTCAGATTTTTTGTATTTTATGGATTTTTTTAATAGATTCTATATTTAATGTGTAATTTTACCTTTTTCTTCGAATCTAGACCTGAAAAAGTTAAAAGCAAATTAGTTTTTTTAAAGCAATATTGTATAATTTTATAAAATACTAGTTGATATACCCGGTGTTACTCGAGAGTCATTTATATAAAAATTTTAATATACACTTTTCGATTAAATGTTTTTGTAAATTTTGGAATTTTGTAAAAACGTGTTAAATTTAAGTTTGAGACCACTATAAAAATATTAGTTAAAAAATTTACAAAGCTTTTTTAACGAAGAAATAATTTTATCACTGTTTTTTCACAATCAAAAACTGTTTTTTAGTTCTAAACTGAATTTACTGGCTACTGGTAAGCATGTTACTTGCACTTCGCTAATGAAAATCAAATTTATAAAAATCTTCTTAAAATTTCTTAGTAGTTTTTCCAGTTGGAAAATAACAATTGGATTAGGGCAGTTCACGATCTTGTTGCATCGTTGCAAATGCAAAATAAACAGCTTTTACAAAAACAAAAAGCATTGAAAAGCTTTTGCAACATATGCTCTTTGTTTTTGTAAAAGCTGTTTATTTTGCATTTGCAACGATGCAACAAGATCGTGAACTGCCTTATTGTCTCTAAATAAAAAATTAATATAAATTGAGTCTGATAGTTGATACAATTTCTTAAATCTTCTGAATTACTATTTTATACGAAAAATTGTAAAGTCGTTTTTTAATGTAAATTAGCAAAAAGGTGTAAGTTAAGAGAGCAGTCGCTTTTTAATTTTTATTATAGTATATACAGCAACCTGTAGCAATGTTATCAACGTTAACAGATCGACATAAATCCAGCTGAAAAATCTGCAAGAACAGTGCAAGAAGTGCCATTATGTTATTTGCTGCAAGTTTACGCTGTGTGCGAAAAGAACTAAATTGGATAACAGTTACCGACTTTTCTAATATATTGCAATCGTCTCGGTAATGCAGTACTTATTTCTAATTTATAATTTTTTCCAGCATACTTTTCAGCATACTTTCTGTTAGTACGCAATTGAACCGAAAAATTTGTTCAATGCAGCCAAGCTTACAACCATGATTGGAGAGTTAAAATGTCAAAATTTCGCTGTCTTTTATATGTCGGTACATTTAATTGGCGTGGAAATTTGACTTTCAACAATATATAACTTCATTCCTATATACAGAATTTTAAAACAAAACTCAGTTTTATTAAAAGTCTGGTATGAAAAAATAGATTTTTAGCCATAACTTTTGACTGGAAAGAGATCTTGGGGTAATTTTTTCACATAAATTATTTTTGAGACTTGACTTTTTTGTAAAAAATATAAAAACAATATTTTGGAAAAAATAAATTTCGCGAAAAAAATCAAAGGGGGTACCCTTGTTGTTTTGATGACAAAAACAGTAAAATAATTTTTGCGCTTAGCTGGAAGAATTTTTGCAAATAAATGCTATGTCATATGAAAGGTAGCCAGATGTGCAATTTGAGTAAAAGGTCAATATTTTGGACCTGTTTTGACATAATCATAAAACATATATACACTGACTTAACGGTACAGTTCAACATATTTTTGTGAAGTGATTTTATTGAACTTTTGAACAAAAAAAATTTCAATGAAATATATTAATGGACAGCGGAGATATTTGCATCGAAAAACCAAACTTTGATTTTCATGTCGTTTTTTTCTCATTCTTAGGTAACGATGTTTTTTGAAAAAGTCGTTGTACTAAAAATTTTTCCAATTTTGAAGATATGTGAGTGTTTTTGACGTCAAAATAACAAAAAAATTTTAAAATTATATACACAAAAATCTCCGATACTAAAAAGTTTTATAATAACAAAATTACCGTTAGTTGAAAAATTTCAGAGAGGGCGTGGCAAAAACTAAGTATGTAACATTTTAAGTTGGGATAAATTTAATATGTGTACCTAGTTTGAAAGAAATCCGTTGAGCCGTTTAGATTTGTATTAAGGCCAAACAAACAAACAAACAAACAAACAGAATATGAGTTTTATTTCTATAGATTGTATACTGTTCAAACGGGAATTTAAAAACTTAGATATTTACGTGAAGTAGATAATGTAAAAATTTTTTGGTTTATAATTAAACTGTGATATCTTTATGATTTTACAAGGTTAAAATTTTTAGAGCTTTAGGTCAAGTAATTTATAAAAGAAAAAAAACTGCAACATTTTTCGTTACACAGAAATTAAAATAACTTTTTTCAATACCGTTTGTATTGGAGGTTAGAGTATCGGTAGTAACCGAATAAATGTGGGAAATGCCAATATTGAACTGATTCAAAATATTTTCCACTTCCGTTTTTTCGGCACTTGGTCGGATCATACAAAAAAAAAGTTACAAATTTAAAATACCTCTCTCGGCTATTGCCAGTGGTAAGTTAATCGTAGCAATCTTTTCATTTGCAACTACAGCCAAAGTTACATTTTAAGTTGCCGAGAGTTGCCATATGGTAAGCAGTCAACGCCAGCTATCTGTGAGTTGGAGCAGATATGCAAAAAAACTGATCACGGCCAAGTTGGATTTGTTAATTGATCATTACGCATGAAATTCAGAAAAATTTGCAAAACTCTTTCATTATAGGTTTGTACATATTGAGTGTTCATCGCAAATTTGTGGCAGAAAACCAGGAAAACATTCTAGAAGAAACTATTAACCGTTTTGCGGAAAATCCTCGGCGACTTATATTCAAATAAGAAAAAAAATTTTTTTTATTTAATTTTTTGTATTATTTTGTTGAGTTTTCCATACTTTGAGTTTTTGTGAATTTTTGTTAATTTTTTTTAAACCATATTTTTAACGATATCATATTTTTAAATGAGTTTAACCTGAATTCAATATATGTAACTTTATTTGATCTCATGGCTTGCGTTTGTTTGATAAACATAAGTTGAAAGTCTTTTTCCCTTAGAGTCGATTATATATATAAAAACATCAGGTAATAAGATACCATACATTCATTTTGAACTATTTTCATTGACTCGCAAAATTCATGAATGAAAGATATGGTAAGAAAATTTTATAAGGTCTTGGCCACTTATTTTAATTTTGCCTACGCCCTTGAAACCCTTGTATTTTTATTTAACAAATTCCATTGTTTTAATATTGATCCAAATTGTTGAGCCTTCGATTTTGAGAGTCCTAAATCTCAAACAAGATCATTTAAATCAGGTTGCGTAAAAAGATGAGGTTGTGCTATGTTTTCTACTTTAAATGATGGTGAAGTAGCTGAGGAGAGACTCGATTGACCGTTTTCATCATCCTCTATTTCATCGTTGTTCATACGCATTGGAGATAACACATCTTTGCTTCGAGGAACTGGCTTTTGTGCAGATGGAATATTCAGATATTGAATTTTATTATTGCTATTTCTTTTTTTTAATTCTTTTGACGTGGTCATGCAGAAATAACAATAATTTTCATGGTTTTGAGGTTCACTATAAATTATAGGTGTTGCGAATGGCATAGTCTTATGGCTTCCGCCGAGCCAACTTCGTAATGTTCTTGAGCAACTGTTGCAGCAAATTTTTGTCTCTTTCATCAATTTTAAAACCCAAGTAACGCTGATAAGTACATTTGATGAGATTAGACAATGTACTTCCTTGAGATTTTATGGTATATTCACCACAAACGTAGCAAAATACATCTGGAGAGTTCTTGCAGGTTCTTTGCATTTTGCTAAAAATTGGAATTTGCTATAAAATCAGGACAATATACGAATTATGTAAGGTTATTTTGCTCGATAGTCGAAAATACACATCAATACTTACTTCATTTATCAACATAATTTCAAACTTACCAAAATATCCAGTATAAATCAGGAAACATCACTATACAACTTTTAAACGTACTGTGCGCCACGAAGTCACAACGAGAACTGCGCAGACGCGTGCATTCGTATAAAAATTACTTCCGAGAGTATGGTTCTCTCTCTTTCGCGGTCTCAACTGAATAAAGGTGCGTTAACGCAAGAACGACAGTTGAAAAATCCAGAATGTTAAGCAATGAAAAAAAAAACTATACGTGATAGCAAAAAATAAAAAGCAGATCTAGATTCAGCATGTTAAACTCTTAACACTGATCATATTTTTATCAAAAGGAGGCTGTCTTTGCAGACCAGTGTAATATTTTTTTGGTGATCGAGGAAGTTTTTTTGTGAAAAAAATGTTATTTTGCTAATTACTCGATCTTAATTGAGAATATTTTTCATTAGGGCTATTCACACTGACTTGGGTAATTTGGCAAATACCGTATATTTTGTTTTAGTAAAGAGCCATTGCACCCCAGTACCCATCAACCAGTACTCTAGCTCTAGCCCAATACTCTAGCTGACCCCCTGACTTGTTTGGGTAAATTGATTTCTTGGCAAATTGAGTACTTTTTCCATATGTTACCACCTTTTGCAAAAATAGGCAGTAATTGACCAAAGGGTATCAAATTTACATTTGTTTTTAGGACTAATATCTCGAATAATACAAAATAAATTGCCACACCCCCTATTACCGCCCACAAGTCAACAAAAACGCTATATTTCAAACGAATTCAGTTGTATTGGACTAAAATTTTGTAATTTAGTTTGTATAGCTACTATCGGCAACTCAACCAAAAATTGGCGTGGTCGAACTATAACTACGATTACTTTTCAGAAATCATTATAATCTCTGAGTTGTTCATGTTTTTGAGATGAAACTTGGTGTATATGGGCATTTCCAAACTAGCGTTAAGGACGATTTGTACGAAGAACTATTAAAAAAAAAATTAAAATGTCTATTTTTCAAAAAGCTCTTTTATATTTGCGTAGTAATTAAGTAGCACTTTATTAAAAAAAAATTAAAGATAACAATCGACCCTAAGGATTTAAAGATATAAGCAAGAATATGTGCTGGCGTTACGTTACAATAACAGAAGTGATTTTTGACTTGGCTTACAAAATTAGCAAAACTCTCTGCATTGGGCAAGACTTTTTGTATACAACTTTTGTTAGTAGGGTTTGAAATAACATAAGTTTATTTTCCAAGTGATCAAATTTCAAAATCTTTTATATTTTTCTTATTAGTCTTTTTGGTCTTTAGTCTTCTTATTAGTCTTGGCGTTACGTTACTTAAATTTTTATTTTAGGTTAATTAGGTAATTAAGTAACTAGGTAGTTTTGTAATTATGTTATTTAGTAATGAAAAAAGCAATTTAATATATTTTTCTTTCTTTGCCTTAACCATTTTTTCATTATCTTTATCCAATGCCTTCCATTTTTACTGAAATAAAAAAGTTTACCAAACATTTACTAAACATTTACGAAAAAGAAAAACTACATTTGTGACGCAGTGCAGACGATTTCATCATCATGGTAAATGAATTTAAGTGAAAAAATAAGTTAAAAAATCTAAAACCCGACTACTAAAAAGCGCTCTCTACAAAGTATTAAACAAGAAAATATTCTCACCTGAAATTGTTATGTACAAACTATTAAAATTTTTTTGTCTATTAAATAATCAACTTACACATAATATATTTTATTGCATATAATACTAACTTATTGTGATGCTTAAAAGATTAACGTGGTAGTTAGTCTAGTCATTGCAGAATTAGCAAAACAGTAGTAGACCATTTTCAGACGGGATATTTTGAAAAAACTGTGTACTAAAAGTTTTCGAAGATTCGATAGTGAGTCGAGTGCACTTATTCAATCTATTCCCTTATCTCCTAGAACCATAGCTCGGCGCACTGAAGGAATAGGCTTATTTCTTGACTCTGCTATTAAGAAAAAACTAAACGAGTGCTAACATTTTCAATAAGCTTAGACGATAGCATGGATATAAATGATGTTTGATATGCTTAGACGATAGTGTAATGTTGGACGCGCGACTTTTTTTAATACGCGGCTTACGCGTTTTACGTGTATTAAAGTTTTACGCGGTTATTTTAATAATACGCGTATAATGTTATTGCCAGCGCTTAAGAGCGCTACTGGCCAGTTTAAAAAAAGATTTCTTTGCGTCGTCACTCGAAAGTGCATTCAGGCGCATAGAAATAAAATAAAAGGAGCAGTTGGTTTAAAGCTTAAAACTTTAGTGATTTTATTTTAAGATTTTCTTCGGCTTATAAAGCCAAGTAACAGTATTTTTTTAACTTAAAATAAATACATAATTAAATGTATATTTTATTTAATATAATTGTAACTAAATAGAACATTAGTTTATATAGTCATTTTAGTGTAGTTATGTAGTGTAGTTATGTAAACATAAAGTGCAAGCGAGTAAGAATGTAAACAATAGTTATGTGTTTGTTTTGTTTGTTTGCTACATAAATGTGCTTAGGCTACATTTATAGAAATGTTAGTTTGCAGACTAGATCTTTATTTGTTAAATGTTTATAAATAATAATTGTATAGAACAAATGTGTTTAAGTTAGAGTTATAGAAATGTTTAGATTGAAGTGCACTTTCCTTTTCATATTGAAAAACGTTGTTGTTGTTTCTTTGGAAAAGATTCGTTAGAACAATTAATTGTTCTAACCTTGACCTAAAGCTCAATAAACGATTTTAAACTATTAAAAAACTAGAATTTGTATTAAAAATCAGGTATGATTTAAACTATCAAACATTTAGAATTTGTATTTAAATCATATAAAATCAACATAATAAATAACAAGGTCATTTAGAAAAAACGTTAATATTAAAAATTTTAAAACAGCGTTATTTTTAATTTCATATGAAATTGAATGCAACGATTTTTAATATTTTTTAAATACTGCACTCATTTATACTGATTATACTGATAAAACGACTAATAAGTCTGAATTTTCTTATGTAATAATTACTTTACTAAATAATATAGAAGACAAGTTAAAGGATTTTGAAAAAAATAACTCGTTGGTCGATGTTGTTGAAAATCCTTTCAAATGCGACGCGAGTAAATATGAGTTTCATATTTATTCAGAAATAATAATACTTCAAAGAGAAGAGAAAATCAATATTTCTGAGTTCTGGAAAAACCTAGACCATTAATTTTATCCTGAATTAAAATAAATATCTCAACAAATGTTATCGTATTTCCCTTCGTTTTATTTATGTGAGCAATTCTTTTCTGATTTGAACTTTATCTGTTCTCCAAAACGTAATAGGATAGGCGAAAATAATTTAAAAAGCATTATGTTAATAAGAGACTGATCTCAAATCTTCGATATCGATAAATATATAGCAAACAATGAATTTGAACAACTAAATGCTGCTTCCTTTTTTGTTTTTATATGACCGAAAAAATTCCAAAAAAAAAAGGATAAAAAACATTTTTTAATTTTTCCGCTTATTCTTTTGAGCAACCGATTTGAAGTAAATTAATTTTTTTTAGTGTAATTTCTCTTTTCTCACCAATACAGTCTCACTTTTAATTTTGCCAACCTTTGCTGTAAAATGAGCCACACTTACCTTGCAAATTCAAAAGATCTCTTTACTTACACAAAACATATAGCAACAAAATACACATAGCACAAGATACAATAACTTTTATATCTTCCCTCCAGGAAAAATTGGAAGGCTTCCATCTTAAAGTGATAAAGAAACATTCCCCACCGTATCTTTTGAAAGCTTAAGGGTAGTTTTGTATTTATATTGTTTCCAAACCGTATCTTTTGGAAGCTTAAGGGTAGTTTTGTGTTTATATTGTTTCCAAACCGCTTCTTTAAGAATGCATTTGGAAACTTTTATTTATTGTCAAGCAATGACAATAGAAAATATTAATATCATTGTTTTCTAGCCGCTTATTGTAGAATTCGATAGTCTAGTGGTAGCGCGCTTGACTGTCGCTCAGGGTTCCCGGGTTTGAATCCTGGCCGGGCATTTTCATAACAAGGGAGAGGATTGTTTCCACATTAATTCTTAGAACAGGGAAGAGGACTGCTTGTAATTCGCTTTTTAAGACAGCGGAGAGGAATGTTTCCAAATTCATTTTTAACACAGCTGAGAGGAATGTTTCCCTCTAATGACATGCTATGTAAAAAAAGCAATGGAGTATGCAACAAAGGGGAATGCTTCCGACATTCTATGGAATGTTTCCTGGTTGTTAATGCTCACATTTCCTGGAGGGTTTCGACGCAAGCTAACACAGATGCCATACAAATTTTTTCACGCTGTCGCAGCGCGACTCTCCAACGCAGTCAATTCGTCGAATTACAACACACACAGAAATATTGAACTTGTTGTAAGTGAGAGAAATTCGAGTTATGGAGATGAATATGCATAAAGTCTTCATAATACAAATGAGATTTCGGTTCGAGTTGAAGAAAAATTCGAGTTAGAGAAATTCGACTTATAGATATCAAAATATAAGGAAAGCGTCTTGAGAAAGCAAAAAGCACACATACTACTTCGAGTTATGGAGAATTTCGAGTTGCGGAAGTTCGGGTTAGGGAAGTTTTACTGTATTAATATTGTGAAAATTATCTTAAGAATATTTTTGAAAAAAAAATTTTTTTTTTCCTGAACCAGCTCAGGGGATGCCCCCTATAAATGCGTACGCATTGTGTTGATTCGGAAGATGGGTATGGGTGATAGTTAGTTGGAGGGTGGATAGATAGAGTAGTGTCGGTGAAGATTTGTTTTGAATTTGCACAGCTCAAAACTGCCGGGAAACACGCTCGCAGGGAGACTATTCCATAACTTAACTGCGCGACTAAAGAACGAACTATAGCGGTAATGCGAGGTTCTATTAGGCATCGATGCAATGGTAAAGGGGTGGGCTTGGACAGCTGCCCGAGTGGACCTGGGAAACACACGAGCTGGTGGCGTCAGGTCATGTATCTCCCTTGAACACTTCAAATGATAATACCAATACAGTAGGCTTAGGCAACCAACATTGCGTCGATGCTCAAGAGAGTTGAGCGAGGTTGAAATACTTTCATCCCCTATCAAATATATCGCACGACGTTGAATTCGATCCAGAAGCTCCAAATAAGATCTTGAAGCCCCTGCCCAAATGTGCGAATTCAAGGTTAGTGTATTCAAGAGATAAAAATTCAACAGTTTTTGAACTGTATTGAAATTACATTTTTATTAAATATTTATTATAAGTATTGTAATTATAGTAAGATTAGCGTTTGTGTTTTTTCCCAATTAAATTCATTTGTAATCGTAACTGATTATCAAGGCTAGGATTTCGATGACATGTCATCTTTTTTCTGCTGCTTCTAAGACATTTCCTGGTTATATAGAACGTCCATTTGTGTTTCCTAAATTCCAAATATGAAAAGTTTTTAGGTCATTTTATCGTCATTTTTTCGGTTTTAGGTTTTAAATCATTTTTACTAGATTTAAGGCATTTTTTGGTAGTTTTAAGCAAGTTTTGAGTTATTTTTTTTTGTCATTTTTGGACATTTTTAATTTTTAGAGTATTTTTCGAATTTTTTAGAGTATTTTTCGAACTAAGCAAAATTTTAATACAATTTAATTTTCGTTTTTTTCGTATTAAAATATGTAAAAATGTAAATTTTCAAACATATTCCTTTAACAATAGAGTCTTACAAATCAAAAACATTACTTATCGAAAAAGTAGTAGCTTTGTTTATAGACCTCGATGAAAAAAAATCTGCGCGTGGTGAAACTGACGAAAGGGTATGTAGAAAGGTGAAACAAGTGTTTGATAAAAGCTCAGGATATGCTAGTTTTAACTAACTCTATGGTTATGCTCTATTGCTAAGATATTAAGGGTAAAAATTTTAATACTATGAAATTGAAAGAGGAACTTAAACCCGATGACATATAGTCTTTTAGTTATTTTCCTATCATGCAGAAGTAGAAAGAAGTTTTTCTGTTTACAAAAACATTTTGCCAGACAATCGACGTTCCTTCAATTTTAATAACTTAAAAATGTACTTTGTAATATACCGTAACGCTATGTATTAAAATTTTATACAATAAATTTTAAATTTAGTATTCTTAAAGCTTTATATTTCTTTTTTTTTATGTAATTCTTTGCGTTTTGTTAGGTAATTTTTGTCAGGTTTAAGGTAATTTTCTGCAGTTTTTAGGTAAGTTTTTGTCATTTTTTTAGGTCATTTTCTGCAGTTTTTTAGGCCATCAAAATCCGAGAACTGCTGATAACTTACTAAAACCACTTTGTTAAAGTTATTTGACGAAGAATATGTAAAAAGGGTTGAAAATTAAAAAAGTTAATTTTTAAAGGAAAATTTTTAGTTTTTAAAAAAATGTAAACACAAAATATACTCGCTTCAGAGTTTCTGCCTAAGAATAAATCTAGAAGGACAACTCATGGCACCGAAACTTTTTGGCAAGCTAGACACAGTATTTTTCTACACCGGATCATTTACACACAAAACACTTCATACCTTTTTTAAAAGATATTTCTCCTTCAAGGGATGACCTCATGGGGGATATGAATTATTTTCATAAAATTTGCGCTTTACAATAATTCCTTGCTTGAAGTAACGGCAAGGACACAAACACTGTCAAGACTCACAAAAGTCTTGTTTATTACTTGAAAGTCTTGAGCTTTTTTGCCTTTTGTTTCTTGCGATGATTGCTCTTGCAAGCAACGAGTTTTGTTGACAACTGTATATGAGGCGGTATAACTTACCGTACACTCAAAACTCAAAACTCACACACACTCAAGACTGTTTTTTTTTTTTGAGAAGTCACTCTATTTGCGCAATAAGTGTACTCATGCAGTTCTCCGGTTCATACCAGATGAGATATAAAAGCTCATTCTAATGAAATTTCATTAAGACTTGGGATTTAATTTTGCCATGCTCAATTAATAAATCAGTTTTTTTTAAATGCTTAAGTTTTATTTGTAAATAATATTTTTTTTTTTTAAATACTTTAAAGATTTTTCCAATGTGCCTTTTTTTGGATGAATTCATAAATATTTTGAAATTTTCTTCTCCGCAATCTTACTTCTATTGCTAACCTGTGGCCTACTAATTTCTCCTTTTACTTTCAAACTGTCTTTATTTTTGCAGTTGTTGTTCCCCATAAATAACAGCAAATCTCTGTAATAAATCTGTTTAGATTTTTTTTCATTGCCTTGTATCTGCTGCTCCAACCAGTTCTTGCAACACTACCTTGGAATACCATTTTGCCCAATTCACGTACTCTTCTTCCACATAAGTTAAAAATTGATCTGCTTCCGTGTTATATTTTTATTTCTCACACTATTTGTCAACAGTACAATTTTTTACAAATTTCAACAGTACAATTTGCAAATACGCAAAGTAAAACAAGAAATATAGTAGGTATGCAAGAAAAATTTCAAAAAAAGCACATCCTCGACTTTTGAGCCTTCTCATAGTCAGATATCCGTTGACACAAAGGCAGGTTTTGGTGTTCATGTGTGCGTGTGAGTGAATTGAGTTTCCTGCCATTATATGTTTGCATAAAATCAAGTAGACCCTCGTGTGTTCGGGTGTGGATGTGGGCAAGTGTGAGTGTGTCTGTCCGCTTATGGAAACTTCACCAATGTTTACGTTTTTATTTAAAAGTGTTTATTTCTGTTTGTTTGTAGGTATGTTGTTTGTATTTGCACTTTAAGTAAACATGTAAATAAGCTGCAGGTTGTTGATTGTGGGTGGAACACGATGTTAAAAAATATACACCCTTAAAATTTCAAACATATGCTTGGAGAATTAAAAAAAAAAACCTTGGCTTGGCTTCTAGCATGAGAGCTGGTCATGTTAATGACAGACTTGACGTTTTCACTCTCAAATTCAAAAGATATGCATGCAATATTCTGATTCAACGTAGTCTTCTATTTCGCCAACATGTACATAGACGTTTAAGATTTACTCCGTATTAATTCCGACTCACATCGGAAAATCAAATCCAATTTCATTCCATTGTCATGTGCCAATTTATGCATACATCGGTTAACCACATGAAATGTCTTTGATTATTTAAATTTATGGCTTTTTAGCAAATTGGAAAAAATATTATCAGCAGCACTGAAATTGCTTGTGCTCTAGCCTGAAGCAGCTATCCCTTGCAAGTCTACCCTTTTTACATGTCTTTCAAACAGCTAATCTTAGACACTGAAAATATTGGTTATGTGGCATACCAGATGGATTTGATTTTTAACTGGCGCTGACAGGCAACATGATAGGTATAATACGTTTTAACATTTTCTGATACTCAGCCAATGCATTCTTGTTCTCTGCAACAGATTGGTTACGGTGACAGCAGATTTCGAAAGAACAAAATAAAATTTTTTACATTTGATGGAATTATTTTGATTGATCATAACACTGTTCTAAAATTTCTGAGAAATATTTTTTTACAAAATCCAACGTGCCATTTTATGGTTCTTGCTTAAATATTTGCAAAAAAAATTTAGAAAAATACCCATGCTTGTTATCTCAGAGGTAACTATATTCTATTAATAATTTGTTGGAAAAAGTCTCTATTGGTCCCTTTTAACCAGCTTTGTTTTATTCAATATTGTTCTTGTTTTTAAAAATAATTTAAAATACGTTCAATCTGGTTATTTGAATTTTGACGGTTGAAATACTTTATCGTTTTACCATAAGATGTGTTTTGAGAAAAGCTTTGATTAATATTACCTTAACTATAATTTTTTTAATATCCAATTGATAAAATGTAAAAAAAAAAACCTTAAGTGTGATGCACACTGCCCTTGCGCAGTGGAAATATATAAAAAAATTTTGGCCTCGGAATTGTACAAATTTTATATAATTCGAAAGATAATACTCCTATTAGGGTAAACCCAAAATATTTTGGCATAAAAATTTGAAATCTAGGTACGGCATCATGTAAAACTTGTCTATTTTTTTAGTATATTGCAAGGTAGTTTTTGATGTGTTCTAGATGCTACAGGAAATTTTTTTTTTAAAAATCCATTTTTATTGGAAAATAAAAAAGCTTTTAAAGAAAAGACTGTTTCATTTTTGCTTTGTAGAATTTAAAAAAAAAGAAAATTGAGAATTTTCAAAAAAGAAAAAAACACTACCATAAACGTCTTATTTTGCAAATTTAGATAGACCTTTACTAATATCATGACTGTTATTAACGGCAGTTTTTTTTTAATTGATAACCGTGGACTTTTGTTTTATGTCCTATAAAAAGAAAATAGTTTTAAAAATTAAAATCCACCAGAAGAATACGATTAAAAAATTTTGGACTACTTTTTAATCAAAACTTTGGCTTAATGGAATTTGTAATCCAATAAGTACTTACTATTTTTTAATCCAAACATTAGTTTCATTTAGCTGGGTCTCAAACCCACATTCCCGAAAAGAACTTACTTGCATTATTAACCCGGTAAGGCCCTTGTATATAGTTGTCTCAAATTTTGTTGAAAACTGGAAAACTTATGTATTTCGACCACCTGAGCACGAAAATTAAGTCAATTTTCCGATACAGTTTTACACTTTTCCGGAAAATGCAAAAAACAAGCGTTTCCATATGGTAACCATGGGTAGCCTAGGGTACAGGTTTTTTATGAAATATAAAATGATCTCTGAAAAAGAGGGATATATTTCACAATAAAATCAATCAGGGTTTGGTATGGTAGTTTGCGGAACACTGGATGCAAAGTCCATCGTCGTATTTTCCACATGCCGTTCGTCTATTAACTTTGCAACATTCACCTGCACAATTCCTACGGTTGGATGGTACTACAAAATGCCCAGTCTGGTCATAACGGACACACCCAAAAAATATTTAGGATAAAATTATATACATAGTACAAACGTTTGTAGTGTTGGCCGCATGAAAGAAAATTTTTGAATTCGTAACTTTGTACATTCTACAAACGCTCGTTTGTAAAAATCTATAATATATAAATTTGTGATATGAACGAACATTGTTTGATAATATACAAAGTGGTAGCAGCAGCGTTTGAATATTCACATATATATATGTATATTTTCTCATGTTTTTTATGGAATATTGAGCAACGCAAATTCTATTTTCAAGTATTTTGTCCATCTCTTTGTATGGGAGGTGGGCATACTTTCGCTCCCACCATGCCCATTTTCAAAGTATAATTAATTTATCTTTGAAGGAGTACGTACACAAAATTCACTGTGCAACAATTCGATCGAATTTTAGAATCAACTCAATCTAAAAATTATAAATCAAATCAGAATTATATTTATACAGAAATTGTTTGTGTTTTGTGTAATATTTTTGTGTGCAAGTTCAAATAAAGAAAAATTATATAAACCAAGAATAAAAGGGCGTTACAGTCTTCAACGCCAAGATTTTTCCTGTTACCATAAGCTGCCGTCAGTTAGTTACCTGACTGATAAGGTAAGAATTCTTTTAGATTGAATTTATTAGCATCGTATCAATTTAATCCAATGAATGCAAGTATAGCATCAAATTATATTGCTGTTATATATGTACTATATTGTTTTTAAACTAGATTTTGGCGTGAACGTTCTTCTTTTTCACAATATTTTTGTATTTACAGCCGACTTATATCGAAATTCTCAAAAAATCGATTTTCATCTCATTTATTACGCGTTGATATTTCTTCAGTATATTTAATTTATTTATTGTAGCCATTATACGTATATATATTAAAATTTAATTATTGGTCCGGGCGTAACGAGTATGGATTGCTTCATTTGCTAAGTGCGCTTAACAATGAAATATATGTCAAAATATTTCAAACTGGTTCATTCTCTAAAAGAAAAGGATACCTACAGGTGCACTTTTGCTGGCGTTTGCTTACAACACCTTTCCAGTTTTAGTAGCCTAATTAGGCCGCGCCTAATGTAGCAGTTTATAAATAACCAATTCTACCAACTACCAGACGAATCGCCAAATCCAGTCGTGCACATCTTGATTAAAATTATTAAAGGTAATTAAATTCGGATATTTATTCATTTTTTTATGTAGCGCTAGTAATTCCCTTTTCATTCTCTGACTATATTTAAATCTAGGCGTCAAGCAGCAACACGTTGAAGAAATCAAACAAAATCAAACAGTGCCAAAAGCAGTGACAATTAATATCGAAAGCGCAGCATGATTGTATAGCGAATAAATATTTAAATTGTATTTTGTAACTTCTCAATTAATAAATGTATAAATTTATTAATGATAAATGTTATTAATAATTTACTATTTTCGCAGAAATTTTTTTTCTTCTCTTTTGATATGTTTTCTTTTAAAGAAGAAACAGGTTTTTTAAGACTTGTTCAATGGGGAAAAAGGACAAATATTTTAAAGTCGCCCACACAACTTTGTGAAGTTTGTCACAAGTCAAGAAATAGAATGAGTGGATATGTTTGAAACTTAAAATATTTTATTTTAAATTAACTTTCAAATATTCTAGTTTTGAGAGAGAATTTTTTGAGCGAGATGTGGCAATCAAGGGTTAATCTCTATATATAATTCGTCTGCATCTCCTGGCTTACACTAATCGAGACTTGACTTCTTGGTCATTCCCTTTTTAACTTCCACCTCTCTCACGTTTAATATCTTTTATCCATAAAGGTAGGACTTGACCGTCAAGTCTTGACGAATGTAAGCCAGGAGTATGTCACTGAACTCCTCCTAAATAGCTGGTGTGTTTGAGTTGGTTCCTGGATGGTTTGGATCTACAATTGGACCTGATTGGTTGTGCTGCGATCAGGAGTTTTCTCGTACGATGAGTATTATAGCGCTATCTTTTTCGATTCATCCTGAACACTAGAGAGCGCTGTAGTATAAACAGAGCTGTAAAATAATGCATTCATTTGTGATTTCAAATCATTTAAATCCCAATCAATGATTTGAAAAAGTGATAACATTCATTTTTTTCAAATCATTGATTGTGATCTAAAATTTAAAATTCAAATCAATGATTTGAAAAATGAATGCAATCGTTTCTTCTGCATTCACGTGATTTCATTCAAATCTTATTATTATTATCAAAAGTATCGATATCTCTGTTGAACAAGAATTGGAAATTCTTAATTTAATATTATTTGTTTAACATTTTATCTTTGTTACTTTCAAGCAAATTAATTTTTTATAAGCTTTCCTTAAATTTATGTTGTTATTTATTTTTTGGTTTGCTTTCGCCCTCTTTCACACGTTTATCTTATTCTTTTAATATTTCAAATCCTTATACGCAATTAAAAATCTTGGAAAAAATTTTAGTACAGCTGAAAGTATACTGCATATTTTTTAACCTTGCGGTTTAAAATTTAAGCTTTCACAAATACTGAACCATAATTAAAATTTTTCTGTACTAAAATTAAACCAAAGAAATATTGCAATGCTGAAACTCAATACTAGGCTATTCGGTTCCAATGCTTGTTTGTTTCTTTTGTTTCGTATAGCGCAATATCCCAGTGGTTACTAAGTGGTTACTAAGCGACTCAAAATTTATTTGATATTAAATAAAAGACGCAAATCGCTTAGTAACCGGGTTTCAGCTAAGAAATCGCTTAGCAATCGCGTCAGTAATCAGTCTTCACTTATGTAATCGCTTTGTAATCAGTATTGAGCTAAGTAATCACTTGGTAGTCGCTTCAGTAATTGGTGTTTGGTTCTGTGAAAAAATAAAATTGTTAATATTACGAAAACGTACAAACAGTGTTCCAGTGTACAACAGTGTTACAATGTACAAACAGATTCGTAAATTCTACAAACGCATTCTTATATTGTACAAAGGCATTCGTAATATTTAATAATTTTCTTTGTAAATGAAACGAATGCGTTTGTAAAATCTACAAATTTTTTCTTTGTACAATGTACAAACGGTTATTTGTATTATTCATAAAGTCGTTCGTAGGCTGAAAAGAACAAAGGGCTTTGTAGAATACAATAATTGTTTTGTACATAGTACGAAGCTTTTTTTTGGGTGCAGTTTGTTGAACTGGACCTGGTTGCTGAGCATATCTGTGGGAGGACATCGGACCAATTGATTTGGCTTTTGTACCATAATGTTTGCAGTAGTATACAGCCAGTTGTCGTCGAACTTCAAATTGAGTCATTGTCGGTTTCACTTTTTGATGAAGCTTCCAAGCATTTGGAACACAAGCATCTATCAGTCATGTAAAGATTCTAGACCACCAATTTTTTCCTCAGTATGCGATGCGGTATTGGGCCAAATTTTGATCGAATCAATCTACTGCACACATATATTTGTTGTACTCCGTGATCGCACAAGGACGGGGTACACTTATTTTGGCTCCCTTTTCCTTCGAATAACGCTGCGCTATTGATTTAGGATTTTCGCCAAAGTTGGTAGATAACATGCAGACAACATTATTGTCTTTCCATTTCACCAAACTAATACCAGTGCTCTGCATCGCAATTGATTCCGAGTAACCTCTTTCCACTGATTTGAAGTTTTTTGTGCACCAGTGGACAGCTTGTTGGAATGCGATTTTCTCGGATTGGTAAATTTCGAAGTTCACCATGTAGCCTGATGGAGTGTATAGAGACCAATCTTTGAAGCCAAATTGCGGTTTTCCAAACGGTTTTCCTTTTATGAATTGCTCTCATCGCAAGATTTAGCTCGGCATGAAAATGTTCAATCATTTTGGCTTTTAAATGATCAGTAAAAGGACTCAATTTCCACATTTTGTCGGGCTTTATGCCATCTCTTGAATAAGCATTGGAGTTGTCTTCGAAGTGAAGACAACGCAAAATTTCTTGAAATCTATTCCGACTCATGGTATTACTTACAATACTGTTGCGAATGTCGCAAAATCCTGACTCCAAAAATTTCTGTAATTGGCGTGATAATTGTAGTCAGTAATGATCAATATGCCTGGGGTTTGGGTTTGGGTTTTGGCTTTGGGTTTGCTCGATTCTGTTCGTTTGCATATACTGCACTTTGTTCGCAAATGTGTGTCAAAAGTGCGTCATCAAAAAACTGGTGCGGTAGTAAATCACGACAATCTTCATAATTTGCATCCGGAAAAATGGGCACAAGAGATGGCGAATCATTCTTCACCCATTTAAATGAAATTTCTTTGTTCCCTGGTGGCAATGTCACACTTGAAGGATTTGGTTGCACTTTTCGTAATCGCTTTCTATATGATGATGTTGTACGATTGGATGTTGTTGGTTGATCTTCCATTCTTTGAAATGTGTCTTCGACCACAATAACGGGCAAATCTTCGAAATGTGGAGCTGAAGAATTTTAGGTTTAAATAATTAAAATAAGGAAAACTCATACTATTTTCAAAGCATGCCTTCAATTTCATCTTCTTCATCAAAATTTGTAAATGTCGTCCACAAGCAATTACAACTTCCCGGCTCGTTTTAGCTGAGCTGGGCAACATTATCTGGGATGCCTCCAGTATCGTCTTCAGCATCATCTTCGCCAGATACGTAAATAACATAGCAGTTGGCAAAAAAAACACAGAAAATCACAAGAAACGCGGAAAAAACATGTACCCTAGGTGACCCATGATTACCATATGGTAACGCCTTGATTAAAATGTAAAAAAAATAATAAAAAAATATTTTTTCGACAAAACTTAAGGCGCATTTCATAGTGTGTTTCATTAGCCATTTATTGGTGTAATTATTATTGAAATCGGTTGAAAAATAACATACATGGGCACACTGCAGTAAATATTTACTGCATTACTAGAAGCAGTAATCAGTAAACTTTTACTGATAATTAAATTCAATTTGCATTACCAGTAAATTTTTACTGATTACTGGAGAAAATTGAAGTAAAAATAAATTTTTACTGATTACTGGGAAAAAATTGCAGTACAAATAAATTTTTACTGATAATGAAATTCAATTTGCATTACCAGTAAATTTTTACTGATTACTGGTAAAAATTGCAGTAAAAATAAATTTTTACTGATAATGAAATTTAATTTGCATTACCAGTAAATTTTTACTGATTACTGAAAAAATTTGCAGTAAAAATAAATTTTTACTGATTACTGAAAAAAATTGCAGTAAAAATAAATTTTTACTGATTACTGAAAAAAATTGCAGTAAAAATAAATTTTTACTGATTACTGAAAAAATTTGCAGTAAAAATAAATTTTTACTGCTTACTGAATAAAATTGCAAAAATAAATTTTTACTGCAATATTTTCAGTAATCAGTAAAAATTTATTTTTACTGCAATTTTTTTTAGTAATGCAGTAAAAATTAATTTTACTGATTACTGAACAAAATTGCAAAAATAAATTTTTACTGCAATTTTTTCAGTAATCAGTAAAAATTTATTTTTACTGCAATTTTTTTCAGTAATCAGTAAAAATTTATTTTTACTGCAATTTTTTTCAGTAATCAGTAAAAATTTATTTTTACTGCAATTTTTTTCAGTAATCAGTAAAAATTTATTTTTACTGCAAATTTTTTCAGTAATCAGTAAAAATTTACTGGTAATGCAAATTAAATTTCATTATCAGTAAAAATTTATTTTTACTGCAATTTTTTCCAGTAATCAGTAAAAATTTACTGGTAATGCAAATTGAATTTCATTATCAGTAAAAATTTATTTGTACTGCAATTTTTTCCCAGTAATCAGTAAAAATTTATTTTTACTGCAATTTTTTTCAGTAATCAGTAAAATTTTACTGGTAATGCAAATTGAATTTCATTATCAGTAAAAATTTATTTTTACTGCAATTTTACTGGTACTGCAAAGTGCCCATCTATGAAAAATAAGCATTATATGCATGTACTTACCGACGTGCCATATCAGAAAACGGAATTTTTTCACTTTTATTTTTGTCATCGCAATTTTACATGCGATAGCTTCGCTAATTGAACTCAGAAAAACACAAACTTACACTTATTGGAAAGCTACAAATGTTGCGCGTAGAATAAAGTTTTCATTTTTTTGTTTTGATATGTTGCATTTGAACTATTCATGTAAATGTTACAGAACATTTTGCATTACCATATGGCAATTGTGGCTGTTTTCGGGTTAATGATACAAAATAAGCGAAACTATTTGAACAACTGAGATGGACGAGTGGATAAAGTGTTGGACCAGCACAACAGAGGACGTGTGTTCAAATCATGAACTGGTCAGAAAAGTTTTTTATTTTAAGTTGATATTTAAATTGCTTTATTTAAACTTTTTGCGGATTTAAAACTAATCTCTTTTGAATTGAAACATTTTAAATTTTTCCTTGGAATAAAAAGTAATCTTTTTTTGGTGTTGTCCTTTATGTAATCCAAAAAAGTTTAAAATTTAGTCCAAGATTTTTAAACGCGTATGAATTGAACTAAATCATTATTTCGTAAAAGATAGTAAAAGTAAGTTTTGAAAGCTATAGAGTGTAAATACAGCGTGAATCAAAGTAACTGCCGCACCTATATTCATACCAATTACACAAAAAGAAGCAACACTTTAAAACATATGTTGTTTTTTTACGACTCTGGCATTAATTGTACACTTATTGCATGAACCGTTTCAAAAGATTTGTCAATAATAATAATAATAATATTGCGAAAGGAAATAAGTGCACAGATCCTTCGCCAGCACGCTGGTTGCAGTATCATATTTTCCAACGAAAAATTCTTGTTTTTGCAAGCAAGCCACAATGCTCAAAATGATAGAGTGGACGCAGCTTGCATGGCAGAAATTTCTAAAGAAAAAAAAAAAAAAAACCATTGAAAGATTTTAAAATGTTTCATCAATCATGGTTTAGGGCATGATTAAATTACTATAGGTTGTCCATTCATTTAACGTTTACTCACAAGAATGAAGATATACACCCGTAAAATTGAAGAGGAGAGCAAAAGAGTAATTTTTTAATGCCATCAAAGTAATCAGTTGCAGGAATATCATACTAATTCGCAGTACTAAATACCCAAGGATACATTTCACTGCTGATTTCTCCACTACGTTTTATACTACTTGTTTGTTTTAATAGAAAATTTAGGTGAGTTTGTAAAAAGCTAATTTCAATATTTTGTTGTACAAATGTATTCGCACCGCTGACGGCTTATTGGATCCACTGGCACATTATTTTTTCGAATTTTATTACCAGAATAAACTGTTTTGCAAATAACGTTGAAGGCATTATTATTTCAATAATTAAAACTTATTAGTCGCAATTTATATTTTAATTGAAAAAAACCTCTGGCAACAAAATTTCAAAACAATTTTCAATAATAATTACACAATACAACACAAAAATTCCAAACAAAAAATCACTTATCCCAGCCGAAAGTACTCGATGAGAGGAGAAAAGTAATATCTGGATTTTGCTAGATTGGTTGCCGTTCGTTTTTTATGAGCCTCTAGAGTTTTTTCGCCAAATTCGATATAAAAAACGAAAATAAAAAAAAATGCAAAATCTGTATCAAGGAGTGGTCGTATGAAGTTGGTATGTACTGAAAAGTTGTTCATAATTTTATAGGCTACATTTCTTCCTTTGATTGTTTGGTAAAATTTTCAATAGTTTAAGAGCTGTATTCGAAAAACGGAAAAAATCGGTGAAAAAAGTGGTAATTTTTTCGACATTTTTGGGGTTTTGAGCATGAAGATGAAATTTTTCCGACTTAATACAATATATTCAGCATTTTTGTTAACCGAGTTAAGAGCTACAACTTTGTTGAAGAATGCAAATAAAAATTCACAGCATTTTTCGAGCTATGGCCATGTGAAAAATAGAAGAAAATTGCAAAAAAGAGCTCAAAATCGAATTTGGCGAAAAAACTATAGAGGCTTTGATAATTATCAAAGCAATAATTATTATAAACGCAATGCACACTATTTTTTTCTGCAGACAGCAAATTATAGAATAATTTTCTTTTAAAAAAATACGCAACAAACTACTGAAACATAACTTCTTCATAGAAGACCACAAAACCTGTGTTGTCATTTATATTTGAGAGAGAATATATTCTTGCTTACACTCAGAAAAAAGTTTATTGGAATATGAGAAAAAAGGCATCATATTAAGTGAAAAATGGTATTGACTTTGCTCCAGAGAATGCTTTTCTATAAATGTGATGCCAAAAATTCCCTAAAAATGGCAAAAAGCTTCCATGAAAAAGAGAAATATTTTCTCGTTGATAAAAGAAACCTTCTCTTTAATAGAAAAATATTTCTTTATAATACGTTCAACCGTTTTCTTCATTGTGTAAATTTTCCCCGAAAACAGAGAAATATTTATTTAATTTTAATAAGTGTTTTCTTTAAGTTGCGTTTATAGTTTCTCTAAAAAAATAACACTTTCTTTAAAAGAAAGATATATTTTCTTAACAGCGATAAGACATATTTCTTTATTGCTTACATTTTTCTTTAAAACACAGAAGTATATCCGCAATTACGATTAAAAAATTATTTTTGTCAAACATTTGTTTAAACTCAGTTCTACGCAAAGTAGAAGTATTAATATCAAATTGTGATTCGGTTTTAAAAATATTAGTTAAAAACTTGTTAAGAGGTAGAATTATTGTTGTGGCATTGTTTTTCGGGACTCTTTATAAATATTCCAGAAATTTATTCTGAAAAACGAATTTGCAAATCCGTCCAAAGAAACAGTAGTAATAAACAACATCACTTTGTGTAGCTATGTTAAGTAAAAAAAAAACCTTTTGAAGGAACAGTGGTCATAATATGCAGAATATGCAACACTTGCTTTTCACAATATTTATCAATTGCTCTCACGCTTTCTATTTTTTCGTACCTCATTCAATATAAGAAAAACATATCGATTTTTGAGAAGAAGCCTTTTTAATTTTTGAGAAAGGATTTGTTGTTATTGAAGAAAATATTTCGCATAGTGAATTATTTATCAACAATAGAGCACATTTTTCCTTTTTAATAAACTTTTCTCTACAAATGAGATTTTTTCAGTGAGAGAAAAATACTTATCATTATTAGAGACATGAAATATTTTCATTTCCCACAAGGAAGGAAATATATCTTCGAATATGCGAAAATTTATTATAATTGAAGTAAATTTTATTTGAAATTAAGAAAATTTCTATTATCGAAAATAGAGAAATTTTTTATCACAAAAAGATAGTTGTTTTTTCTGAGTGTTCATATTTGCGGGTGTTGTCAAATGAATGGACAACCTATTATAGTTGAATCATGGTTTGGGGCGCTTTCTCCGAAAAAGGCAAATTGCCCCTTCTTCTTATCAAAAAAGGCGTTAAAATAGTTCGGAATATTACTGAGAACATGTTTTAAAGAACTATCTTATACGGCATGCCAAGCAAATTTACAGATCACTTTTTCACTTTTGTTTCCAGCAAGATTCTTTTCCAGCACAAAAGGCAAAAATCGTTCAAAGGTGGTGCAGAGCAAGTTTGCCATGTTTTATTTCTGTTGAAGGAATGCCCTCCGTCATCCCCTGACCTAACCCCCTGGACTTTTCTATTTGGGGTATAATGCTTAGCAAATTAAAAACATGACGGTAGATAAACTTAAGCGATGATAAATGAAAATATCAGATGATATACCTGAAAACCAGATGCGTGCCGCATGCTCGTCTTTCACAATTTGTTTTAAATTTTTAAAAAATTAATGGTGAAAGATTCAAATTTAATGATGAAGAATTATAAAAAATGCTTCAAATAAAAAGTAAAAATATTTGTTAAATAAAGTTTACACAGCGCTTTTAATTTATGGCATAAAACAAGTGTAATTTTTTTGTGCCTGCATAGTTTAAACTTTTTTGTTAAATGTTTTGTGTTCAAATATGATCAATCATTAGCTTCGATCTTATTGAACTGGTTTTGAAAGAAAAGTGTCTCTAGACGACAAATATTTTGACAAACATAAATTTGTAAAAACAATACATTTTTTGGTGGTTGGAATTAGTTTTAAAGGTTTTCTAAGAGATAGCGTAACTATCAATAGATCGCATCGGGCACACCTGTGACTATATTCATTTCAAAGCACATTGTCTAAGCTTCATTTTTTAGTATGTGTCATTCCACTGAAGTGTAAACAACATATATTTTTTTCTCTGTGAACATGTCGACTTTCGTTCCAACAAAACGCAATTTGCGGGAAGGTTTACTTTTGTGCTTCCATTTGAAGAAAAAAGCGGTTGAAGCACAACGCACGCTTACTGAGGCTTACGGGGACTATGCTTCATCGATTTCTACTTGTCAGTACTGGTTCTGTCAGTTTAAAAGTGGTGATTTTGATACGGAAGACAAAGAGCGTCCGGGCCAGCCGAAAAAGTTTGAAGATGAGGAATTGGAGGCTTTGCTCGATGAAGACCCATGTCAAACCCTTCAAGAATTGTCAGAATCATTGGGAGTCGACTTATAAACGGTCGGCAAACGCTTGAAGGCCATGGGAATGATTCAAAAGCAAGGAAATTGGGTGCCGTACCAGTTGAAGCCGAGAGACGTTGAACGGCGATTTTGCATGTGTGAACAACTGCTTCAACGGCATAAAGGAAGAGTTTTTTGCATCGTATTGCCACTGGCGATGAAAAGTGGATCCATTACGATAATCCTAAGCGAAAAAAATCGTGGGGACCACCCGGCCATGCATCAACATCGAGGGCCAAGCCGAATATTCATGGCGCCAAGCTTATGCTGTGTATTTGGTGGGATCAGAAGGGTGTCGTGTACTATGAGCTGCTAAAACCTAACGAAACCATCACTGGGGAACGCTACCAACAACAATTGATGCAATTGAGCCGAGCATTAAAGGTTAAACGGCCGGAATATGCCAAAAGACACGACAAAGTGGTTTTTCAACATGACAACGCACGGCCACATGTTGCAAGAACCGTCAAGGAAACGTTGGAGGCGCTGAATTGGGATGTGCCACCCCACCCGCCTTATAGCCCAGACATAGCTCCTTCCGACTACCACCTATTCAGATCGATGACGCATGGCTTGGCTGAGCAGCGCTTCACTTCTTACGAGGATACCAAAAAATGGGTCGATTCGTGGATTGCCTCAAAAGACGAATCGTTCTTCCGGCGCGGAATCCATATGCTGCCAGAAAGATGGGAAAATGTTTTAGCTAACGATGGACAATACTTTGAATAATATACATTGTACCGTTGTTTCTAAATAAATGCTCAAAAACCGAAAAAAAACCTTTAAAATTAATTCCAACCCCCTAGGTTTTGACCCAATATTCTGCTAGGTTTTGACCTGCAGATGTGCAAACTGAACTTTTTATTTCTTAAAAAATTGATATTTTTTAAGTTATAGCGAAATAAAGTTTGCATATAATTGTTGTTATTATGTTGCTGTTTCTCTTCTTAATTTCAGCATATATCTAAAACTATGTGAGGTATTTAGCGGCACCTCTATGAAACTGTTATACTGACGAATAATCTTTTATAATTTCACAGCTAAAACTAGTGATGTCAACCCGTAGAGAGCAAATGTTCACAAATGCGACATAAAAAGTCCGTGTAAGTCCGTGTTAGCAAATTAATATATATTTTTTTAAAATTAAGACTAACAGCTGATAAAATTAACCAATTGAAGTTATTAATAGTTTTTTAAAAATTTTTAGTATATTTGATTTTTTTTGTAAAATTTGCATTAAACTTATAAAAGTTACAAACAACGTAAAACAAAACTAAAAGTAAAAATAGTTAATAACTATTACTTTTAGTTATGTTACTATAACTAAAACTTAAAAACATAACATAAAACGTAACTTTATGAGAGCTTTGTGAGACAGCCAAAAATATGCTTTTTCCATAAAAGTTCTAAAATTTACCTTTAAAGCTTTTTTGTCAATTTTTTCCAGTTTTAAGTGCAATATTTCAAAGAAAATTGAAAAATTTCACTCAGGTGGGTTATTTTGTATTTTATAAACATCAAAAAGAAAGAAAATATAATTTTAAAAAAATGCATCAGGTTAGAGTTGAACGGCTGCGCTACGAAATGAAAATTTTACAATTTCTAATTTTTTTTTAATTTTTTATTTTTTTTTTTATTTCTTAACTTACAGACCCTCATTTGTTTATGATCTTATACGTTTACTCACTTCGCCACACCCAAATGCTTTGAATTTATCTTAAACTTCAGAGTTTTTCTTCTAACATTAATACAAATATTGCCGAAAATTTCTAAAAATAAACTCAACGAGATCTGGTGGTGAGCATTAATGGGTTAAGGTGTATACACTCGCCTCAAATGAGGCTACACACTGGCTCACTTCGAAATTAGAATCCTTAAAACAATTTTTTTTTGCGAGTTGTAACGAAGCTACCGGTCTTCCGGCTCTATAGCTGAGGTATTCTCAGTTGTGTCCAGAATTCGACACAAAATAAGAATTTTTGTTTCAGGTTCTTCCAAATAAGGCTTTATTTATAAATGTTTTAAATTTTTTTGCTTAAAATATTTTTTTTAAATGTTTTCTATTTCTTAAAATGTTTTATAAAAGACCAAGTCGATGTGGTGAGCAATGCGGCGGTGATTGAGGTTGTTGACATTCGACTCTCGTTCGAAAGTGGGTGAGGTGGTTGGCGGAAACTCTGGTGAATCGTCGTTGTGTTCCTTATGTCCTAACCATGTGCTCCCCGGCTAGAGTATGTCCCTTGCGATCTGACGATGCACCAAAAAGCTATGTGGTCCCATGAGATTTGATGATGTGCCTAAAAGCTACGTTCGTGTCCTTTGTTTCACCTGTTATCCTTGTCACCTTTTATTCAGAACGTTCTTGCCGCTAATTCCTGCAGTAGCTTTTGTCTGAGCATCTTCTGCTACGTCTGTCCTTATCTTCGCTTTGGTGGCTCGTCAGCAACTGCTCAGTCAGATGGACTCTTCACTTCGATAGTTCGTCAGCCAGTGTTTAATAAACCCACCCGCTCGCTTTGATTGTCTGCCAGCCACTCTTTAGTCAGCTCAACCGCTCGCTTTAATTGTCTGCCAGTAACTGACTGTCTAGTCATCATTCAATTCATTGCATACCTCTCCTGGTTGATCGCTGTTAGCTAGTTATACTCATGTTTTCGTTAACATGTTGACACCGCTCATTAATGTTGCCTTACTCTGCTACTCATGCTCTCGTCCATAGTATAATTATTTGACAAGGTAGCCGTGACAGTGTTTTGGCGATTGGTAGTTGTCAAAAACAGCTAAAGGCGTTGTAGTTTGCTGCTGTTGACTAGCTTTGTGCTTATTTTTAACTTTTCTTTGATTCATTTAATTTGTTCGCGAAGTTTATTGGAATGTTTTTAGTTTGCTACGATGGACTAGCTATGTTTAAGTCGTTGCTTATTTTTTCACATTTCTTTGATTAATAGCATGAACAACTAATTTTGACAACTACCCATCGCCGCTCGTGAGAAAAAAGTCAGTCTACGCTACTACCTTGTCAGTAATTGTGCCATGCTCTCGTCGACATGTTGATACCGCTCAGTGGTTTTCGGAAACATACGCATCGTGTTGCTGGGTCACCCTGGTCTCCCATCGAAGTACTCGCGGTCCCGTTGGTGCTTAATCTAATGTTGCTAATTGTTGGTACTCATGTTGCACTTGATCTTTAGCTTTGTGTATGCTGTTCTTGTTGTTGCTTAATTTTGTCGCATTGACCGTTGTTCACACCACGTATATATAGTATTTTAAGTTATTTATTTATAGTTATTTTAAATTGTTTCTGACTAATTTCAATTTGTAGTGAATGTGTTTTTGTTGCGTCTTCTTATGCGTTTAGGAATGGTATCGTGTTGTTGTGTTTAGCATGTGCGGCAAAACTGGGGACATACTTTGCCTCGTCACAAAGTGTTGATAAGCGCAAAGTTTTAACAAATTATGTTAATAAATTTTTTAGTGATAAGTACATTTTTTACCATTCCAAAATTTTTGACATAAAATTTGATGAAAAAAAGCTAAATCTACGAAAATTCTGTGTGATATTTTTAAAAATCCGTAGATTTACCTTATTTTGCCACTCTTGACCGTTTATCTGTGCAAGGTTTAAATATCTGAAGAAGTCCGTCATTTCTGTGTAGGTGGCACCACTAGCTTAGGAAAATTTTTTAATTTTTAAAAATTTATACAAAAATTTAATAAGAAATACTGCGTTTATTGCAAAAAGGCCAAAATGCAGTTTATTTCAATTTTGATCAGTTGATAATCTATATAAATAGCTTAAAATAAAATGTAGGTATGTTTGATTTTGGCTTTTTAATGCCACACAGGTTTACTAGTAAATTAAATTTTTCGAGAATACAGAAGATATTAAAAAAATGTTTGTTTGGTTTTAAAAAGATTTTTTTAAACTAAGCTCTTCTTACAACTACTAAGAAGATTATGTGGGGCTTTTATGGTATTTATTGTAAATGTTAAGTGTTTGTATATAAGGAAGTATATTTGTGTGCGTGTTTATATTAAAAATATCTCAACATCGTGACACATTAATTCGTGTAGATTTTTCTACTTAGAAAAAAATTCCAAGAAGCTGTATTTTTCCTCGAATGTTTTTCCTAAGCTTGTCTTCTAGAGCGTATCTAATAGATTAAACATGAGAGTAACAAGTTATTCGTATTTGCATTGACAGGTAAAGACATTTTATTTATTTTTGTTTTTTTTTTGCTGCTATTGATGTTTGTACAGTTTATGGACAAATCTACTGATATGCGTGCGTGCTAAAGTCGTTTCTTGTGTGCGTGCTAAATTCCGAAAAATTGCAAAACCAAAGTGGTGTAAGCATGTGAGAGAATTACTAAGAAATGTAAATAAAAGGCTGTTTATACGGCTCTTTAAGGATGAAATTGAAGATTAAAACTGAAAACAACAACACTTTAAATCATAGAAATTAAAAAATAACACAGTACGACAGTGGTTGGTACACATGAGAAATGTTAACAGAATATGAAAATAGGCTTAAAATAAAGAAACACGTGTCTCGGCATTTTGCTGTAGCACGTCAGAATTTTGAGAAAGTCGATTTTTAAGCTTCGAAGGAACGTGGAGGTTTACTTGTAATGTAATACTATTATAAAAGTTCCAAAATACAGAATGGGTGAACCGATTTTAATGCTTGAGCAAGTTTTGAAAAGTGAATTAAATTTGGATTTTTTTTATTAAAAAAACAATTAAAAATTAAAAAAAACAATCTGAGATTTTAATTTCTAAATATTTTTTCAATTGGTATTTCCATAAACTTTTTATCAAAAAAATCAGAAACTCAGTTAGGGAGATAGGCGTTAATTTTAGTTTTTTTTTCATTTTCTAGCGCGATGCTCAAATTGAATAAAACCTACATATAGGCAAAATATTACGATGATATTTGAAGTACTTGGGGATTTATTAAGGTTTTCCCTGATTGATAATGTGTTTATTAGGGTGGTTACAAGTTGTATGGGAATTTTTTTTTTGTTACTATCTTTCGCAGTACCCCCCTAAAATGTGCCAATAGACTAGAAAATATGATTTACAAAGTTTAAGCCCAATCCGATAATGCTAACACGTGCCGGATTGAGGTTCAAGTTTGCAAAGTAAAGTAATAAACCTTAAATTTAAAAAAAATACTAAAAATTAACGAGTCAACTTATTCCAAGTTTTAAAGTGTGAGTTTATTGAGTACATAAACAAAAGTATTTAAGGTAAAAAAGAGGTTGATCAACCAATAGTTGTAGCTTTGGTGTCGATTTTAATTTTTAGTTACTTTTTGAAAAAAAGCCAAGTTGGCTTATTTTACTTTTTCTAATTTTTCGACTCTTAAAAAAATTTTCTAAAAATTTGTTCTGTGGAAATCTCATTTGTAGCAAAATTGTGAAGATTTATTGCCCAGAAACTACAAAATAGGTTGAGGGGTTCACAAGATACACGCCTTCTAACATGCGTAATTGAAATTTTTTATGTCAACTCGTAGTGTCCGTCTGTCCGCGTGTCTGAAAGGCTTTGGATCGATTTTTAACCCTTTTCCCGTGATCCAATCGATCTGAACCTTTGCAGGCAGACTCGTTGAGACGATTAAGGGAAAAAAAAATTAAAATAAAAAAAAAAAAAATTTTTTTTGGTTGCAACTAATACTACCCTACTATTGGTAGTTACAAATTATATGGTTTTTTTTTTGTTACGATCTTTCTCGAGTATCATATATATAGCTTTTATAGTCAAAAACTATATTTTTTACGGGTTGGTTTTTTTGAATAATAATTTTATTATTTATATTGTTAAATATTACATCATAAAATTATAATTAGTATATAAATTTACAATTTAAGGTGGTAATGGTCTAGATATTGTAGCTTTGGAAGAGTCCGGAAAAATATGTCTACATTCAGATACGACTTGTAATAAAAACTGTCGTTGTTCTTCATCTTTTGTTAGTGATGAATTGAAGTCTGAGATTAATTTCACTCCTCTCTCAGCTGTGTCATTTACTACTCTTAGACCCGTCACTATTTTTTTAGCTTGTAAAAAACTTTCGTTTTCACACCATACATCGGGATCAGTATTAAAAAAATCTGTATTAATTGAAAATCTCTTAAAAAATTTTAGAGTCTGAGAAGAAACAAAATAATCAAGTTCTTTGTCCAATAAATAATCAAGTTCTTGAAAATTAAGTTTGGCTTTAACATCCCTGTCATCAGAATTAAATCCGTCGTTTTCTACTTCGGATTTTACTTTTTCTACCATTCGTGTTTTGATATTTTTTTCCAAAGTATCATCGAAAAATGAGAAAGCAACCTGCTCCGAATTGAGATACCACAGATGGTTAATAAATTTATACAATGCCTTATCTGCAACTTCTTCATCAATTACTCTATATTGTACCAACGATTTGACTAATTGTAGATCTTGGTTGGGGGCAAGGGTGGACTTGTGAGCATTAAACCATGCTTTTATATAAATATTTATTATAAATAAACATATATCTTTAATACCCTTCAACTCTGTATCGGTTAATGGAAATTGATCCCTGAAAAGATATATTTTAAGACAATAAATACCCTTGGCCATCCATCTGGCGTGATGAATAGCTCCAGGTAATTTAAAAGTAATTTCTTCTCGTGGAAGACTTCCTAAACAAATTAGGCAAAGTTGGATGAATTCTTTATAATCATCCCTAGGCTGCCGATTTTTTAATTGTTTAAAAAGAAATTTTGAAATTTGGTCTGGATTACTTATTTTATTTCTAAAATTGTCATCTTCTAAACTTGTTTTGTGCTTCTGTTTGTCTAACTTGGACCACCCATTCTGGAATTTTCGGAAAATATCTGGTTGAGGTGCAGTGGATGTGCCCAATTTGCAATTGAAAATTTCCTTTAAAACAATTTACAAAATATGGTGACGACATGCTAAATAAAGAAGATCATTCTGTATTAAGTGCTCTAGCAGAATGCAGGTTCCCTTATGGCGACCAGTGTTTACTGCCGTGGTGTCAAAACACATTGCCTGAATATTTTCTGAAACTCTCCACTCCTTAACTGCTGAGAATACAGCTTTTGCCTGAGTAATCCCTGTACTATTTTCAAGGACTGGAACCCCTATCAATTGTTCCTCATCGCCGCAAGTAATTAAAATTGCTAACCTCTCTACATTTTCCTTACTTAACACATCTGGAAGCAATTTTCCATCCCAGTGCACAACAGCATCCTTTAGATCTGAATTTGTGAACCTACTTTTGATTAGATTAGTTCTTTTTTGCCGAAATTGCTGTCTCCGGAGTCGTATGGAAGATCTACTTACAACTAAATTCTGCGGGTCATGGCCTAATGCTTCTGCTGTTGCTGCTATAATTCACATGGCATCTCTATCAGAGATATTACATCTATCTAACAATATAGACAATTTTTCAGTAATAACCTCTTCTGAACCTCGACAGTACCTCCCCCTTTTTATTTCCGGTCCTTCTGCATTTTGGTGTGGTTAATTATACTCAGTGCCTGCATCTTCTTCTATTGGCATGTATTCCACTGATGTACTGTCAATGCTTGATGTAGATTCCAATTCTTCATCTTTACTTTCTAAAAATAAAGCAATATAACTGTTAGTTAATAACGTTAATATATATATAATAAGTACAATACAATAAGTACTTAGTACATATAATATTTAATAGTATAAATTTTTGAAAAACACAAACTCACCTTTTTGTTTTGATTTTTCAAAGCGCATGCAGCCAGGGCGTCCTTTTTTTCTCTGGAGTAACAAAAACTGTCTGTCTTCTTCAGCGATTTTGGTTAGTGCTTCCTGATGAGCAACATCAAATAAGTCGTCAATGGTGGACTTGAAATCTTTTTCTTTTTGATTTTGGGTAGCTTTTGAAGATGTTTTATGGCTTTTTTCTAATTTTCTCCACCTAGCATACAGTTTTTGCAACTTTACGACACAATTTGCTTTATCTCTGGTATGTATCTTGGCTTTTTCCCAAAATTGGAGAACCTCCTTTATTGTTAGTTTAGCAGCTTCTCTGTTGCTTAATTTAAGTTGGCGCATATTATAAAATAAACTGCGTAATACTTGACAATTGGATGGTAATTTATTGCCAGTTATTTTATGTGTCATGTGACCAATTAAAAAAATTGCATCTTTCTGCCTTGATCTTGTGCTAATTGATAATGTGAAAGTTGATGGTAGATCCATGTTTCTTTAAATTTTACAAAATTTAATTTAAAAATGCTGTTAAATAAGGTTAGACCTAGGTATAAAAACACGTGTTGAGAGTTTGACTTCAATTTTCACAATTTAATTTAATTTTTTTTTTAATTCACAAAGAAACATGTGAGAATGACACAAAAATCAAAGATAGTAATAAATAGTCATAGCTCTCCTCTCTCCTCTCTCGCTCTCCTCTAACAAAAGACAAAATCAAAAACGACGAAAACCTACAACGCGAAGAGGAGAGCGAAAACAAAACAAAACCGAAAGCACGAAAAGTACATAAAAATCGTAACAAAAAAAAACCCATATAATTTGTAACTACCAATAGTAGGGTAGTATTAGTTGCAACCAAAAAAAAATTTTTTTTTTTTATTTTAATTTTTTTTTTTTCCCTTAATCGTCTCAACGAGTCTGCCTGCAAAGGTTCAGCTCGATTGGATCACGGGAAAAGGGTTAAAAATCGATCCAAAGCCTTTCAGGCACGCGGACAGACGGACACTACGAGTTGACATAAAAAATTTCAATTACGCATGTTAGAAGGCGTGTATCTTGTGAACCCCTCAACCTATTTTGTAGTTTCTGGGCAATAAATCTTCACAATTTTGCTACAAATGAGATTTCCACAGAACAAATTTTTAGAAAATTTTTTTAAGAGTCGAAAAATTAGAAAAAGTAAAATAAGCCAACTTGGCTTTTTTTCAAAAAGTAACTAAAAATTAAAATCGACACCAAAGCTACAACTATTGGTTGATCAACCTCTTTTTTACCTTAAATACTTTTGTTTATGTACTCAATAAACTCACACTTTAAAACTTGGAATAAGTTGACTCGTTAATTTTTAGTATTTTTTTTAAATTTAAGGTTTATTACTTTACTTTGCAAACTTGAACCTCAATCCGGCACGTGTTAGCATTATCGGATTGGGCTTAAACTTTGTAAATCATATTTTCTAGTCTATTGGCACATTTTAGGGGGGAACTGTAAAAAGTGATTTCTTGTAACCACCCTAGTGTTTATATATGGGAGCTGGACTTAGTTTTTAAAAGATTTCGAGGAATAATTAAATAAAAATAATAATTAAACAGTTTTCTTCAACGAAATTTTCAGAACAAAATTAATTTTATATACAATTTTCTTTCTATCTAAATTTTATTTTCAAGGAACAATTGCTTTAAGTTTTATTATAAAGTAAAGTATTTCAATGCCCTTTCTCAACAAACTTAATAACAATATTTTAAATCAATTATACCAGCATTATATAAGTTCTTAATGAAATGATTCTTTACATCAATGTGCTAAGTTCTTGCGCAGTTAATTTCAAATTTATAACCATTCGAATACAGCTTTCGAATACAGACCTCATATACTTGAATTAGACACGTGATGCTTATTTCAATATCTTGAAGTTATTGAAGCACAGCCGCGAATAACGTTGCAAAAGCCACTTTTTGCAAAACCAATTTTATTGTAGACTAGCTGATATACCCGGTGTTGCTCGAGAGTCATTTATATAAACATTTTAACATACACTTCTCGATTAAATGCATTTTAAAATCGGGAATAATGAAAAACATGTTGAATTTTATTTGAATTTTATTTTATTTAATTTTTTTTATCTACCGTTAGAAAGGTAATTGAACGCACATTAATCCAAAAAAGTTTAGGGAAATTTTTGTTGTTGGTGGTTCTATCTCTTGCGGTGAGCTAATTGAATTCAAAAAAGGGGTACGAAAAACATATTTTAAAAATTAAAAAGAATTTTTATATTTACTTAATCTTAAAGCAAGCACAATTGCCTTTTCAACAAAATAAAAATTATGGTGGGACTCAATGCGTCCTTGAGATATGGACGTTTTAACGCCTAAACAAAGATTTATATTAAAAAATATATTGAACTTCTTAACAAAAAAAATTTTAATGAAATATATTAAAAACAGCGGAGTTATTGGCATTAAAAGTAAAAACTTTGATTTTCATAAAATTTTTTTCTCATTATTAGCTATCAATATTTTATGAAAATTCGTTGTGCTAAAAATGATTGTACCTACTAAAATTTCTATTAGCTGCGTTTTTTCATTAGAGATCAGGATCATATAATCTCATTTGCAAGCAAAGCAAAAACAGCAAAAAGTCCAGCAAGTGGGCTGGACATTAAAATTGATCCAATTCTATGTTTTTAAGTGTTTATGACGCTAGATGACGCTGCGACTGAAAAAACTGGCAGTACTGCATTATTTTTCTTTTTAAAAGTTTGGTAGCAATAGCATTTTCGCAAAATATTTCGCAAAACTTATCTGCTAGCTGCATAAGAACATCAGATATTCTTCTGTAAGCAGAAAATAGCGCCACCTGTCTGTAATCCCAAACGTGTGGGGTTAAATTTGAAGAAATTTTTGAAAAAACATTATTCAGCTTTTCACCGCATGGTGTATGTATAGTTTGTACTTACACATCTTACAAATGTGGCGCCATCTATCTGTGAATTTAACGCACAGATCAAAACTAAGGCCGCGTTCATAGTAAACGCTTTTAGCTTAGCCGAGAGGTTTAGCTGAAAAAAGCTTTGTGTAAAATCATATGGAAAAAGCTCAAAGTGTTCATAGTGCCAGCATAAAGCTTATTTTCAAATGCTTTTCAGCGCTTATATATCCATCTCGCTTGCTCACACAGAAAAATGATTTTATTTTGTATGTTTTGTTGTAGAGCATTTTTAAAATGCTATTCGGAACTTGTTTATTTATTTTGCCTGTTAACAATATTTTCGTTTATTTTGTTTTATTTGTTGGATTTTTTTGTGCTGAAGTTTTAACTGTTGTTGTGTTGTTGTTGCGTTGTTGTTTCGTTTTGTGGTGCTTTTCAGTTGTATGCACTTGTGTATTCTATCTCGTTTGTTTACATAGTTTTCGTTTTTCTTGCTTACATCTTGGGTATTTTTTTGTGCTGAACTTTCCACCGTTGTTATGTTTTGTGTTTTCAAGTTCCTTTGAACTTTTGTTTGTTATTAGTTTGATCTTTCATTGGTGATCATCGCAAATCTAGATACTCATTAAACAAAAAATCTTTCATTTACTTTGCAAAACGCAATTAAGGGCATTATTTTCCAAAGAGACAAATGAAAACAAAGCATCTCAGCCACAAGCATAAAGCGCGCACTATGAACACCAACAAGCTCAATAAGCTACTTTATGCAGCGTTGAATAAGCGTTCACTATGATCAAAAAAAGCTTGACAAAGCAGCTTTATGCATAAGCTTCAGCCAAAGCGTCCACTATGAACGCGGCCTAATAAAATATTTGCGATAAAATATCACTTTATTTTGGTGGCAGTGATCGAGAAGCGAAGTAAATATAAACGGAAATATTTATCCATCTAGGCATAGTTTTATTTATTATACATTATTAATATAACATAGAAGAGTTAAATAATGATTTTAAGCTAGTGGAATAATAATAGTATATGCTTTACTAAAAGTATATATATGGTTACCTTAGAACTGTTTGTTCAAAATAAGTTACCCTTAGTTTTGCCGAACAATGTTATTTATAATTATAGTTATATTATAATTAATAAATAATTAATTTATAATTTTTAGTTTAAATGGCAGTTTTTATTAATAAAACAATATTTTAAAATATTTATTTACGCATGCCAAGTATCAGAAAAAAAGCTTGCGGGCAGCTGTTAAATGTTCGAATATAACTTCGAAACAAACCAAATCGCCTGTTGAACAAAAATATTACAACATACTGCCAGATCGAAAACTTCGCTTCGATGTTCGCTTCGATGTTCGCTTCGATAGTGAAGTTACAACATGTCGCACAGATGCGCATATGTTTTATTATATCGCCATATAGCTGAAACTGATTACATGAAAATATTAACTTTTACAGCATTCTTATTCAGTCATCTTTTCGATAAAATTGTGATATATATACAACATTTAAAGTACCATTGATAAAGAATTAAGTGACAACGGTGACACAATAGTGAGAAAAAATAGAGACATCACAACAAAACAAATTTAACAGGAGGGGGGCGGGGGTGGGGAAGCAAAAAATAAGTAGATCACTATAAAGAAGGTTTTATATAATCCAAAATGTTTGTAATTACTTTAGACACACAACATGCATTCTTAGAGATAAATGGGGACGTTCAAACTATATAGAGAATTTTAACACAAAACTAAGTTTTATTAATAGTCTGGTATGAAAACTTGATTTTTAGCCATAACTTTTGATTGGAAAGAGATATTGGGGTAATTTTTTCACATAAATTATTTTTGAGACTGGACTTTTTTGTAAAAAATAAAAAAAAATTTTGGAAAAAAATAAATTTCGCGAAAAAATCAAAGTTGTTTTGATGACAAAAACAGTAAAATAATTTTTGCGCTTAGCTGGAAGAATTTTTGCAATAAATGCTATGTCATATGAAAGATAGTCAGATTTGCTATTTTTAATTGATTTAATTTTTACAACAACAACAATTTTTGAGTCATTTTTTGAGTAAAAAGTCAATATTTTGGACCTTTTTTGGCATACTCATAAAACATATATACACTGACTAAACGGTACAGTTCAACCTGTTTTTGTGAAGTGATTTTATTAAATTTTTGAACAAAAAAATTTGAATAAAATATATTAATGGACAGAGGAGATATTTGCAACGAAAAACCAAACTTTGATTTTCATGTCTTTTTTTCTCATTCTAAGGTAACGATGTTTTATGAAAAAGTCATTGTACTGCAAATTTCTCAAATTTTGAAGATATGTGAGTGTTTTTGATGTCAAAATAACAAAAAATTTTTAAAATTAAATATACAAAAATCTTCGATTGAAAAAGTTTTATAATAACAAAATTACCGTTAGTTGAAAAATTTCAGAGGGGGCGTGGCAAAAACTAAGTATGTAACATTTTAAGTTGGAACGCACCTAATATGTATACCTAGCCTGAGCAAAATCCGTTGAGCCGTTTAGATTTGTATAAAGGCCAAACAAATAAACGAACACACAAACTAACAGAAAATGAGTTTTATTACTATAGATTACAGTTAACATATCTTTAAAACCAAATCAGCCAAAATGATGCACCTTATCGCTATCAAATGCAATAAAAAAGGGTCAGTCAGTGGAAGAACGTTGTAAGTTACATACAAAATTATTAGAATCGAATTATCTAATGTAATTGATAATTGCAATAGATGCACAAAAAGGAAGACCAATGTTGAAAATTGAATTGATAATAATAACAAAAGATTGAAGAATTGTGGTAATGAATATATTTTAAGAAAAAATGTATGCCTTCAAAAAAACGTTCCACAGCAAAAAAAAAATAAATTAACGTTGTAAGTTCACACTACGTTTTTAGGTTATTGAATTGTTATTATATATATTTGTGATTGTCTGTGCTTCTTTCCTTGCAAAAAAATTCAGCATAAGTGCAATAAATTAACTTTATTTTAAAGTCTATAAAAAACGTAAAAAAAACAAAGATCTTTTTTAACATCTTTAATCGAATGGCGCGAGGTAGCTCCATAATAACTCAGAACTTGGTAAATTATGCGATGCCAGTTCTTCGTAAAGAACCCATTCAAGTAAGTGATGAAAAGAAAAAGGATATCCTTGCAGTGACTTCATATCTGCCTGAAAAGTACGCCAAGTTCTATAAATCAATCTGCAGTTAAATTAAAAAAAGTATTAAGTTTCTGTTCGAAAGCAAACAAATATATTTTGTAAAAGGTTTTAAAATATTTTCTTTTAAGTTATTCAAATGAGTTTGTTTTTTTAATAAAGGTTAAGGGTTATTATTAAGGGATATTTTTTTATTAAGGGTTTTTTTCATAAATAAATTTTGAAATTCTATCATTTAAATTTCATTTAACGAAAAGGATCCAATCACATAAGTCTTCTTTTTACTTTAATACATTAACAATATTTAATTTATTAATGAAGTAGTATCATTAAACAATTTGTTTTTACTAAAATGGTTTATTTACCTAAGTCTTTCCATAAGGTATTAAAAACAAGTATCTAGAAATTGTTTGATGCATTAAAAACGTTTTTTACGTATTATGAACAATTTACTTTTTATCTCTTAAAACGTTAGTCGCAGCTATGCTTCAATTGTTTGAGCCACAGCAGCTTTTGTACAACAATTGATGCAGCAATGTACTCAGCTTCAGTTTAAGCCAGCGCGACTGTTGTTTGCTTCTTCGATGACAATGAAATTATACTGTTTCCAAATATAAATATTTAACCACTGATTGACTTGTAATCTGAATTTCTTCCAGTGCAAACGGCATCTGTGAAGCACTCCAGTATCAAACTATTGCCTGGCTCACTAATTAATAACTTCTGAGCCTTTCTGAGCTTTTCTGAGCCGTCTCATTCAAGCATCGTATAATCTTCTTGGCAGCTTCTCAATCTGCTTTTCTGGGATCTGAAACTCTTCTACATACCACAATGGTCCAGCTGACATGTTTAAGTGGCAGTAAATAAAAAAAATAATTGTTAAAATTTGGTATAAAAACTATATAAGTTAAACAGAAATCGTCTAAATACAAGGTAAGCCATCTAACGTTTTTTTTCAACTAGTGCTTATTTCGTGAATGGTAACACTTAGCTCATGTCTGATTCGACAGATAATTAGTTTTATCCTTCCGCTAATATAAATACAACGCTGGGAAATATTGCGACATTACTTTGAAAATCATGGTAATATTGCAGAATGTGTGCGAAAATTGCGTATGGATTTTGGAAGAAGAGAAGCACCGTCGCCATACAAAGTCCAATTGGTTCAGGAGTTGAAGCCAATTGACCATCCAATGCGTTTTCGCTTCGCTAAGTGGGCCTGCGATCGACTTACAGAAGATGCCGATTTTGCCAAAAAAAAATCATCTTTTCAGATGAAGCTCATTTTGATCTTGGCGGGTATGTAAACAAGCAAAATTGTCGCATTTGGGGCACAGAAAACCCACACGCATACATTGAAAAGCCGCTGCACCCAAAACGAGTCACTGTTTGGTGCGGATTTTGGTCCAGAGGCATAATTAAGCCATTTTTCTTCGAAAATGAGCAAGGAGTGGCCGTTACAGTCAATGGCGATCGTTATCAGGCCATGTTAAACGAATTTTTGTTCACAAAAATTGAAGAGGAGGATATTGGCAACATTTGGTTTCAACAGGACGGCGCTACGTTCCTCACAGCCGAAGCTACACTCGATGTTTTGCGCCCTGTTTTTGAAGATCGCATTATCAGCCGCAGAGCTGATGTCGTTTGGCCACCTCGGAGCTGCGATTTGACACCGTTGGACTATTATTTGTGGGGTGCCCTCAAAGATAAGTGTTACGCCGACAAGCCAGAGACAATTGACGCTTTAAAGGACAATATTCGTAAGCCTTTGCTGAAATACAGCTGCACACAATCGATAATGTGCTTAAAAATTGGACCTATCGTGTAGACTACTGCATGGCTAGCCGAGGCAGCCATTTGAATAAAATTATTTTCCATTATTAACCGTAAGGATTGTACTTTCAAATAAAAAAAGAAATTTGAAAAAATATCTAGTAGTTTTTTTTTATAGAATTTTCAAAAAAAAAAGTTATTTGGCGGACCCTTTATTTTTTTTCAAAATTTACAAATTTACAAAATTTCGGTATGAAAAATCTACACGAAAGTAAGTTTGCCATAAAGTTTAATAAAATTGTTTTCTATTTGATGTAATTTTTAAGGATAGGCTTTTTAAATGTGCTGGTATTTTTAATTTAGTTTAAGATTTGTATTTGTCTATCGTAGAAGAAAAGTAATGATATTGTCAGTAGTGGGATTCTGTAAATCTTTCGCAACTTCCGATCGGAATCGCAATTTGCGACTTTTTTCGGTTGTCATACCGAAAACAGTATTCACTAACTTGTACTTTGCGACAAAATTCGGTCGAAAAAAGTTTACGAATTTATGTGAAAAAAAGTGGCAACACTACTTATTTGTCGGTGATAAATGTCAAATTTATTCAAATTAAATTTAAATTTAAATAACAATTCAAAATGGTTAAAGCGGCTAGAGCTTCTTTGGAGCAACATTTAAGAATGCTTGATTTTTTTCAACTAAATAAAGGCCTCGCGGAAGGCAAGTTTTGCTCTCTGCATGGCCGTGCAGAAACGGAAAAAAAGTGGAAGGAGTTGACGGAGATTTTGAACGCGGTCCAAGGTGCTGTGAAAACAGATACACAATGGCAAATAGTAAGTTATTATCAATTAATTATTGTATTTGCAGGTTTATTGTTAATTATATTTGCCTTTCAGGTCTGGCGCGACCTTAAAAGTCGCACCTCTATAAAGAGCAGACAACGCCGTAAGCAGGTTGCGGCCACTGGTAATCAGCCAATCAGCCTAGCGCCGCTTTCGGAGCTGGATTTGCGAGTACTAGAAGTCGTGGGCACCCAGTACGTTGAAGGGAGCACAGAGTGTGCTGAAAGTCACCCTGATGAGCAAGTAAGAATAAATAATAACAATAACAATATAAATAGTAACGTTGGCCGTTCAATGCCGTTGAATGCCTCGGGCATAAAACTTATAGATCCAGTTCTTGGTCAATTGTATTATCACTTTTAATAACACAATTGATAATAAGAAGCTCGTTCAAAGTTTTTTCAAGGGCTAAATTGCTCATTTTTTATAATGAAGGAATTAACAAGTCTAATATATGATTTCAGGAACTGCAACTTGCTTTAGAAGAGGGCATAGATGATATACTTCATCTCAGCCCTATTGTTGTTTCAGCCCAGCTAGAGCAATCTGGACAACAAGATCAAGTGGAAGAGCAACAGCCGCCGAGCTCAGCACGAGCTAAGCAAAAGGTGCCAAGACCACAAGGATGCAAAAGGAGAGTCTCAGCAGCGGACGACTCGCGAGAGCAATTTGTGAAAATTGCAAAGCAGCAAGCAGATGCTTTGACGGTAAATCAGAAAGAAATCATTTATTTACATTGCTTTTATATTAAAACGGTTCAATGTAATTATTGTTATATTTTAGATTATTGCAGAATCACTAAAAATGCAAGCAGAGGCGAACAAAATGCAAGCAAATGCATTTGAACGTTTATTAGCAACGTTTGAAAGCTATGCTTCAAGTATGCAAAGCATAATGGAGCATTTTACTGCTGTTAGCCACACAGATACAGTTGGCTGAAATAAAATTAAGTACTAAATTATTAAATTCATATTTTTCTTTAATCCTTTCAATTCCAGTTCTTATTCTTAACTCTATCCCTTTCTTACATGAACTTTTGCTTTCTTGTTATACTATAAATACTAGTTTTTAATTCAATGAAATGTAAATTCTTTTTGAATACTTTTGTTAGATTACACTGCGTTTTTTTTTTTAGTCCATTTTTCTCTGTATTAGATAACTTTAACTTTTTTAGTTTTTTTTGGTATGAGGAGTCTCGTGGTTTACTTTATCGAACACTTTAGCGCAAAATTTTTGTTTTAAAGAGTTATAACTCAGGATCAAAAATTACTTATAATATGCGTTTCTTCAGAAAAGTTGTTTCTATTATTATGGTCACCAACTTTGCTGAACAAATAAATGTGAAAAATCGTTGGAAATTGTCTTAAAAACTTTCACTAGCCATTAAGCTATACTTTTTGTGGAGAGAATAATAGAAAACTTTTCTGAAGAAACCAAAGTTAAAATAATAATCGTCAAAGAATTATCAAAATGAAAATTAGTGTATATCTTTAGTACTTTTTGATTCTGAGCTATAAATATTTAAAGCAAATACTTTGCTCTAAAGTGTTCGGTAAAGTGGCAAAACGAATTTCACCACGAGACTCCTCATACTAAAATTAAGTAAAAAACGTTAAAGTCATCAAATACAGATTTTCGTGTCTCACAGTGTTTATCATTTACTATATGGTACTTAAAGATTTATATGTAAAAGAAACTTTTGTGAATAAATAAACGAATTTATCGACAACATTCCGTGGAGTATGAGTGATTTTAATGTAATATTAATTTACATATTTAACATTTCTTTAAAAATCTATTTTAAGTGAACGATGCTGAAATAATGCGTTCTTGAATGCGCCTTGCTAAAGCTGACGGTTGAAGGTTTTCTCCGTTTTCTTGAAAAAGTTGAATCTGCGAGGCACTGTTACTATTTGATTGAACTAAGTTTTCTGGTTCCTCTGATAAAACTGTTCGTATGCGCATGTTATGCAGAACAGTGCATGCATTAACAATCCTCCCCGCAAAACCAGGTTCGTACATAAGGACCCTTTGTTGCGATAGACACCTCCATGTTCCTTTAAGAACGCCAAAAAGCCTTTCTACACAGTTTCTAGATTTGCAAAGGGCTTCATTATATCGAAACTTGGGCGAATTCTCAGGCTGGTTCGGTAGAGGAGTCAATAGCCAAGGCTCTAGAGGATAACCAGAATCTCCTGAAAATTTATAATAGGGTATATCGTCACACAAAACTAAATTTTATAGTAAAAACCTATTAAGAAAGTTCGATGATCCCCATTATCAAATGCCCGTTTCATAACATCGCGAATAGCAGAAGAGCCCCAAATATACGAGTCATGTCGGGCGCCAGGATATCTTGCGTTGACGTTTAGAATTTTCAGATTTGGGTCACAAATCTGAAATAAAATATATAAAAATTTTACAAAATGCTTGCTTCTGTGTATATCTTACCATTTGGACGTTAATGGAATGGTATCCATGGTGATTTACATAAGCTTCTTCATGGCGTTTTGGGCCGATAATTGCCACGTGTGAGCAGTCAATTGCACCTATGGCACCATCAAAAGGCTCTCGGGCATGACGAAAAACAGAGCGTGCTGCCTCTCGCTCTAACTGCGTTACTGGGAATCTCACATTTGGTCGAAAAATTTTAGAATTTATTGCGTCCGTAACTCGATGAATAGATCGACTTATGGATGACTGGCTCATCGAAATTCCATGCTGCTCACCTACGGGGCGTTGGTAGCAGCCAGTCGCATAAAAGCGTAATGCTGCAAAAACCTACAAAAAAATGGAAAAGCTCCAATATTCATTATAAAAAAATTTACTTGATTTTCAGCTGATAGACCAGTGATTCTATTTCGCTGTAGATGGTCGTCTAATGAGTCGATGAGCTCATGCGTTATATCCGGCGTGATACGATACAGCTTTTTGAATTTATTCAACTCCAAATCAAAAGGAGAATCAACTCTTCGAAGATATGCTCGTTCCAAATTTCTTTCACGAACATGAGCTTCAGTCGCTTGGAGCGTAGCATCCATTGTCAAATAACTAAAAGCCATTTTAAGCTAAGAAACAAAAAATAGAGATTAAAATTTACAGAATTAAATTTATTTTAAATAATTTTAATTTTAAAAACTTACAGATGTTTGCGGTTCACTTTTCGTTAACAACAAATATAGAAGAAAATTTGCTGAATTAATTTTAACTTAAATAATTTTAATGTCAAAAACTTACATATGTTTTCGGTTCACTTTTCGTCAACAAAATATTCATCGCAAGTTGTGCGATTCGTTTGCGACAAACTTCCGATACTTTCACCGACAAAATCGGAAAAAAGTATGTACTGAATACCACTTTCCGAAAATTATCGCAAACAGAACTTTGCGACACCGAATATTGACCGAAATGTGTTACAGAATTCCACTACAGGTATTGTCAAAGTTTTATATGTAAGTGTGGTGAAAGGTTGACTTGCACACTTTATGGTGCTGTTTGATTTTCCTGCAGCAATATGCAGCAATTTGATATATTGGTATATTTCAGAACCACTAAAGATAACAAATTCAGAAAAAAGGGACATATGGAAGCAATTGAACATTATTTGTAATTTTTTTCAAGGATGCAGTCTTATAGACAAAGGCTTAACACACATTTAAGTGCATAAATCGTCCTTTTATAATGTGTGGTTTGGGAGTTATGACGAAAAAAAAGTGGAAAATCACAGAAAATGACATATTAAACTAAGGTCCCTTCGCCGAATAAGGCCCAAGCTTTAATAAGGCCCTATTTCTAATACGCACATTTATTGCATTCCCTGCAAAATGATTTTTTGCACGTTTAAATATGTTCATATCTGCATCACGATGCAAAAAAAATTACTTCGATTGCGCATCTGTGAAGCGAGTGACAGTCGAACGAAGTCAGCGGTAGCGTCAACAACGTGGTTGATGTAATATTGTGCTCGCAATAAAAGTCCGTTATTCTACGAATTGACTATTGCCTATGTCCAGCTTTGAATTAAAAATCATGAGAGGCATTTTAACGAAAACAAAAAGGTTAATTGATCAAATCTAACTGTGGTGTATTTCGAGAAAAACTTGATTAATGAAATTATATTGAGAGCGCCTAAAAAGGCCCAAACATTTTTTTTCTTTCCGGCTTTCTTTTTCCGATCTCATGTTCACACCTAAATCTACCTGGCAGAAAAAAACTACGAAAAAGAAAGCCCTCAACTATAAAGGTCAGCCAATTACCAAAATTTTCTTTTAAAAGCCAGAGTAACTTTATTTTAATTTTCAAAATGAACTTTTGGCAATAAAAGTATTTTTTCGAAAAAGTTTTTATAAAAAAAAGTTATAGATAGAATTTATGTTTAGTATAAATGTAAACGAACATTTGTAATAACAATATGTGTTCTTATTTTATTATTTTCTGACTGTTTTGTTATGTTTCTAAAACCGTTATATATTGGGCCTTATTTAGACATGGTGGTCCTAATATGGCAAAAATCAGACCTTTTTAAAACTTTCTGAGCTGGATATATTTTTACTTTTTCATGCTTTATTTTTATGTTTTTGAAAAAAGAATTGAATAAACAAAAATACAAGATTGCAAAAATAAGTTTAAAAAAATTCGTTTCTCTTCTGTCTGGTAAAAACCTTTAGGTTGGCCTTATTTGGGTAACTTACCTTATGTAAAATTATTGAAAAAAATATTTTTTCTAAGAATGCAGTGTGGGTATTGCAACTATAGACATTTTGGTGTATAAGTCGTCCTTGTAGGATGTATGTTTTGGGAGTTACGATGAAAAAACCAGATGTATTCTGTAAAAAAATGTGAAAATCATGGGAAGTGGGTGTGTCCGTTGGCGTATGATGCTAATTTTTGCACTTGTCTTTGTTTGCAGTACCAAAAGTAAATGTGTGCAGTTTGGACACTCTATGTGCCTTGCTTGAGTTAATACTACAAAAATTTTGCAAGACTTCCATCTTTAAGTTTAGTAATCTAGACTTACATTCGTTACAGAAACTGCAAAAGGCATTATACTATGCGGTCCGTTATGTGTATTGCCCGCTAAGCAACCGTTGCCCGCTAAGCAAGAAATTGTATGTATATTCCTGCATAAGTTGATACACTCAAAAACTCCAAACTATCTATATTATAAACTTCAGTTTTGTTCGTCATCCAGAAGCTTAAATTTGGTAATGCCTCGCTTTAAATATTTAAACTCCTCAAGACTTTTTTTTGAAGGCACTATTAGATTGTGGAATTGCTTGTATCTTAAATCTGTTTCCAATTCACAAAACTTCAAGCAATAATATCTGCACATTTTTCTTAAATTATCGTTTCCCTTTTTCTCACTTTTAACTCTTTTTTATTTAATACTTCACTTCATTAGATCTAGGTTAGTGTTGATTTTATTATTTTATTAAAATGCATTAAAAAATTTCGCGTAAGTAATTTTTAAATATAAATTTAATAACTGTTTGTTTCTTTTTCATTCTGATCTTATGCTTTTTCGAGGTATATTATATACTATTTTATTGTACGCAAAGGAATAACTATTTATTATGTACTAATATGTGAATAAAGCCTAAATTAAATTAAATTAAAAGAGCACTTGACTTACTTTCTTGCAGTTCAACTTCTTCTACAAAATTTTTAATGTTTATTAAGGACTGCAAAAACCTCCTCAATATCGTTATCCTTCGGAGCACATGCAAAGATATCATCTACATAAAAAAGCATGTAACATAAGCCCAAAGCAGTTTACCTTTTGACCAAGACAAATGCCTGCTTTGCACTGCTGAAATTTCTCATTCTTTAGTACACTGTTCAACTTGTCGAACCACGATTTGGCGGCTTGTTTAAGTCCGTATGTTGATTTTTGCAATTAACAAACTAAGCATTTTGAGCCCATCTGAACGAAACTCTTAAGTTGCTCCATAAAAATGGTTTCTTGAAGTTCCCCGTAGGGAAAAGCTGTTTTGACGTCCAGATGTTTGACTGCCAAATTTGTAGTGGCTGCTATTGCTAGAAGTGTCCTGTGGTATATTTGCTTGCGAAGAAGGGGTACAAATACTTTTTCGATGTCTTCGCAAAACCACTGAGTGTAACTTTTGGCTACTAGTCTTGAATTGAATTTAAGTTTATTTGTAGAATTGTTTTTCAATTGAAACACCCATTTACACCCCACAGTTTTCTTTCCAGCTGGTAGCTTTGTTAATTTCAATCAGCTGCTTTTCGCCAAACTTGAGCTTCCAACTTCTCAAGTGATCGGAAAAATCTTTCCACGAATTTGGAATGGTACCAATTGGCTTACCATTTGATCTTGTATAATTACAGTTAACTATATTTTTATTTTTCAATCTTTCGGACCGATGCACAGTGGGCCTAAATGAAGGCTTGCGTCTCATAAATGATTTTTTCAAAATTACTCTTGCAGCCTGTATCATTATGAAAATAATACAATGAAAATTTTGTAAAAAATTGACACGATTCAGTTATATTGCTAAAGTGTTCTGAAGGCATAGTCCTATTTAAGCAGCAAAATGAGTAACGTTTGTTATAGAATTTTTTTCAACTCTTTTCAAATTAATCATACAATTATTATAAACCGTTAAAAGCTGAAAGTTTTAACTTTCTGAAATATTGTTTTATTTAATAAATTTAATATTTTTTATCAACCTGTTTTTTAAATTTTTTTGTTCATCTTTGATTAAGGCTTAAATAGTTGCGCTGTCTTGCGTTGTTTTCTTTCGTAATGCATTGGTTCCTTAGCGTATTAATATCTAGGCAAAAAAAAAATTATAAGTTGCTCCAATGCTTCTTTTTGCCCTTTTTGAGAAATTAAAATTTTTATAACGTAGGTTGCATAACAAAAAAATATCCCATACACTTTATATTTTGTTTTCTTCTATTAAACTCTGTTGATGCAGTCGCAATTAATATTTTCGTTAAAATCTACATGTTTCTCAAATATATGTTTGTTTAGAAAAAACCAGTGGCCCTTAAAACCTTACTGCCCTTTCTAACTCATCACATATTATGAACTTGTGTTTTTTGGTTTTTTTATGGTAACTTTGCACAATTCAACTATTTTTTTTTATGGATTCCATGTCTTTTTCGTGCATCGTATTATTCTATAACAGATGTTTTCTGGTTTATATCAGAATTCTTCAAAAAATACGAATTTTGTGTTGATGTGTTTTTTTTCCTTGAACATTAGACCGGGTCGATTTGGGAGGCAAAAAAATCGCCCATTTCTCAGTGAAAATCGTATTCTAGGGATCAAAATAAGAAAATTTGCCCGAGGAACTATACCTCTTAAACGAATTCTAATGCCCCAACTTTTCCGTAGGGTCAAATTTTGAAAAATCCCTCTTTGACCCATTTAGAGTGCCCCAGTCGAGTCCAAATGTATGACAGACCCCTTCTAACTTTGGAGGGCCGATCCACCCATGCCAGTGGCTCACTCCCTGGAACCCCCTGGGGTACAAACATTTGTTTGTATGGGGAACTTTGTTTGTGTGGGGAACACCCCAGAGGGGGTTCCAGGGGGTGTGCCACTGGCATGGGTGGATTGGCCCTCCAAAGTAAGAAGGGGTCGGCCATACATTTGGACTCGATTGGGGCACTCTAAATGTGTCAAAGAGGGATTTTTCAAAATTTGACCCTACGGTAAAGTTGGGGCATTAGAATTCGTTTAAGAGGTATCGGGCAAAGTTTCTTATTTTGATCCCTACAATACGATTTTCACTGAGCAATGGGAGATTTTTGAATCGACCCGCCCTAGTGAACATGGTTATATATGTGGAGTATGGAGTCTGCCCTATAATCTCACGCATGTGGTGCCCCATTCTTACCACATACAACAAAACACTTTACTTTAAATTTAAATTTTAGATTTAAGACTTTGTTTTTAATATTTTACAAATTATAAAAACTTTTATCAGTTTGTAAAAATAATCTTAACAAACTTGTTATAATAAAAAATAATGGATTTTGAAAAAAAATATTTTGAATGATTATTGAATATCATAGAAAATATATTTTAAATTTGGCTTCATTATTGCAAGAGACAAAAAAGTTACACAACTTTGAAACGCAAAATCGTATTTTTGAACTTAAAAAAAGTTAGTACTAAAAACTAAAATGGATTTTGGAAAAAAGTAGTTGAAGTAATTTATTGAATATCAAAGAAAACACATTCCAAATTGGCTTTAAATATTTCAAGAAACAAAATAAAAAATAAATTGGCCATTTCAGTCCTTGGAAGGACTCTGACCTAGCTTCTATTGATCAATTTTGTTGTGCGTGTTACTAAATGTTTTATCACAAATGATCGAGAACTAGACCTACGTGTTTTATGCCAACTCCGAATGGCTTATGTTCTCAAGAAGCTTTACATGGAAATTTTTACTCTCTGAGGTTTGCCATTGTCTGCAGAGAGGTGACGACCGAACATAAAAATTTATTCAATAAAAAAAACTTTCTGTTTGAGCTGAAATTGAGCCCGGGCTACCTCAGTTCTTTAGCTTAGAGGACCACACACTCTACCCACTAGGCTACGGCCGCCACAAAATAAAGTAGCTACAGATTTTTAAAGCCAAAATCGTATTTTTTAAATTTAAAACAAAATGTTAATACGAAAAACTGAAATGTATTTTGAAAAAAAGTAGTTTAAATGACTTATTAAATATCATAGAAAATGTTTTTTAAACGTAGCTTAATTATTCCAAGAGACACGAAAATTAGAGAATTTTTAAACGTGCAAGTCAAGCCATATTTTATATATCTTAACTTTAAATAAAATTTTAGTACTAAAAAACAACATGGATTTGGAAAAAAATAGTTCAAACGATTTATTGAATATCATAAATAATATATTCCAAGTAAAGCTTAATTATACCAAGATACAAACAAGTTACAGATTTTTAAGACGAAAAAGTCCATTTGGGTCACTGTGCGACGCACTGAATTACCTGGCTGACTTATTTGTACCACTCCATCTTCGTTTTTTTAAGCTGACCAAAAGCCATCAACTTCTTTGCTATCATCTTCTTCATTTCCGTTTTACAACTCTTGCCGAGTTTGATTGAAGGCAAGGATTGGAACAGTATTCTTCGCAGAACCATTTTTCTTCTGGACAAATGCTACAAGCTGCATATTCATTGAATTTTACATCCCTGCTCACAATTGATTTCATTTGAGTCTTTCTTGAGAATTCGGAATTCTATAGTGTTCTCGCTATAACCAACCAATAACCTTCCACTGCAACATCATTCAACTTTCTTCATTTGCATTTTGGAACTTGTATAAACGTTTTACATCCAAAACCGCGAATCAAGCTAAAGTCTGATTCTTACCGTACCAGTGTTCTCATGGTTTTTTAGGAATTGATTTAGATACTACTCGGTTCTCTATGAAATTTTGCTAATAGAATACATTCCGCTCACAAACTCTTTTGTGAATTATACTCAGCTAGCCTAGCTCGTACCATCTCGAATAAAGTCCTGTTTTTCCACTTAGCAATTCCGTTTTGCTCTAGACAGTATGTAGCATTAGTCGGCACAATGATTCCTTTCTCTTTCAAATAATTTGTCATTTCTACGTTAAAGTATTCACTACCATTGTCACATCTTTATATCTATAACTTTTTAGATTTTAAGATGTAAAATTCTCTACTTCTGCAAGATAAATAAAAAATATCTTAAATACCTCACTTTTACTTGCCATCAAAGGAATCTTAGTGTATCGAGAAAAATAATCTATAAATGATACAAGGTATCTCTTTCCTCCGCTCGAATGTATTTAGAAAGGTCCACAAACATCTGAATGAATCAGTTCCAACAATCCATTGGTCCTTGAATGACTTGGGAATGGATTCCACGTCAATTTTGCCTTTTGATAATTGCTACCGAAATTATCAAGCTTGAATTTTAAATTCTTGTTAATTTTTGACTCTTAAATTTTTGAATGTCCAATTAATTTCTGTGGCCCAATCGTCTATGCCACAAATGAATGTACTCCATTTTATGTTGCACATCGTCTACAACTCACTTGCTTCCATTTTCGCATCAGACAATGCTTTTCACAAATAGAAGACTCATTCAATTTCGGAACATAGAGAACGTTAGTAAGGAATACGTGATTATATGTACCATTTACATAGTCTTGGTTTATCGCTTCGGCATTCTATGTGTTCCATCTGCTGTGTAAATCTTAGTACTTGAGGTCCCAGAGTCCACCACAAAGCCCATACCTTTGCCATTCAATAAACATATTTGATTCTGTTGACTGCCATTTCCATTTGACGTCGAGACGTTCGCTTCTCTTTTCTGTTGTCTTTTCTAAAGATTCTTTATTGATGTAACCTACCTTGTTGCAATGATAGCACTTTAAATGTTTCTTCGTTCTTCCACTTGCACCTTTAAATACCTCACTTCTCTCCGGCTGATTATGAGATGAATCTTCGCAGCGACATTCAGCTTCCTCCAACAATTTTCCCTGGAACATAATCTACTGATATTGAATTTTGGTAAGCTATTCAAAATAATTGCAACCATTGAATTGTCACATATATCTTCACCGCAGTCCAAAAGTTCCGCTCGCATCACATTAAGACAATCCTTCATGTTTTTGCCTTCCAGCATGCGCTTGTCGTATAACTTTCTCAAGAGGTAAAGCTCTGACGTTATGGTCTTGAAATCGTGAATTTTCTCTAACTTCAGCCACATTAGCTTCGCACATAGTATTCCCCTTATGTAATGCAGTTGGGAATTTTAAATGCACATCGCTATTAATGACATTGTTTTTTGGTTTCTCGTCTTTTACGCTTGCAGTGACAGGGCTTGGAGCTCCATCCCGAACAACATCCCAATGATCTTGCTGCACGCGTAAGATCCCATTTTAAATTTTCAAGTGAAATAGTTCTTGCCGTTGAGCAAAGGAGATGACAGCTTTGTGTGCATTCTTTAATCTTAGTGATTAATTTTGATTGCTTCTGGGCCCATAATCTGAAGGCTTTCGAGGAAAAATAATAATTCTACCGTTTTCTTCAACATAATTTTCAGAACAAAATTTATTCAGTACATGGCAGAAGAACCAGGTAGATGCACTAGAAATAGACTCTCTCCGACAACTAAACAATAACAAAGGCGTAATTATAACGTCAAAATGAGCTGTTTGAAAATGTTATCAATTTTTACTTACTTATTTATTCAGTTTTGAGAATGGATTTTCTGGACGGCCTATAACTTCCTCCCGTCGCGATGATTCGAAAACAGTTCATTAATTGTTAGCTTCCGTTTCAGCACGATAAAATTAACAAACAATCGTCGATTTCATTAAATAAATTTTATGTTTTCCAACAGCAATTTCACTTGTCAAAATATATTTTGACAGTTAAAATCTGCCGTACATAGCTACACAAATAAATTGGTTACTACAAAATCTAAATAAGTAATCGAATGAAAATTATATAAAAAGTAAATTTTCATTTGCTTCATTTAAGGTCAAACTACAATTAATTATGTATTACATCTTAAAACACGGCTCATTTTATGAAATTTTTAAGATTTTTATTTAGTTTTTTACATGTTCATACATAAAATCTGGGTACTCAATTGATTTATACGGTTACAAGTAAATTATACATCCCTATGGCTAAACGAATAAACATAAATTGTCAATAGTGACATAATAATTACGCCAATGTTTTGCTCTCTCGTTTTTTGCTCTCCGCATTGCATGTACCTGGTTATTCTGCCATTATTCAGTAAAAAATTTTCTTTCTATATAAATTTTAATTTCAAAGAACAAATGATTTAAGTTTTGTTGTAAAGTAAAGTATTCCTATAGTTTTCATACAACTCCAAAGTCACATGTAAATGTACTGTATTTAATATAAGAACAACTGAAGTATTTCAAATCCTTTCAGTATAAACAAAGTAATTTTAAAGTAAATCTTTTGTTTTGTTAACCCTTTCAGTGGTTTTGACCAATATATTGGACACGTCAGAAAGTAATTTTTATTTTGCAAGGATTCTTTTTAAATGAAATCATTGGGTGCTATTAACAAAAAATGAATTAAGATTACAAAAATAAATTTAGAAAGATATTTGACATTTAAGTCAGTTGGATTTTCGATTTTCTGCTATTTTTTTAGCCTATTTTATAAGAAAAAATCAACTAGATAAAAATAAAATTTATATTTTATTATCTTTTTATGGCTTTATTGATAACAATAATAAGAGGGTTTAAATAGCAAAGATCGAAAGGGTTGAAAAACCATCAAGGGATTAAAAAAATGTGGTTTTTTTCTTTGTAAAAGCTTGCAAACAGTACTTAGCGTTTATGATAATGATAAGAATATTACTTCAAAAATATTATTTTTTTTTAGTTTAGCTTAGCCATTGAAAGGAATAATACGTATTTGATTAAAATTTCACTCTAAGCTACCAATAAAAATCAAGTTGGTAAAATAAACAAAATAAAAACCAATTTTGTTATTATTGAAAATGAGGAATTATTATAAAATCATTAATACAAAATAGAAATATTTTATATAAGAAATATTTATACAAAATCTTTTTTAATTTAATTGCTTTTAAGATCATCCAAATGCTTTTGTTTCAATAAAGGTTCCAAGTTTCAAAAAACTGAAAAAAAAAAATTAGAAACTATTCTAAAAACTAAAAATTGTTTTTATGGAAATGCTCGCAAGATCTATATAACTTAGTTTTTCAAAAATTAAATTTATAAAATAAAAAAAGATTTATAATATTTGATCATTGATTTCAATGCAAATATCGAGACATTTACTATTAAAATTTTCTTTTATGAAATTTCTTATATTTTTCAAAGAAATTTCGAATTTTCAACAGCAGTTCAAAAATGCAAGACTTTAAAATTAAAAACATGATTGGAATGTTTATAGTTTTACTTAAATTATTTATTTAAAAAAAGATCCAAAATGGTTTGTAGTAAAGTTTTATGTTTAGTATTAGTAACTTAGTAACTTTTATTTTTATTTGGTATATGTGAATGTACGTTTTAAAAAATTCGGTTTAATATATGATTCAATGTGCAATACCAAGTAATTACAGTTTTGTAGCTGGGTTACACAAATTCTTATAAAGAGTATGAGAAGTATCAATTTTTTGATTTACTCTTTTATGTTCATAAAAGAACATGAAAAAATATTTAAAATTGGATTGTATTAATTTTTTTATAAAATCGCATAGCTTCGAAATTTTTTTGACATATTGAAATATTTGGCAACACTGCTCTCGTCTCATTAAAAGTCTTACTTCAAAAATTATTTGCAGACAGAGGCGTTCAACTGCAGATAACAAAAAAGTTAAGGACAAATTTTACTTTTTAAATATTTATTCAATTTTATTTTCAATGAACTAACTATCCAGCAGAGAAATGAATCTAAAGCGAAACAAGTAAAATCAGAGAGAAAAACACGTGTACAAAAAGTAAGCATATAAAATATTGTTGTCCTAAAGTTTTGATTGTTATTAATACCAAAACATTTACATGTGTACTTAGCCTTAAGTGTATGCTGTAAGCACACGTATATAAATACAAATGACATTAAAAAAAAAAAAAAAATAGATTTGAACTTCATGCATTGGCTCAAAGCTCCAGACCTGTGTCATGTATGTGTTGATGTGCTTGGCTTTTGTAGTTGTACTATGTACTGTATGTATGTTAATGACATTATGTATTGACAGTTATACGTATTTATAGTTTTATGCAGTTGTTGTTTTTCTTGTATTGGAGTGACTTTAATACTACGTAATTTATTGGTTTTGTTTGTGCAGATTATTGCAATGTGGAGATTACGCGTTAGTAAGAGAGCTGTTGTGAGTGGGTATTTGTGTGTGTTTGGAAGTGTTGTGTTTGTAAAGTACTTTTGTATTGATATGCATGTAAGTGTTTGTGTTTGTTTGCAAATGTTGGTGCCGTATCACGCCTTTGTGTTTGTGTGTGCTTAGCTTGTGCTTGTGTGCGTGACACAAGAAAATTAAAAACACTGTCATGTGTAAAACTTTGAAAGCTGCCGCTGCTGTAGCTGTGGATAGAGAAACATTCGTGACATGATATCGAAAATTAAGTTTTAACAAACTTTTTTAGTGTCAGTTTTTTTTCTGAGTGCGGCTCTTTCGTAATTAAGCTTTGATTAAAATTTTCACAAGTATAAAATAAGTTAAAGTTAACTTTCTAACGGCACTTCTTTTACTGAAAACAGATGATTTTAGATGAAAGCATCATTGATTTTCTAGTTGCCCTATATTAAAAAATGGTAATGGCTAATCATCTTATTAAAAAGTAATAATGGCCGCATTCAGCGCAGACAACTGTTGTGAACTGTAATGGTAGCGCTACCTTAGTTCACGATGTTTTTCTCTGAATGTGTTGCTAGTCTACACGTCAGAAGTTAGATTCAATTTAATTTTTATGTAAATTTAATTCAATTGAAAAGGTTTCTCACTTAAATTTGCTACGTTATTTCTGCGTTTATTAATTTAACAGCGTCAGTAACAGCATCTGACAGTTAAGCAAACAGTTGTGTTCATGTAGCATAGAATTTGTTCGCTCGATTAAAAGGCGTTCGCTACTTTATCAGTTTTAGTTAGTGCTACCAAATATGTACCATTCAGCGAATTTTTACACAACAGTTGCCAACTGTTGTCTGCGCTGAATGCGGCCATTGTTATGTGTAAGCACTGGTTGGTAGAAATGTATTGAGAGCGACACCTATTAACCAGTAGAAGAATCAAAATTTATATGCAGTCTTAATATTTCATATTTCTTTGGGACACACAAAATTTTTTTTTCGATCTGTCAATTCAGTTTTTGTTTGAAAGCTATTTGAAAATGACGTGTCAGCTTATTTTTTTGCAATGAAAGAAAGCGAATATCGAGAAGTGATAAAATACTTTGTTTCGGAAGCAAAACAAAGAATGAATTGACAGCCCAAAATGAAATTGTTTGTGTGTTCCAATGCAAGATGAGATATTAAAATGGTGTATAAACTTTGATTCTACTACATGTTAATAGGTGTCGCTTTCACTACTTTTTTACCAACCTGTATTAAGTATTTTTTTTTAAATGTTGAGAAATTTTTAAATATATTAATTAACTTACAATTTTTTTGGAAAGTTTGTGCTCCAAATCCTCAAATTGCAACACAAGATCATGAAATAAATAAAGAAAATGAACCTTGAAAGATATAAAAAAGCGTAGATAAATAGCAAAAATATTAATTAATACGCCACCGAGGAAGTTTATGACTTTTTAGTAGGAAAAAATATATTCAACAAGGCACCTCAAGCATTTTTTGCGCGTCATCTTTTTTCCCGAAAACTCAATGAGACATTTTAACATCTTAACAAAAATAGAAATTCTAAATTTTTTTTATATGTAAAAATGATCATATCTCATTAACCGATTAAGTTGAAACCTTAGTTTTTATATTGTTGGAAATGTAATTTTGCAAGCTTTAAGGAAAACAAAAGAATCCCCAAACAACCAAAATATTCTATAAATTATTTTTAGATCCAAGTCTGTTTAATTAACTTTCCAATGGTAGTTCAAACTTAACATTCAGTTTAGAAGTGTTTGTGATATGAGTTTTTGGAAAAATAGATTATCAACGTTTTCGCTAATTTTTGTAAATTTTTTACCAAGCTCTTCTCTACCAATTTAGGTTTTTTATTTTCGTCCGTGATGCTCCGGCAAAATTTTACCCAAATCAGATATGGCCATTCCGTTAGAGAGCTTTTATAGTGCCGACTTACGACCGAATCTAGCCAAGCTGAAACCCAAAAGTGCATTGGGGCAAAACAGATACATAACTTGCGTTCTATGTTTATTGCTCCCATGCGTTTTTGAGCTTCAGCTTGGCTCGGCAAAGCAACAAGTCGCCACTGTAAACGCGCCCTAAGGCAGGTAAGTTTAAATGAAATTGCTGTATATATAAATTAATTTTAAGTTTTTTAAGAGTTTGTGCTCTAAGCTATCAGATAAAAAAACACCGGATCATCAAATAAATGAAACCTTGAGGGAAATAAAAAAGGGTAAATAAATAAGAGAGAAGATTATTTAATGTCACTCATACGCCACCAAAGACTATTTAAACGCTCAAAATTCCTCAGTGGCGTATGAGTGACATTATATATTTTTGCTATATGCAGTGTTGCCAGGTTAAGAGGTTTTTTAACTGTGTTGAGGGATTTTAGGGGTAATGAATTTTTATGGGTTTTTTAGGGAGATTTATTGTTTTTTAGGGGTTTTTTGGGGTATTTCAAAAATGTACCTTTGGAAATAAAGTTTTCTTACTTTTCCTTACAATAATGTAAAAATTTAAGAATAGAAAATATTTCACTTCTTCGGTATTTCAGCAACAATTTATAAAAACAGCTGAATTGGCAGCGCTTTAAACTAATTACCAATCATTTCCCACTTCACTTCAGTGCTTCGCGCTTTACTTGCAATTGATTGATTCCGTGTAAAAACTGAAAACAAAGCAAGTCGGCCTTTGTAGTCTAGTGAAGAGTGCACTAGACTATCAACTCAGAGGTCCCCGGTTTGAATCCGAGTCCAGGCATGGTTCTTTTCGCTTTCTTTGTTCTTTACTACATTTAAGAATTATTGAAACAAAAAATCCACAGCTAAGTTGTGGAAAATATTGAATTAAAGGACAGGAGCAACTGAGGGCTGGAAACACTTGCCGAGATTAAGGCATATCACAAGCCTCTCTTGTCAGCAATTAAAATTGTCTTTTAAGTTTGTTCCGCATAATCGATAATTCACGTATGGTTCCAATCAATTTTTCCTCTTATAATCTATCTCTTTCCTTTCAAGTCAAATCTATCCCTTTCCTTTCAAGTCAAAGCCCAAACGTTGTTTGTATAAGGCGCATGTTTTAGTTCTTTGATCTTTTAGAAAAAAAAAGAAAGTTTGGGAAAAAAAGATATTCCCAAAAATATATGAAATAGTAGAATACGGAGCCTACTTTCAAAAGTCAGACTTAATTTTAATGTCAATTTCACGTTGGACGATTGGGAACCATAAGGCCTTGTCCACATGGAGTAATTGAAAAGTAATGCAACTGCAACGCAACAGCTTAAAAATGTTCAAAATACTTCAATTTATACTGAACTGCATCTTACGCTTTTAGATGAGCAAGTCACGTCGCAACGCAACATTGAAAAATTCACAACAACACAAACACTTATTTAATGGAAGCTTTATTAAATAGATATACAAAATAAATTGATGATAAAAGAGGATATTTCTCCACTTCCAGCACTTATTTCATATTAATTAACTGATTAATTATTTTCGTAGCACACAACACATATTGCAAACGTAACACATCGCCGATTCAATTTGCAGCAAGCCGTGTTGCATGGAACTGGTTGCGAATGTGTTGCCAACTTGTTGAGTACAAGTTGTTTTATGTGAAGGTTTCGGTATAAATACATTGGTTAGCAACTCTTGTTGCAGTTGCATTACTTTTAAATTGCTCCATGTGAAAAAAGCCTAAAGCATCTTTCTGTCCTTGTTAAAGACGTCCAACAGCTCAGCCCTTTAAATACATAGGCTTGCATTACAGTTGCTACTACTATCCAGTTGCCCCGTATAAAATTTTTGTATGTTTTTCGAAAAAAAATTTTAGGGGAATTTTAGGGAATTTTGAAATCCAATCTAGGGGTAAATGGTGAAAGGCACCTGGCAACACTGGGCTTATATCAATTATGAGCATGACTGAGGCCATTAAGAGTCACATAAAGATTTTCTAAATTTTCCAAAGAGCTACACTGTACTTTAAATAAAGGAATAAACCAAGGTCACTTCAAGGATTTTTGAAAGAAATCCTTGTTTCAACAGCTATTACATAGGCATTAAAATTTTGGTTTGATTTTAATTTTTTACAAAAAATGCAGAAGAAATTTTTTTAAAAAATTAATATTTAGATTTTTGAGAGTTTTTTTCGTACTCAAAGTCAAAATATCCAAAAAGATATTCTTCTAGCGAAAAATTCCATAGCGACCAGGTTATTCAACGTAATCGTATAATTTTTTGGATCTGTAGTAGGTATAGTTACAAAAAATTTATTCAAAGTATTTCATTGAAATTTTTTCCAATTTGATTAACAAATAAAAACAAGAAAATAAATAAGATTTGTTATAGGAAAGTTAAAAATTATGTTCTTGATTGGTTACAGCCGGTCGGAACAACTTGGAAAAAGAAACAGTTTCGTTAGAATCGTAAGTATGGACTTAGAATTTATTTTTATACAGTAATAGAGAAAAAATTTTTTTCAATATATGTTTCAAAATTTTAAAATGTTTTATCGTCTAAATAAAAATTATTAATTTTGCATTTTAGTTATTTTTTTGATATTGTTGGGGATGAATTTATTATTTTTTCTCATTGTTATGTTAATAACTAAAATGTAATTTAATTTAATTTTGATTAAACGGAAATAAAGTTTTCGGAAATATATAAATTTGTTATTTTTTCCTATAGAAAAGAAATTATGTATATTTAAATTGCAATTTAAAGTTTTAGCTTTTGCAAACAAAATATATTTTTAGCGTGTAATAAATATAATAATATTGTAATAAATAAATTTAACTTTTTATGACATTTAAAAAATAAATGGAGGTTTTTAATAATAAAATTTTTTGTAGCTGCATATCAGTCTATGTTCAATCGCGAGTCTGATCTGACGTGCTTAGTCATAAGCTGCGTTAAATGTAAAAACTGTATAGTATCGACTGAAAATTTTGTTAAGTGCCATTTTTGTTCGAAAGTATTTTATGCACATTGTGTTAATCTGAATTAATATCAGAGTGAAATACTCAAAAGTCATACAAACTTAAATTTTTTGTGTGATCGTTGCTTGGATGTGACGTGTGACAATTTCGCATCAACTTTAATTAGTCTGACTTCGGAAGTAAGTGAGATGAAATCTCTGCTTTTGCAGTTACTAAACAATAAGGTCAATAATGACCCAGTGCAATTAGCCGCAAATACAAATAAATCAAATATGCCTTCACCACCAGTTTCTAATGCTGGTTCTAATGTTGTTTCTCTGGAGTTGCCTCGTCTTCGTTTTCGTAAGCCTGCTGCCCCAATTAATAATGCAATTGTCACGAGTGTATTCACTCAACTACGCTCTCGCTCTCGAAAACCGGTTTCTGCTGCAAGTGCCGTCTCTCCTGCTGTTGTTGTTGTTGATGCTGTGGACGATGATGTTGTGGTTGTTGTTCCAGATGCTGATACTCCTGCTTTTGAATTAGTTTCGTGTAAAAATGCTGTTGAAATTGTTGTTGGTGCTGCCTCGAAGAATTTGCCTTTGATTCCCAGCTCTGAAAATACGAAAACATATTCTGCTATTGTTGCTGCTAATAACAAAGAGTATATAAAAGCTAATAATAATGAGCATAAAAAAGCTGTCGCTGTCTCTTCACCTGCTGTCCCTTTGCCGTCAGTACCCGCTCTGCCTATGCCTATACCTTCTAATGCATTAATAGCTGAGCATGCTTCTATTGTTGGTACGTCGCAAATAGCTGAATTACAACATATCAAATCATGCAATAACAATAGAGTTCAGCTACTACAGCTTTTTCGCACTTTCTCCGCATTAGATCATCTTAAGAACCAGCCCAAATAACATTAAAACATCTCAATAAGGCCATACATAGTTCGAATACGCTGGTCTGCCATTTGTTCGATCTGCTATTTGTTCGCCAATTTACGAAAACGTATTTTGCTTCGTTGTTGTTTTGCATACAAACGCAAATACGCAGGCACGCGGAAATAAAAGCAGCCCTTGGACGTGTTTTTTGTACCTCGTATTTTTATGCCCTGTCTACAGGCGCATAATCACATATATCACAGGGTTGCACAATTTTTTTATACGACAGTCACATGGCGTGGTGCTCACAGATTGAACAATAACAAATGCTATAAATACGATTTGTTAAAAGTACGCTCAAACTGTGAATAGCCCTAATGATATCGATAAGAGTGGTCCAAAACAATCCAAAGTGAGAAAAATTTACCCACCATAATATGGGTTGGGACATGATCTAAATAAAAATGAAGGTGAACAACGAACAAATAAGCAAAGTGAGCCTTTAACTATTTTTGGAACTGGTTCTAATGCTGAACTTGGAGTTTTTATGCCGAAGAAATTTTTTCATATTTCTTCATTTCTGCCAGTGGTCAGCTACACTAATATCATTGAATATGTTTCTTCTCATGCAAATATTGATAAGCAACATATTATTTGTTTTCGTCTGTTGAAAAAGCATACTGATGAATTAAATTTAAAAAGGGTAAATTTTAAGCTCTGGATTCCGGTGTGTTATCAAGACAAAATAATTAGCCCTGAGTTTTGGCCTGCAGGTGTTCGTGTTCGCCCGTTCTCTTTTTTAGAACCAAAAAATATGTCGTGCAGGAAGATAACACAGATGAATATGCAACAAAACTAATCAGAACTACTCCCGCTAGCTTAAAAAACTCCCTCAAATTTTACTTTCAAAATGTATCTGGAATGCGCACTAAGTTGAATGCTATACATTCCTTTTGTTCTGAAAGCGATTATGATGTTATTATACTGGTGGAAACTTGGCTAAATAAGTATTTTTTTGATGAAGAGATTGCTGATCCTAAAATTTTCCAAGTAAACCGAAAAGATCGATGCCCTATTTTGACTTTGTACTCTAGAGGTGGTGGAGTTCTGATTATTGCTCGGAAAAAATTATGCTCCTTGTTGTAAATATAGATACCGTGGATGGATTAATTGATCAGGTCTGCATCTCCATTCTGCTTTCAAAAGGGAAAATGATTGTCTGTGCCTCTTACATTCCACCTAACAGTGCATATGATATTTATGATGCTCATGTCAACAATATTTTATCATTATCTACAATTTATGGGGAAGATAATTTCTGCGTTGTTGGTGATTTTAATCTAAGCAATGTACACTGGGCCTGTTCAATGGATAATAACACTTGCGTGCCAACAACTGTTAACCAAGCACATGATATAAATCTCATCGATAATTTTTTTAGTATGGATTTGATTCAAATTAATGCTATTTTCAATAAATTATCTAAATTGCTAGATTTAATTTTTATAACTAAGTCCCTTAATTATGATTTATTTGAATGTCCATTTCCTATCTCTGATTCAACTGTTCATCATTCTGCGCTTTCCTTTAATATTAAAATTTATGAATCCTTGAGTATTAATAATTTAGAACAAAAATTTTATGATTTTAAAAATTGCAATTTTGTGACTATAAATCGGCTCATAAATGGTATTGATTGGGAGTCGTTTTTTGGTAGCCTTGAGGCTTCGAGCTGCTATGATATCTTCCAAACCAATTTCATAAATATACTTGCCAACAACATTCCTTTAAGAAAAAATCCATAAGCTCCCTTGGTACACTAAGGGTTTAAAAAAATTGAAGAATTTGCGCAATAAATTTTTCAATGAGTTCAAAAATTCTAGAAAATTTGAGTGCAAGGTAAAATATGAACACTTTTCGCGCGAAGTGAATTTTTTAAACAAATTTCTTTATAAACAATATGTTCTTATTGTATAGAAAATCGCATTCAAACCGATGCTAAATCTTTTTGGAGCTTTATCCAATCTAAAAAAGGCTCATCTAATATTCCTTCTTCTACGTTTTATAATGGTTTAAATTCATACTCTGTAAATTACACAGTACAACTGTTTGCAAATTATTTCAAATGAAATTTTGTCAGAAATGCTGATCCGATCACCTCACATGTTGTTGATAATGTTGAATCGTGTATAAATTTTGGTAGTTACTCTTTCTGATGTTGAAACTGCTATTTGTAATCTCAAAAACTCCGCAACATGTGACTTAGACGGTTTTAGTCCTTTTTTGCTAAAAAATTGTGTGCAATCTTTATCTTTACCTCTATGCATAATTTTTAACAAATCCCTTAAAGCAGGTGTTTTCATTGATAAATGGAAAGTTTCGCTCATAACCCCAGTTTTTAAATCCGGCAATAAACATGACGTCCTATCTCTAGTTAACTAATAGTTCCAAGCTCTTTGACAATTGAAAAGCACAATTGAAAAGGTACCAGTTGATGTCATTTACTCCGTCATATCCAAAGCCTTATCTATCTAAAGCCATAACTATCACATGAAATTTTACTACTCAAGCTTGCCAAGATTGGCTTCCATTCTACATTTCTTTCTTGATTGGAATCTTACCTTTCAAATAGAGTTTCATATGTAGTCATTGAAAACGTAAAATCACTTCCTTTTTATCAACTTCAGGGGTTCCTCAAGGTAGCATTCTTGGACCATTACTTTTTGTTATTTTTATAAATGATGTTTCCAAATGTTTTAATAATGCCCAATTTCTACTTTCAGCAGATGACTTGAAAGTTTTCCTTAAGGTTAAAAATCAATCGGATGCTTATCGTCTTCAGGCTGATCTCGTAAACGTTTTTTCTTGGTTTAATCTAAATTGTCACTAAACCTTTTCAAATGCTTTGTTGTTTCTTATTATAAGATAAATTCTCCTATATCGTTTGATTATACCTTAGATAACACTAAGCTTGTAAGGTTATCCGGAATTCGTGATCTAGGCGTTATTTTTGATTCAGGCCTTAGTTTTAGCTGTCATTTAAACCATATTATCCCCAAAGCATATTCCCTATTAGCGTTTGTTAAGCGAAATAGTACCGGCTTCTCTGACCCATACACATTTAAAAATTTATATTCGTCCCTCGTAAGATCTAGCCTTGAGTACGCTTCATTTATTTCGAGCCCATTTTATTCAGTGCATATTACTAGATTGGAACAAGTTCGAAAAAGATTTTTGAAATTTGCTTTACGTTCAATTAGTTTGTCGGATCCTCTTTCGTCCTATAGAACGCGTTGCCTGCTTATTGGTATGTCTTTTCTTGAAGCTAGAAGGTTATTGCACAGTATTATGATCATTTACGATTTGATCAACGGAAACATCATCTGTGAGAAGTTACTTGAATTATTATCGTTTAATATTCCATAAAGAATGCTTCGTAACTATGATTATTTTTATATTAATTGCCATAGAACCAATTATGCCATTAATGAGCGTATTAATAGAGTAGACGGAAATAAAAAAATAAATAAATAAATATCACACATCTGTATTAATTTATGATATTAATCTTGTTGTAGTTTAACAAAACCAATTAGAAACGACAAAAACAAAATTAACTGATGTGTATTTATATATATATATATATTAGGGCGGGTCAAATTCTGGCTCAGCGAAATTCGTAAAATACATGTAATTTCAAGACTTTTTCTCCACTACAGCATATACAAATTCTGATAAAAAGCTGTGCGGACTTTCGTAAATAGATTCATACACATACATTCATACATTCATATTTTATAATTGAGAACAAAATCTATTTACGAAAGTCCGCACAGCTTTTTTTCAGAATTTGTATATGCTGTAGTGGAGAAAAAGTCTTGAAATTACATGTATTTTACAAATTTCGCTGAGCCAGACCACCAAAAAATTCGTCCATACGAATTGACCCGCCCTAATATATATATGTTTATAAATTTTGCATGCATATTTATAACAACAACAACACATCAACAAACGACATGATCTTGAATTTTTTTCTTTCGGCCCAAATCAAAAATAAGGCAATTTTGCTTGTTAACGCACACTCTAACAAAAATCGATGGAAATTTACAGCAATTAATGCTGGCAACAGATTTCCTACATCTATCTATCTTCTTTTCTATCTATGGGGCATTCCACACCCCAATTGGATGGTTTTAAAAATGATTATTTTTGATTTCAGCCATTTTTTGATATCTTTAAGTACTCATCGAAAAACTCTCCCTCCTAAGTTTTGGGATTTTTTGATCATCCGTTCCAAAGATGTCGAATTTTCGAAAAACCAGCTCTTTTTTGTGGTTTTTGCCCGCAACTTTTTTAAAAATCATTTAAATGAACATTATCATTTAACACAAAAGTTTAATTTTTCAATTTAATTTTTGAAAAAAAATTCTAAAAATTTTTTTTAAGTGTATTAATACGTAATTTTCAATATTTAAAATTTTGATTGCATTTTCTAAAGTAATAGCATATTTAGATTTTCTTCAAAATTTAATAATGTCAAATAGAGGATATGACAATAAGCAATGTTGCTTTTGTACTAAAAACAAAGAAAAGGGCATTTTTTTTAATGGCACAACTAATTTACATTTATTTTCAAGATTTTGGAATTGTTTTCAAGAAAATATTCGAAAATATACAATTTTATTAACCCTACAGTAAAAATAGCAATAAAAAATGGCATACACAAAAATTTATCAAAAGAGAAATACACAAAATTTAATAGAATAAACATTTTTTTTTGTAATTTTAAAAAATCGAAAAAAATAGTAGTTATCGAAGGCCCACGACCAGACTGGTCCAAAAAGTTGTGAAATTAGTAGTAGTTTGCTGTAAAAAATCAAAATATGCAATCACTTTAGAAAATGCAATCTAAATTTTAAAAATTGAAAATTATTTTAAAAAATTGTTTTAGAATTTTTTTTCAAAAATTAAATTAAAAAACTCAACTTTTATGTCAAATGATAATTTTCATTTAAATGAGTTTTAATAAAAGTTGCGGGCAAAAAACCATAAAAGAGCTGTTTTTTTGAAAATTCGATATCTTTGGAACGGATCAAAAAAATTCTAAAATTTAGGAGGGTGGGTTTCGATGAGTACTCAAAGAAATCAAGAAATGGCGGAAATGAAAAATAAAAATTTTAAAAACCGTCCGATTTGGCGTGGAATGCCCCCTGTATATATAAAAATCAATTGCTATGCGTTAGTCTTGCTAAGGCGCAAAAACGGCTCGACCGATTTAAATAATATTTTTTTTGTTTTGTTCGCCTCATTTCAGGGAAGGTTTAGAAAAAAGAAAATGTTGCCACACCCCTTTAACGCCCAAAAATCCATAAAAGTGTGATATTTTAAGCGCTTTTGGTCATATTAAACTTTAATTTGGTAATTTAGTTCGTATGGCAACTACTGGAAAGTGTATCAGAAATGGGCGTGGTCGCAACATTAATACGCCCACTTTTTAACATGTTACTCATTCGTAAAAATCATGAAATTTCATAAATCATTATCAATAGCTCAAAATTAGTCGAATTGATATGGAATCATCGATATTCATGTTTAGAATCTTTGTTAAAAAAATTTAATTTTTGAATTACAAATTTAAAAAATGTTGTGCCAACTGTTATGCAGGACTTATTAAAGATCAAAATACAGAAAAAGCAAAGCAACCTCATGCCACCATAGCCATTACTGTAAGAAGGTAATTCAAATTAAATAACGTACCTAATTTTTTAATATTTTTACTATTTTTTAATTATGTAGCAAACACAAATATTTTTATATTTTGCATTTGAAGATTAAAAAAAAATACTTTAATTTTAAGATTTCAAATTTGTGCATGGTATTCAATATTATTATCGCAGGCGAAGCAGCGGGTATTTGCTAATTATTTTATGTTACACAAAAACATTATCTCTTATAAATAGCATTGCATCTCTCGTGATTCCGACGTCGCAGCTATGTATATTTCTTTTAAAGATATACCAACGATATTTCTTACGAGCATCTCGCTGATGACTGCATAAAAGATATTCTTCAAAAATAAAGTCAATGCTATTCACTTGAAAATATGAAAGAGTTGAAGAGTAGCAATTAAATTTATATTTATTAATGTCGATTTCTCCAAAGCATCAAATATTGTTGGAAGCATTAACCTAAATTAACATGACCCAGGTTCAAAAGGAATTCTATTTCTTAAATTAAATTTTAATTTTTATAATTTTAAATTAAAGTCAGTCAAGTGTATTATAATGTTCGTTTGGGTTAAATTTTAATATGATTACATTAGCAACTAAACGCTTTTCAAGAACTTCAGGAGCAGCTATTATTCATCTTCCTGTGCTGATTCTGTGCTTCCGGCTGCACAACAATTTGTCTGTCGATCCTGCTGTGCATTTGTCTTGCTTTCCATCTGGTTATATGGCTGCTTGAGTATTTGTTTTTTATTTACTCGCTGTCCTCGCTAACGCACAACTATTAGTCAAACCGTTATTGTCAATTTTGCAAAATAGCACAAACTACTTAGATGATACTGAAATGAAAAGATTCTTCATTCTTCCTGCATCTGCATTCGTATTGGTACTACATACATGGGTTCAGTTGTTAAAATGCTTTACTTCCTGCGCACTACCAGCTGGCTGACCTGAAGCATTTGATAGCTTCATTGTTGCTTCCTGTTTTAGCCAGCAGCTGGCAACATGTTTGCATTTGAGTCGGACAGACTAAGCTTTTGGTCAGTCAAAACCAAGCTGTAAAGTTGCACTTGTATATTCCATCACCCACTCACTTACTCACTAGTTCACTCACTCGCTCATTCTATCAAGCAGCCACTCGCTCATGCGCTTCGTTATGCTTTTGTTCCTGCCGCAAGGATAAAATTTCATTTTGATCCAGTACGGACAAATATTGACATTCGATTGACCGGCTGGGTGTGTTCCTAGTGGGCACAATAAGCACACATACGCACATTTAAACACACACTTACAAACACAACATTTGTTGCTGTTTTGTGTATTCCTATAGTCAGTGTTCTACAGTCGGATGGAAATGCTGCACCGCAAGCGTACCATCATTTGGCGCGCCATTCATGACAAGGACGAAAGGCAGCTATGCTCAATCATTTCCGATTTATTTGTGTTTTTCTACTTTGTGTGTGTTTGTTTATTTGTTTGTTTATATTGGCTGCCTGCAATTGCTTTAATCGCATTGACCTCCACCAGTTTGCTTACGCATACTTATAAGAATAGTATCCTTCTTTCTGTTGTTATGCAGTGCTTTTGTGTGTATGTTTGCGTACATGAAGCCTCCTTACTCACTGCTACGAGCAGCTGTCACTGCCTGCAGCATCTTTAATATTTTTTTGGTTTATTTGTTTGTTGCTTTTATTATTCAATTTAGCTTGTGGCTACAATGCACACACACACACACATACATGCATTAATATATGTATTTTTTTTTATTTTACTCATTTGTTTGTTTTTTGCAATTTATGTTGCATGCTTTGTTACATAAGTCCATGCAACAGTTGTATATTGTTTTTGTGCTTTGCCCTGTTTTGTATATTTTTTTTTATATTTATTTATCTAACATGGTCACGTTTTACGTTCTAAATCTAATTCCTGCATTAACTTCAATAATTTTCTGGTCTTGTGTATGAGCAGAATTTTATATTTTGCTTTATCTATAGAAGTGGGTTGCTTTAAGACGCTAGGGAATAGCCGCTACTCGGCTTTGGTAAGTCTTACCGAGGTTTAACTCTTTTTAACTTCTTTGAGCCCAACCCATATTATGGTGGGTAAATTTTTCTCACTCAAGATTATTTTGGACCACTTTTATCGATATCGTTGAGATATTTCAATTATATTAAGGTTGGTTCTTTATTATCTAATGCGGAGAAAGTGCGAAAAAGCTGTAGAAGCTGAACTCCATTGTTATTGCCTGTTGACTCTGAATAAATGAATCTCTTAGGGTCAGTTTCTTCATCTCCTGCTAAATCTAATGCTATATCGTGGAAGACTGCTAAATATAGAAAGGATTCTGAATTTAAGTTTCTTCACTATAGCTTCTGATTTGGAAGACGAATTCTAGTGTTAACATAGAAATAGTTTTTTCCCTATGGGAAATTTAATTTTTCTAAGAATTTGACACATTTTGACGGAAAGTTATTATTTTTTATTATATCATTTAGGATAAGCATTTTAAATTTATTAGTTTCAGCAATTTCTACATAAATTCATTAACCATGATGATAAAATCGTCTGCACTGCTTCACAAATGCAGTTTTTCTTTCTCGTAAATGTTATTTATTTATTTATTTATTTATTTATTTATTTATTTCAGTCTTCTGATTATGTATCTTACAGACTATTACAAAGATAACTTAATAAATTATGCCATTAATTAAAGAGTATAAATAAATTTAGTCTAAAACGGTTTTTATCAACATTAAAATTAAGAATTGGAGAGATCGTATTACATAACCGTAAGCATCTTGCGACCGGCTCATTATATGCATAATTTTTCGCGTGCGTTGTCTCACAAAACCGACGGTTTACTCTCAAATCCCTAGGAGCAACATAACTTTGAAAAAGGTCAGATAGTTCGGGACAGACTAATTTTCCACTTAGTAAATTATACACAAACATTATAGAGAACAATGATCTTCTATCCTCTAATGATTGTAAACCAAGTAGCTTGCGCCTGGCTACGTAATATCTGACCATTGCATTTTTGAAAATGTGTATTTCGTAAAAAGTTTTTGAATTCGTTCAATGCGATTTGAAGAAACATTATAATACGGGTTCCATACAACTGAACAGTAATCCAGTCTACTTCGCACAAATGCCACATACAAAGCTTTAAAAGATGAATGATCACTAAAGTCCGTTGTGTTTCTTTTTATAAAACCTAACATTCAATAAGCTTTTGCTGTAATGAAATCTATATGAGCGTTGAATTTTAATTTAACATCAAATATAACTCCTAAATCTTTTATTTCATATTGACGGTTTAAACAATAGCTAACTAAATTATAATTAAAAATAACTGGATTTGACTTCATGGTAAATGAAATCAAATAACATTTATTTTTATTTAAATAAATATTATTTCTACTACACCAACCTTGAAGACTAGTCAAATCATTTTGAAGCTTTAAGCAGTCCGAAATATTAACTACTTTAAAAAATAGCTTAACATCGTCTGCAAACATAAGACATTGCGAATGCTTAATAAATTGTGGTAGATCATTTATAAAAATCAAAAAGAGTAAGGGTCCACAATGGGAGCCTTGTGGAACACCAGATGTTGCATTTATAATAAAATTTGATCGATATGAATCTATTTGAACAAATAATTTTCTTTCACGTAAATAACTACCAAAAAATTTTAATAGAGAATCTTTTATCCCGAACTTTTGGAGTTTATAGAGTAAAATATTGTGATCAATCTTATCGAAAGCTTTAGAAAAATCAGTATAGATAACATCTAACTAAGAATGCTGTTCCATTGCTTTTGAAATTCGATTTGTAATCAATAATAAGTTCAAGTTGTAATTCAAGTTAGAACTGGATTTTGACACAAACAGAAAATAGTAATAAAATTAAAAATAAAAACGGTTTTCTGTAGCATAAAATTTACAGAAAAATTATAATTTACGCTTCAACACCGAATTGTTAAAAATAGTCTGGTCATGTATTGATCCAGGCCAACGAGTAACTATGTCAAGCACTTTTAAATTATCGGACGCTACCGTTTGCACGTTGTATGAAAACCAAACTTTTCGGTTTCGATAAACCTCAGCATGTTCGCCACCCGGGGATTGTATCCGAATGTGAGCACAAGCAATTGCACCGATAGTGCGTGAAAATTTTGCGATTTTGTAAAATGCCGTTGATGCTAAACAAAATAAATAATAATATATCTGCTACTTTTATAATTAAAACACAGACTGTTTATTATATCTTCAGCCATTTCTTGTTCGGTCCCCTTTAATTGACTAAAAATACCAATTATCATTTTGTATTAAGGATACACTATTTCAATTCAATACCTTTCGTCGGTAAATTTCAAATCAGTATCAATGAGTGTTAGAATTTTCGCTGCAGTTGGTTTTGTTATGAGAAAGCGGAATAAAAAATCGGTGTCTTCCCATTTATCCATATTAATTCGCGGGAACATTTTGTACTCCTGACGAACCGACACTAAAATTTCTTCATCTTCATCCTCCCATCAATCTCGTCTTCTGTTCTCCAATCTTCCACCTCCCACACACGATTTAATAGAGACGAGGGAGGTCATAATTATTGCAAATTATCGGCTGGTGACGAAGTAAAATTAAAGCTGATGAAAGATAAAATGTCGAAAATCGCTTTCCAACTCAAAAATCCTCCTTCCAAGTGTAAATAGAAGGCCAACATTGGCCTTCCAGATAAATCGCCTGCTAACGCTAGCTGACTTCTAACTTAGCAAACGATCGTATACTAAACTCTAGCTAAGTCGGTGAAGAAACAAAATTGTTTTTGAAATTAAGAAATTTCCTCTTACAACGACTTCCAACTCTTAGCAGGAGGTGAAGAAATTAGCCCTAAAAGTAAAATCATTTGGAAAATAGAAACGATTATTTCAAGCTTTGTACACGTACTGAAAATATGCCAACTGACTTGGAACAAGCAATGCTGGGTATTTTTTTAGCTAAAATTTTTATAAATGAAATGAAATTATAAATGAAAATATTTTTTCAAAAGAACACTTCCGCAAAGTGATGGTTTTGAGTTCGTTTTAGGGTAAAAATATTTTTTTGGGGATTTTTTTTTTTTTTTTTTTTAATTGTGTGATCAATTCAATACAAAAACATTGTTTTATCATTTTAGTAGGAAGCAATTACTTATAAAATAACCATTTTTTATTCATAAATAAGTTCAGAAGTGAATAATAAATGTTAATTTTTCACATGTGTCTCATGTGTTGAATCTATTAAATTTTTTCATCAAAAAAATTGTTCAATGCCCCCCTAAAGTTTTCGTTTTTATTTTAATTTTATTTTTTTCTAATTTCGAATAAATTTAATTTTGCGAGCAATATTTCGCTGGCGACGGCACTGGTCATATTAAAACTTTGTTCAAATAAAGCATATTATTGATATGGGCATTTCCATGGTCGCGCACGTAACGTTCATTTGCCTTTTGTGTTGCTAAAAATTTAAAAATGCTAAGAAAAATGTATGCTTTCTTGTCCTGTTTTGATTTTTGGATAGTACCCACTCTGGTAGTAGGTCTGGGTTATAAACCAGACTGGGTTGTGAACCATTACATATTATTCTTTCACTAATTGACATATCGCCAATATATCAACTGCAAAGTTTGTCTTTTGACATGACTCAGTTTTTGTAGTTACACCTAAGTGTTCAGACGTATTGCTTGTGACAGCTACAAACATCGTGTTTTCAAATCGATTGCAAAAACTTTTTTGAAGTGAAGTTACTCCAAAAAGGTTAGTGTAATGCATATTTATTTAGTGTTTTTTACAATTCAATATTTGGTTATATCGAAATACGATAGGAAGTGTCGTAGTTTTTGACGCTTAAAAAATGGTGTCATGGCTGGGTTGTCAACCACTGTAGTGATTAGACTAGATGTGCACTAGAACTGTCAAAGAGCGCCAGGATGCACCATTGTTTTTTCATTTCTGTAAAAATTTGGGATTTTACAAGCAGCCACTGCAAATAAATCATCGGAACGTAGCTGAGCGGTAATGCAGAGCTACGAGCTGACTTCTCCAAACAAATTTGATGTTCTGAAGCAGAAAAAATAGCAGCAAAGGCAAAACCACCAGCAAAAGCAGCACCAAAGAAGGCACAACCAGCACCACCCAAGTGTCCCAAGACAAAGCAACCATCAAAATCATCTGATGAGGACATTGATTTTTGCACCATTTGTTTGAGGTTTTTGCCTAAAGAACTGACCGAAAAAATCTCCATCAAATGCATTCGTTTTTCACATGCAAACATTGAGACGCCGATTGGGATGAAGAAAATTTTGATTGAACACTTTCATTTATTACGATTTTTTCAAGCCTAAGTGGCGGCATTAAAACTTGTTTTATTCTCTTGAGATCTTCTAAATAAATAAAATCTCAACTTATTATAAAATAACGTGTGTTTTACTTCGTATTTTCTAAACTTTATTGAGATTTGCCAAATGGTTCACAACCCAGCCGCTATACTGGAAGATCCAAAAATCACTTCCTTAGAAAATTGGTCCTAGAGAAATAAATTTTAATCAAAACGCTAATCTGTCTGCACATGAAAGTTGCATTTTATGTTCACCTTTCCAACGGTATCTTGGATTATTCGATATCTTTATTCAGTGAACAGTTAGAGCAAAAAAAAAAAAACCCGTTTCGCAACCCAGCCCTTTCCACTACTATATTTGATGAAGAAGGTGGAAGCGATCGAATGTATTGTCCAAAGATATAACTAATCAAAAAAGGATGCGTGCGTTACGATACGAAAAATAGAAGTGATTTTTGCATATATATTTTGTGCTTGGGCTCTTTTGGTCAATTTGATTTTTTTAAATATTCATTAAATTAAAAAATTTTTAATAATATTTAATTTTCCCAACGTTTCGAAGGTTACTTTCCTTCTTCTTCAGGGGATTATATATATTATTAAACACTGTAAACACAAGAATACATATTACATTTTAAATTTTTTCTAACAATTAATTATTTAACAAGAAACTCACATTTAATTTAGCATTATTTTAATAATATGACACATAACAAATCGAACTTAATTTAAACATTTGGCACAAACAATTAAACTGAACTTTTCAAAGGGTTACTAAGCAATAAAATAAACATATATTACAGCTGATTTTGTTCTAAAATAACCATGTAGCTGGAACAGATGTTGTCTTTGTCTTCTTGATGGTTCATTGTTTTTGTTGACTTTTCTTGTATTCGTAAACTTTCCAATATGTAGCGTCTTGTTTCTCTTTGTTCTCTGTCTACAATTTTAACTTCGTCAAAATCTGCTTGGTGTTCACTTTCCATAATGTGTTGTGATAATCCTGTTGTCTGTTTTTCTCTCTGATTTTTGCCTGTACCAATACAAACGAAAAAAATCTACAAAGTGTGCATGAGTTTTTTTATCAAAGTAATTTTAATATTATCTGGAATTGGAAAAATTTTTTTTAATTATTTTTATACAAACCATAATATTATATGTTACAATAAAGATTTTTCTTTACAAAGAAGTAAAAAATTTTTATAGTTTTATTTGTATAATTTAACTAGAAAAACCTATAATAGTGTTATTTAAGACCATAAAAATCTAAAACTAAAAAATGGAATTAAACTTTGTAGTATAAGAGTACTAATTGAGTAATTGAGTACTAGAGTAATTCAAATTGAAATCAGCTCTCCGTACTCTCACAATATAAATTTAAACATATTTTTCTTTATTATGGAGGCATAATCCTTTTCTCTAAGTGTAAAACAATTGGAAATATTTATAACTTTAAGCAAAAGGTATATATTAACAAAATTATTTTTGCTTATTAAGGCAGCTTTGTGAAATAAAGTGAAAAAAATTGTAGAAGTGAGCTTAAATATTCTTAAAGCAGTTGGATAAATTCCAACAAGCTAAAGTTCAATAGAAAATATATAGTTTATGTTATGATATATCACTCAGAAGCTATAACTATCATTAAATATAGTAATTTGACCTTACACTACTGAAAAAAGTTCTGCGTTTACTTGCGAATAAGAAAAAAATAGTTCATTTGAAAAAAAGCTTAAAAATTATATTTTGCCATAAAACGCACTTATTTACAAGACAATTTGAAGGAAAAAAATGTGACCAAATTTTTTTTAAGCTTCATTATATTGGTAATCTAGTTGTATGGGAGAAATATCCAAAAGTAAACTGATTTAAATAACTTTTGACATGCCATTTAAGTGTAGTTTAATAAACAAAATAAAAGAAATTTATTCTTTAAAAATACAAAAAAAAAACTATTTTATTCGGTTTTTCTTATTGAAAAAATTTGGCATCTATTGGAGATATGTAGATGTTGCAGTTCACCTAGAATTCTAATTTTTTATGTTATGACTTTATTTGGGGTAAAAATAATTTTTACAAAACATCATGACCCCAGCTGTTATAGAGTCTGAGATAACGCAAATCCTAGAATCGCAAATCAAAAACCTGAAATCGAAAAGTGCACTGTGTGATGCAAATATATTCTAAAGTTTGTTCCCAATCGAAAGGTGAGTTTCCGACTAATCCCGTTTTTTTGATAAGAAGTTGTATGGATGGTTCCACTCCCTCTTTTGAAATATTGCATACATTTTTTGTGCTTTTAGTTTTAACAAATATCATACATTTTCCAAATTTAGGGGCTTTAGTATTCATAAGTGGCAAGATGTCGCCTTTGAAATGTTATACTTTCGTTATATGTAATATTTATGTCGTGTATATTTTCACGACCCATTATCCAATAAGAAGACCCGTTATCCACACTTTTAAAATATGAAGCGTCAAAATTTAAGCAAATGATGCTAAGCATGATACGCACTTAAAAAATTGTTCTATTAATTAGGAACTGATTCCAAACTGTTTTTGATACATATTCTGGTAAGGTCACTTAATCATTGGTAAAAATCAGAATTAAATAAAGACTCCGGAGGTAATTCCTTTAGAAAAACCTTATATTCCTTAAAAAACTTGATATTTATTATATTGATAAAATTTTCTATACAGAAATACTTATTCAATGGTTATAATTTAAGCTTTAGGTCATGTAAGTTATAAAAGAAGGCAACAACAAAAAACTCTGTACATTCAAAATATTTGTGTGTAAATTTTACTTATAACCAGGGAAGACAATTATATGCAAATGCATATAATATATGCTTTTGCATATTTGGACGTTTTGTTAATAATTTTGCATATTTATTACGATTGTGCTTATTTGTGCATATTTTTACATATTTTTAACTTTTTGAACAGATTTTAGCTTGTAATCGGGCAAATTTTGATACTTCCTTCACATCTGGCAACATTGTAATTTCTTTGATATTATATATATTTATAAAGAGATATTATATTATATATGTAAAAAAAATATTTTGTTTAAAAACTCACAGACAATGGATCCATACGCCAAAAGTCTCCTTCCGAACGAAGTCCCTTATTTTAAATGGTGCCCAACTACATCCTGCGATGTCGAGCGGTCTTTCTCACAATACAAAACATTGTTGGCTGAAAATCGTAGAAAATTTCTTTTTGATAATATAAAAATGCATTTAATTGTTCAGTGCAATCGCTGAATGCAATACACTGTTTTTGCTATAAGCACCATATAAAATAATGGACTTCGTCCGGAAGGAGACTTTTGGCATTGGCTTCGAGCTACCAAACAAAATATTCATTAAATGATTAAAATAGAATTAAATTTTTACTTTATAATTAAAATTACAATTTATTTAAACTGAAATATTTACTTTTACGCCTTGAAAGGGCTATTGTTTTGTTTTTTTTTATGAACTATTGAATAAAATTTTGAATAATAAAACTCCGACTTCGACATTTTTCGTGCTTATTTGATGGCATATTTTGCCATTTTTTAGAGCATATTAGCATACTTATTTTAGATTTTTTCGTGCATATTTCTATCTTCCCTGCTTATAACTGTGTCCATTCTATGAATTGTATTCGTAGTTCTCAGCTACGAATATGATTCGTAGAATCGACGTATTGTATATTAGCACATATTACGAATATTTTATTCGTATTCGTACGGAAACAGATGTATATTGTACGAATACATATGTTGCATTTACGAATGATTATAATATCTAATAACAAAAAAAAAAAGTTCTGTCTGAGCTGGGGCTTAAACCTCAGTTCGCACTCCACCAGTAGGCTTTAACCACTTTACAATCATACGGTTGCTTATATTCTGTAGTTTTTCGCCAAACCAGGGTGAACGATTTCGGTTTTAAATTTTCTTATACTCAACTAATTATTCGTACGGTCAACCTGCGAATGAATTTTTCCTACTAATATTAGTTTTCATTCGTAAATAGTACGAAAGCATTAGTAAATACTACGAATGTAATGAAAGAAATTACGAAGTTATTCGTACGAGAAATTAACGAATATTATTATTTGTATGTGCACAATCAGTCGTACATTTTTAGTATATGTATATCATATATGTAAATATTTAGTATATCATTAGTACATAAAACGAATATATTCGTAAATACTAATCAGGTATTAGAAAAACTTTACGAATGAATTGATTTAGTATTTTGTACAAATATTTGTAGGATGAACGAATATTTTTTTTACGAATGTTTTGAGTGTATAAAGTCTATTACACAGCAAAATAGAAAGACTATTTTTAAAAGAAACCCCTTCATCTCGAGTAGTCTTGAGTGTTTAGGCTGTGAACAAATACTCACTGTTTAACGCTTTGCAAAATGTTTGAATGAACTCAAAATTTTTGGTGCATTTAAATGCGCCAAAACAGTGACAGAGGCCTTAAAACGCATATTCTTGTGTACGAATATCATTAGTATATAAAACAAATATATTCGTAAATACTAATCAGGTATTAGAAAAACTTTACGAATGAATTGATTTAGTATTTTGTACGAATATTTTTAGAATGAGCGAATATTTTTTTTACGAATGTTTTGAGTGTATAAAGTCTATTACACAGCAGACAAGAAAGACTATTTTTAAAAGAGCTACCTCTTCATCTTCAGTAGTCTTGAGTGTTTAGGCTGTGAACAAATACTCACTGTTACACGCTTTGCAAAATGTAACTCAAAAATTTTGGTGCGTTTTAATGCGTCAAAACAGTGACAGAAAACACATTTCGAGCTAGTTCCAACGTGAGTGATGCCATAATTTAATACAAAAATAATTTTGCTGCTGACAGAAATGATAGTGCTTTCCAACCAAAACTTTGAATTCCAAGTTAAATAAAAGATACAAAAATGACCCCGCAAATGGTACTTATTTTTTGATTCATATTATTTTTAACTTGGCCAATTCTAGCCCGAAAAATCAGTGTTAAATAGAGTATATTGGGGTAGTTCGGCCGATATGGGTTAAGCGGACACTACCCCGCTAAGAGTTAAGTGTTTGGTACCAAAAGATGCGTAATGCATTGATAAAAATTGGTGTTGAGCATTTAAAATCGTATCTTGAATAGTTTCTTTATCAAAATAAAATTTTTTTAAAAATCAAAATGTGAAAAATATATAAATTTTGATAACCCTTCGATCTCAGGAAATATCCCAGCAGGGAACCGAACGCTCTATTTTGGCATCTGAAGCGCTCTAAAAAACAGTAGAGTGCTTCATTCTCCTTGTGTATAGCGCATTTTTTAACATAGTCATGTCATCAGATATATGCGCTCCGCTTTCGCTGTAGAAAATAAAAAATCGTAGCGAGAGTCGAGCGCTTTGTTCTGCTTGTATTTGATGCAAAAACCGAGCGCTCTGTTCTCCTTGTAGCTGGAAGAAAAATTAAGCGAGAACAGAGAGCTTTGTTTCCTTTACAGTTCATATCGCAAGCCTAATTCTTATACGACGTAAGTCAAAATTATCCATTGTTCGGGAAGCAAAGAAAACTGCTCATTATTTGTATGAAGTTCAAACGATAAAGTATTGTTTCAAACGTTCTACCTCCCTTTTTTCAAACAAACATTAAAAACTAAAAAAGAAAGACATATATAGATGTAATTTTGACCAATCTACCTGTATCGTTAATAAACGTTATTTTGCCCAATTATGACATACATCCTCTTAGAATTAGGGCAACGATATAAAAAGGTATGGATTTTTAGTTTTTTTATTTGATTTTTCATTTGATGAAGAAAAAACAGAAAACATACACTCTAAAAAATATATATAAATTTACTATAATTATTATAGTATTTTTTTTGTTGAAATTTAAACTGATGTGTAATTTTACTATAAATCTTATATTGATCTTTGAGTATTTACCATTAAACACTATTCTTAGCAAAATTAAGCAATAAATTTTTAATTTTGCTGCAATATCAACTACAATGCTTTATATTACTACCAAAATTGAACTAATGAAATAGATGTTGAATATTCAACATGTACAATATTTTCAACAGATGTTTAGTCGACTTTGCTTGTCAACGTGTACGGATCATTATATAAGAGTTATATGGGTTTTAATTGAAAAAAAGTTTAGTAATAACTCGATTTTTAGTAAAAACTTTATTATGTTGTAGTATCTTATGTTGTACAAAACAACAAAATGGGTAAATGTGGGCACTATGCTAATAATTAAATAAAAATCTATAAAAAATATCTGTGTTTCATTTGTATTTTTCTTTCGGGTACTCATCGGCAGAAATTTCTTTATGCAAGTGTGTATGTCCCATTTTGGTGTTTATAGTGTTAATTTAATGAAGGATAAGCAGTAAATATAAGTTAAATTGTAATTTATATTAAATTGTGTTTTAAACTAAGAATTTCAAAACTAAAAATGTCGCCTTTACAAGAATATCAATAGAAAATTAATTGATAACATCAATTGTAGTAAAAACAAATTCAAGTTGTTGAATTTTGCTAACATGAGAGTAGTAATTTGTTATGGTACTACACAGATTATAGCAATTGATGTTTAATTTTACTGCAATATCAATATTTTTTCATTAATATTGATACATATTTAACTCAAACATAAACAAGTTTTGTTGAATTTGACTACGAGTCAATAGTAAACAATATGTTTAACTAAATAAGGGGTGTGTAAATTTACTACAGAAACAGCCGCAAAACTGTTGCCTACAAGAGTTGTAGTAAAATCAAACAAAAACTTTTTAGAGTGTAGTTTTAAAACGATTTGATGAATTTTTAGTTTTTAAATTAACTTTTTTTGCTATTAAAATCTAATACTTTTTTTAAATGCAACGTTATCGTTGAGGAAAGTGCTACAAATATAGCGCTTTACAAACAACACTATTTGCATGGAGAATGAAGCTCTCTTTACGTGCATACAAGTTATGCGCATTGAAATTTTTTGCTGGGATATTTCTCAGGAACCAGATATATCAAATAGTAAGACTGTATACCAAAATGTTCTTAATCAAATTATATACAATTATTTGTGTATTGTAATGATGTCATTTCAGAAGAATGGATGCTATGCCGCAAAAATAGAAAGAAATCGATTTTCTGCGCTTAAGAAAGGTCATGGAGGTGGGCCGGTATGGGTTAAAAAAAGATATCCAAAATTTGTTTTCATCCATTCGCTATTTTGAATCTCTAAGGAACTTTGATCAGGGGTCGAATTACAGAATCCGTGATTGAGCAAAATTACGAAGGGCATGACGAGACAAGTGCCTATCAATCTTGTTCAATTTTGCTCTATCACGGATGCTGTAATTCAGCCCAAAAAAAAGTGTGAGAGTGTTGTTCCCTAATTCGGATTATATCATTTCTTTAACCCTTTCAGTTTAATTGCCCAATATATTGGACACGTCAGAAAGTAATTTTTATTATGCAACGCTTTTTTTAAATAAAATAGTTTGGTTCTATGAAAAAAAAATGAAACATGATAACAATTAACTTAGAGAGATATTTGACTTTAAAGCAGGGTGCGGAAAAATTCGTTCGCAATCGATTAAAATACGATCTTATCGTTGTTTTTTGCTGTGTGTGAGAATTTTTCAAACGAAAAATTTAAAATCAGACGAACTTTCGCAATCGAAAAAGGAACGCTCTGCTTGCGTCGTTTTTTTTTATCACTGATAAATTTGTGAGCTTTGTATTTTTTCGAACGAATTTTTCACACAACAAAAAAAAGCAACAAACGTTAATTTGGAATTGTTCATTAAAAATGAACGTTTGAAGAAAAAATTCACGAACGTTCGTTTGTACGTGGACTTATTAGACAAAATTTAAGTTTGTTGTTGTATTTTTGTACACTTGCTGACATGAAAAGATGAAACAAAAATACAGATGTGGACTGTACATGCATATCAGAAAAAATAATGTTTTAATGCTTTTCAATTAGGTAAATAAACTTGATATACCCAATCAAATGAAAAAAGATGGTTTGTTATGGATTGGTGTTATATGATTAGATTGCATAATACTTACAGTACAATAGGTAATATATGTTATGGATATGGTATGATTTGAAGATAATGGTATAATGGAGAATGGTATGATCAAAAAGCCTATATATAATATTAAAAATATTTTGAAAATTGAAATTGAAATTGAAAACGGAAAAGTTAACTCGCACAAAAGTTAATCATCGTCAAGCAATGCAATTAACGCATCGTTCCCATAATTCATATTTCTACCACGTAATTGTAGTAATTTGAAGGGTTTTGAGTTGTTTTGAGGTATTGTGGTTTTTGTAGTAATTTGAGGTATTTTGTGGTGTTTTAAGGTATTTTTTACCCACGCGAGAGATTTTTCTCACAAAATAACTTGGGAATTACCACATCCCACAATCGTTGAAAAATACCATAAGTGTTTTTTATCGTGCTTTTCTGGTAACATTGGAGGTGACTGGACATAACCCCAAGTTACATAATCCCAAACTAAAAATTTTTTCCCATTTAAAAAGATATAGTCCCAAAAATTGTATTTAATATTATGACTGCTTAATAAGAGGTCATAAAAACAAATGGGGATTCAGACCGCTTGGGACTATGTCCGCTTTTGAAAGGTCAGAATCTCAAGTGGTTCTAACAAATACTATATCTGTTAAGTTATATGTATAAATTAAATGGAAATGTCTTTTGTGTTTGTGTCATAACTTTGGCTTTGGTCATGCTAGAAGATCTAGATTTTGTGTGTTTATAGTGCTATATGCTTAGAACACAGCTACATCAATAACTCAGATCTGTCGTAAGTCGAATTAAGCTATTATTGCTTATCGACACAGATATAATGACAAAATTATTCGCCCTTGTACAGAATGGTGGAATGGTGATAACAACATCTACAAGGCCAAATTAATTTTTTATGGTGTTTTTTATGATAACATAATTTGCCCTTGTACGGAAAAATGTTAACTTAAGAGCAACACAAACTTGACACAAACATCGCGAACTTATTGTAACGAACATTCCTAAATTTTTCTTTGAACGATTAATTTTTATGAAAAATTAAAAACGAACGTTCGTTGCTTGCCATTTTTTTTTGAAAAATTCGATTGAAAAAATTTGAAACTGACAAATTTTTCAGAGATAAAAAATATTACGCCAGCAGAGAGTTCCCCATTCGTTCGTGATAATTTGCGAAAATAATTTTATATGAGGAGAACGATAATTTAGAACAATCGTATTTCAAACGTTCTCCGCACCCTGCTTTAAAGTCGGTTAAATTTTCGATTGTGTACCGAAGAAATGCAAGAAAATTTTTTGTGACCTATTTTATAAGAAAAAATCAACTGGATAAAAATCAAATTTATGTTTTCTTATCTTTTTTTTTACTTTAATGATTATAATATTAAGATGGTTTAAAAAAGAAAAAGATCTAAAGAATTGAAAACTCTTTGTACAAGCTTGCAAGACGTAAGTAGAGCAGGTAAAAATCAAAGGTGACCTAAATGATAGGAATATTACCTCAAAAAATTATTTTTTTCTTGGTTTAGCGTAGCCCTTGAAAGAGTTAAGTACAATTTTTTTAACTGATTTTTAAGCGGACAGTTTAAATATTTTATACAAAATTAAGTCAAAAATGGTGTCCTTTCGGGGCGAAATTTGTTAAGAGGTTTATGCATACAAATTTACTTTTGCTATTTTATAAAAAATAAAGTTTCTGAAAAAAATATTAATATCTATTTGGTGTGAAAATCAACACTAATAACAACAATTTTTGTATAAATTATTTCTTATGGATTTTTGTTTAAAAAAACACCGAACATTATTCAAATGGGATCCTGATTCTGGATGCTTTCATTTATTTCCTAGGAAAAAACTACCACATTTTTCCTATGCAACTATAAATACTTTGTCTCAACAAAATGAAAAGGAACACATTTGGAAGCAACAAAATTTGGAAGCCGCTAAGAATAAACAAAAAATAGCACAGTTTATGGCTGACAGGATATGCTGGTGGGTTCTCATTTGGCGGGCGCTGAACAGTTTTTAGACACTGCAAACATGGCAGCAAATAAGTAATGCTGAAGAGTGGCAAGTTTTTTAAGTAATCACGAAATAATTTAAATTAATGCAAAATAAAATTCAAGCAAGAGCTTTTACGACTTTTCTTCTGATTTAGGGATACTTCAGAGTGTTTCAGCAGCGAATATTAGAAAAATGCACTGTTCAGACACCATGTTTGATTGTATTGTTTTAAAAATGGATCCGTTCAAAGCGTTAATTATAAGTTTTAATTGAACAAAAAATAAAACTGTTTTAAGTTCCAAAAAAATTAAAAAGGTTATTATTGTTGGCCTTGCCTATTGTAAAATTTAATTTTATTACTCATATATATATATCTTTAAATATTGCTATTTTTAAAACTTTTAGCAGCAATTTTGTAACCACTACTGTTTCAAAACAATTCTGTTGTTGTATCTAAAGATAAAGCTCATTAGACGACTCAACTGGTTTTATGCGACTTTGTTTGTTATTATATTTTTCTGGTTTACAGCTACAGCTTTATTATATTGTTCTATAAACCACATTGAGTTTCAGTTCGTTGTAAGTGACAGCAGTTGTTTTGATTACTCGTACAGTTGAAAGCTATTTTCTACAAACGCAAACAAAAACCCCATAAAAGTTTATTTAAATAGAAGCAGTTTATTCTGTTAAATATTTGTCTTTAAGCATAAATGGAACTGTTAGGATTTGAAACTATGTAGAAAAATAAAATTATTATGGAAATAAAACTTGCTGCTTTTTGATTGAAGCTCTAAATAAACTGAACATTTTTATATGGTTATACCTATAACTTTATTTCACAATTTTTCAGAAAATATAACAATTGTAACAATAAAGTAAATGATTTTGAAAATGAATGTTAATAAAAACCATAACAAAAAAAAATTTATTTTGCTTAATACGACATGTATTCGACTTAAATGCACGCGCTTCTATTTAACACTACATAAAACGACGTTCTCTCTTATTAGTATGCTTAGTATTTTCACTACAGAAATTGTGAAATTCAATGCAATATTATGATAAAATGTTTTGCCACACCCCATTTTACCGCCCACAAATCAAAAAAATGCTATATCTCTAAAACTACTAGGCCAAATTTGGCAGTAAATTTCCTTCGAGTAGAGGATTAAGGCAAATTTTTTGACACTCCCCCTTTTACCACCCCTTAGGTTTCAATAGGAAATTTAAGTTCTATGGCAGCTCGTAGTTTTAATATAGACACATATTTTATTATTATTGCATTTATTTAGTTTACATGAACACATAATACAATTTGAAAAAAAAAACGGAATTAAAATCCCAAAAGTTAATATAGTTAATAATATCTACCTTTTTGCCCAAAGCAAATATTTTTGTTTTTTAATAAATTATTTTGAATTTTATACAAAATTAATAGCTACGTCAAAAATTAGTTAAATAAAGGTCAAAGCAATGTACAAAGCTTGACCTTCCAGCGGCAGATTTGTCTGTCTACTGAAGTTCATTTTCTCATATTATTTTGTTAAGTCTCTTAAAATATGCAACCAGTAAAGTCAGTTTATCAAGAGAAAGTTTTAAATGTCCATAGAAAGAAGAGGGAAAAAAATTAGCAAAACTTTTATAGATTTTACAAAAACTAATTTATTGACACATATTAGCTTTGATATTTTGAATGTTCTCTTGGTTTCAAATTTCGAAAAATTTGTTAAAGACCACATCATCTATTACATATAGAAGGGATACACTATATTATCAAAATAAGAAAATCTATAAAAATTTGAATTTTAAAAAATGTTGGCTCAATCCAAAAACAAATCCATAATCTGTTTTTTTTATGTCTTTATTGTTATTACTAATGGTTAGGTTAAACAATCCATACATTGCTCAACTTTATTTAATGTTCACTTTCTTATGTGTATTTATTTAAATTGTATGATAAATGGCAGGTTCTGTAAGTATGTCACTTGTGATGTCGTAGCTGACCAACTTTTCAACTTTTCTTCAATTTAAAAAAAAATGCATCCAAAATAAAAATATACAAAACAAAATAAAGAGATAATCTTTCACGCTGTACAAACATTGAAACAAACACCGAATTTTATGTTAGTAATACAAAAATATACAAACACACACCTCAAACATGTTTAAATAGATACAGTTACAGACATAAATCAATTTCAATTTATTCACATAATCTAAAGTTTTTGAAAAACACACGTATTTGATATAAAAAAAAAAACTTTGTCGTCAACTCGTATGGCTTACAAAAAATAACAATATCAGAATTGCAAACATCCTTCCCTATTATGCTCATCCTTGAAAAGAAATCTAATGCGTTACGTAGTAAAATATTGACAATTTATGTGAATTATTTGGAATTTGGTAAAAGCCAGGCAAAGTAGTATTGCAAACTTTGCCGCACAAAACTAGCAAGCGAACATATTTATTTACGTAAAAATATTCTTTCTGTGTATTTTGTTTATGGTAAAACTTTATCTATCAAATATTCCTAAAGATAATAATAACAAGAACAGCAATTATATATTGTTTTTTATGTACACATATCTATGGCTTAGTCGACACTCACCCACGCACACACACACATAAAATGATTTATGTTAACTTTTTACTTTGTGGTTAAGATTTTTTGAACTTTGAGACTCAATGCGGCATCAAATCAAATGCATTAAAAATTCAATATGAAGAAACTCTATCGTACAAGACAAATATGCGCGCTGTCTATGTTTGTATTACTTTTGTCTTGGCTGTTATTGTTTTTTTTTTTTTGATGTTGCGATATTAGTCCTTTATCCGGCTTGTTGTTTTGGTGCTTTGTTATTTTTATTTATATATTTTAAAATTTTTCTTTTTCTTCTTATTTCTGATTGTATGGCAAAGTTTTGTATTATACATCGAGTAGATTATTTTTGAGTGTTAAGGAAAATAAAGCCTACAATTTTTTTTCAATAAAACATAACAAGAATGTGTTTAATTTTCTGAAAGTTGTTCTTTTATATATTATTTTTTTTTGGGTTGATTCTGCTGGGTATTACGACAGAGAAATCATATAATATCGATACGATTTTCTTATGATTGGCAGTCAATTTATGTGATATTATTTAGGGGCTGGGCGGAAAGTTTTTAATTTCATAAAGCTATTTTAGAGATTAAAAATAAGCAAAAGTTTTATTTTATATTAATAAATTACAATAAAAACAAAAAAACTTTTACGCCGAAAAGATTTATTGTGGCAGTTACAGCATTAGTTGTTGTTCATTGAAGTGGCGTTCTTCAAATTAAGTTCATAACTAAAACAATTCTTAACTGTTTTTTGGTATTAACCAGAGCTGGGCGATAAGTATTACGATTATCACACGATTATGATTACAGTAATCTTTTTTCTTTTCAATTGGGATTACAATCAAAATATATTTAATAAAAGTAATAAAAAATATATGTAATAAAAGTAATACTTGCTGTAATTTTTATAATAAAAAACAAAATTACAATAAAAGTAATCCTTCATCGAATGAGCAAATATTTTTTAAATCTTAGCTCAATCGATGAAGGATTACTTTTATTGTAATTTTGTTTTTTATTATAAAAACTACAGCAAAAATTACTTTTATTAAATATTAGTGAAAACCACTGTTATTTAAACGAACTATGTGGCCATTCGTCATCTAGGTTAAAAGCAGAACTAGGCGATAAGGATTGCATATGTAATTGATTGCGGCAAGGATTAGGATTAATTTATCCTAGTCTTAAAATAATTTCTTTGAACAGATGTAAATTGCATGTCCCAGTAGTCAAGAAAAAAAAATATATAAAAGTTGTTTTCCTAACCTGAAATACGACTTTATAAATTCAATACTTCTTAGAAATAATAATAAATATGATGTGCACTATTTAAGCTTTTTTTTAATAGTAAAGGCGATTATATTATGGTTTTGAGATTGTTGCAAAATATGTCCTAGTAGTCACGGTTTACAGCCTGATTTTATTTCAGTGCCGATGTGTATCGCTTGTATATCTTAATTTACTTTTCTGACCAAACATACACAAATTTTTAAAGCTTGTTTTTGTCTTTCTTGAGTGCTAAATGGTTGTAAATCCTTTAAATCCTCACTTTAGTATATGTTGTACAACACAGAAGATGCTGACTTAGATATTTAGATGATTTGGATTCTTCTTGGAGTGTTCAAAGGAAGATGAGTGGGATTTTTCAGTGTCGCATTCATTCAAACAATAGCATCACAAAATATAGAAACTATTAGGCTTTTATTTCAAAAAAATAATACACAATAGTTATTTTTTTTTGTCTTTTAAAATATATTTTACTCTTAAATAAGATGTGATGACATCGGTATAACTTATAGTTTATTGATTAAATCTCTACAGAGAATATGTGTGGTTGATTGCTTGAATGCAAAGACATATTTTTGTAGTTTTATTTACGTATGATACTTTTGCAATTACCCGATGCAGTTCTCTGATATACATACGAAGAATACCGCTTTTGCAAAATTATAATCGCACATGGAATTCTTGAGTCAAATGTCCCAGTAGTCACAATGAAATGCCCCATATGACAATTTGATATGTTCAATTGAGAATCACTAATTTTTCAACTAGATACCTAAGGATATCACTTTATAAAAAAGTGCCTTTTAAGTTGAGAACACTATAATCAGCTCATTGAGATGTTTCTTCAAAATTAACGTTGGCAGTTCATGAAGCTATTTATGTGTCTATTAGTAATAACAGCTTAAGTCAACATAAAAAAGACCTAAGTTATTGATGTAGTTGTGTTTATATACCAATATAAACACGCAAATCTGGAGCTTCTAGCATAACCATAGCCATAACCATAGCATAACCATAGCCATAGAAGTTATGACACCAAAATGAAAGGCCCTTACATATAACTAAAATGGTGATTGCAATCTGTGGAGCATTTTTTTCGAAACTTCGAAATCAGACTTTAGCTGTTATCGCTTATCGACACAGATGTGATTTGAAATGTACTTCTAGTTGATATCAAACACAAAAGTTTATTGGATTATTACAAAACTTGTAGGCACTAGTATTGCGACTTTTGCTATAGTACACATCCTACACATTGGTTAATTTTCAACATAGGCTAAACATTAAATATTTATATTGTGATAAAACTCAACATCAACAACACTAAACACTTCTGTACTCTATCTGGCACTCTTTGGGAGTCCCCATAGAAAAAACACACAAAAAAAAAAAGTCTATTATAGTTCATATCAAAAAATCGATGACCCCTAGAAGGATGAAATGAGCCAGCTGATTCTATTAATTTTTACCACTCAACATTTATTTTGAACACACCAACACTCTATCTGCCAGCCCTCTGGCGGGACCCCATACCAAAAAGCAACAAATATAATATTTCATAGCTCATGTACACAAAAACGAGACGATACTCGAAATGTTTTTCATGACCAACATTTTTCGTCACGAGACTCTAAAAATTTTACCCTCATGAGAAAAAGCATGCTTTCAATGCTTTAATAGCTGCTTATGTTGTTGTTATGGTTGTCGTGTCATTTTTGAAGCGAATCGTTTAACGAATATTTCTCAGTTGATATTATATATATGTTTGTGAAATTTACATATGGGCAATCCCGCCAAAGCAATCCTGCCATCTAAATGTCCTCACAGTTTTGAGTGATAAAAAATCAATTTTTGATACCTTAAAATACTCAGATATATTAATTATATGTTTTTTGAAGATCAGTTTGACAAGTTTATGTTACTTTCAATATGTTGAGTAGGCTTATTGGTCAATTATTTTCTATGCAATTAAATTAAAAATTTAATCCATAATTTTTCCCGACGTTTTGTTGATTATTTGTTTCAGATATTTTAAGTTAACAAGTTAATTTTGCAGGTGGAAATGAATGGAAATTAGTGGCCTAAAATATCATTCCTGTAACCTGTCCTCGATCAAAAATATAATAATTCAAGGACTGTAGCTTCAGCAATTTTTTTTTACATGTTTTTGATGACAAGGTCATAATATTGCGTATACTATGTGTATTTTTTGTCATATAAAATAATTTAGCAATTCCATTTTAGGGAAAATCAAAATTGCGGAATGACCATAACCGATTTGGGTCGAAAATAAAAAACTTTAATTTGGAAGAAAAAAGTTTGGCGGGATTTGGGTGCACAGAAATTGACAAAGATCGGCAAAAACGTCTAAGATCAATATATACGAAAATTCATATCTCAAACACTTCTTAACCGAATGTTAAGTTTGAGTTAAAATTTACCCATTAAGCCTCCACCCTAGTTTTTTTATTGTTGAAATGGTAGATTTGCCAGCTTAAAGAATAAAATTATTTTGAATTTTTAAATGGTGTTCTTCGAACCTCTTTTTCGAAATCAATTATCTTACCACAAGGGATAAAACCCTCAAACACTATAATTCCCAATATTTCTTTGAAATTTATAGTGCTTTTAATTCCCTTTCCAACGGTAGTTCAAGCTTAATATTCGGTTTAGAAGTGCTTGAGTTTTCGCAAAAGTAAATTTTCGGCGTTTTCGGCGATTTTTGTCAATTTTGTGCAAGTTATAGTTATTTTTCTACACCAAACTTTTTTCCTCCAAATAAAATTTTTTATTTTCGTCAGTGATGCTCCATTCAAAATTTGACACAAATCTAATATGGTCATTTCGTCCCAGTACATTCAAAATGAAGATGCTGAATTATACATTTTTTTACGCTATGAACTTTTTGTCACTCGGTTTTACTACTTTTTGAATTTCGCGCCTTTTAATAGCCAAGACTTAGAAACAAGTATCGTTTGAGCTTCCTCTCAGTGATGCACACTATTCAAAATTCAACCAGTGGCTTTGAGTGCAAAGCTCAAGTGCAATATTATGCTTAGTTGTCATGTTAAAATAAAAATAAACTGGCTATTTCAGCCCTTGGAAGGGCTTTGTTTGACCTAGCTTCTATTGATCAATTGAGTTGTGCGTGTTGTTAAATGTTTGATCACAAATGACCGAGAACTGGACCTACGTGTTTTATGCCGACTCCGAACAGCTTATGTTCTCAAAAAGCTTTACATGGCAATTTTTACTCTCTGAGGTCTGCCATTGTCTGCAAAGAGGTGACGACCGAACAGAAAAATTATTTCAATTGAAAAAACTTTCTGTCTGAGCTGGAATTGAACCCAGACTACCGCGGTTCCTTAGCTTAGGGGCCACGCACTCTACCCACTAGGCTACGGTCGCCACTACGGTCGTAGTTGTCATGTTATTAATATTTAAAACACAAAAAATTGCAATTTCTGTAACCAACTGTGTATTCAGTAAGTGATAAACTAAAAAAAATTAAGTATAACACATTAACCCTTTGATGAAGAAGAATTTTCCGCTGGAAATTTAAAAAATTTTATTGCGGATTCTTACTCGAAACCACAACATTTCACGGCTAAAGTGTTGTCAAAACTTAAAAATTGTTATTCCTTCTACGAGATAAATATTGGGACATATGTGTCCCATTGCTCGTCAAAGGTAAAATTTAGGAACAAATTCATTAAATATTAAAAAGCATTTGGTCTTTACAAAAAGTAAACATGGAAACGCATGTTCGTATATTTACATAGCAAAATAAAATAATCTGCGAAAAAAATTAATGTGAAATGTCCAAAAATGATTTTTCAATATAACGCAGGAATAGGAGGCGTTGATATTATGTACAAAAAAAAGGTAAAGTGTTAAGTATCTTCTAAGTAACTTCATAAGTAAGACAGATTTATTTATTTATTTTCAGTCCTATTATGATCGTAAATCGAAGATCAGTTTTATCTTCGTCTGTTTTTTTATTTAATAGTGGTGGGTGTGCAAAACCCACACATAGTGTATGACATGATATCCAGAAGTAATTCAAAACCATTTTCTATGAAACATCTGAAGTTTCGCACGCAGTTGGGTACGCGACGTTTGGTAATAGACGGTTTTTGTAGTCGAAAAGTTGGTATTACCTCGACGCTACGAGAATCAGTTACACGGTCAAGACTTAGGGCAGTACTGGATTTAGCTGGACATTATCAAACAGGAACGGAAGGAGGAGTCAGGAAGCGATGTGTTGTTTGCACAAAAAACGGAATCGAAAATCGAACAAACACAATTTGTTTCGCATGTAAAAAACCAATGTACTTTACCAATGTACTTTAGGGACAGAAATCGTTTTGAAATTTATTACAACTAAGTTCAATTTTGATTAAGTTTATATGAACCATTTATAGGATCTCATAATTTTTAATTAATTTTTTTGAAGTTTTTAAAAAAAGAAATTATTTTTCATAGAAAATCAACATAATAAATAAGGTTATATAGAAAACTTTCATATATAAAAATTAAAAAATATTTCTTTTATTTTTACCTTTGACGACGAATGGGACACATACATATGTCCCCATAATATTTTAACCCCCTCCCCCCCGTGAAAAGTGTAGAACTAATTTTAAATACGTTCATAAAAAAATTTACATAACGCATTGGCACAATACTAAAAGTTTATCCAACAGTATAATTTAAAACACGAGATATTAGAAAACTAAAATTACAAAAAAAAAAAAAAAAAAAATTCTGAATTTGAGGCGCTATTAAACCCAAATGAAACAACAAAAACTTAATTTTAGCATGAAACCAAAAGAAGACATTTGTTTTTTATCAAACAACACCAACTTGGTCAAAATCCATTAAAAAATGTGCCTGCTATGACGAATGGGACACATTTGTCCCACATATGTCGTCAAAGGGTTAAAGAAGTTATAAAATTTAAGAGAAAAACTTTTGGAAAAGTGTTGTAGTTTTAGCTGATGCCTGCAATCTCTACATAAGGACGATTTTGTCATTCCTGTAACCACTCGAAACACACAAAATGCATACAAATCTATTTCGTGACGTAAAAACATGTGCACTTTTGACGGAATTACCAATATATGGACACAAATTTTAACTGGAACGTTACAATGTTACGTATATTTTGCTTACTATTAGAAATTTTCTTTCTTTTTGATATTACTAACTAAATCCTTTATTTTTTACTTTCATACTTTTTGTATTGCTTATGGTTTTGGAATTAAAAGTGTGCTTAGAGGTTAATGCGCAATTTCAAAAAGTCTGCTCTTTTACTGAAGCAATTACTGGCATTTCTTAGAATGTCAGAGAAAAAGGTTAAAAGAAAAGACTGACAAATTAATTTGATTGGAAAAATAAAATTTAAAAAGCAAAAGCAGCGAAAATTCGGGACTGGTTACGTTACACTAGAAGACTGCCACCGTACGATTTTACTCGAATGAAGGGTAAAAAATAACTTAAACAAAAAATTATGGTATATTAAAAATAATAGTAAAAATACAAAATTTAAAGAGTACCTACATTTAAAAAGTGCCAAAATTTAGAAAGTACTAAAATTTAAAAAGTACTAAAATTTAAAAATTACCAAAATTTAGAAAGTACTAGAATTGAAAAAATACCAAAATTTACAAAAAGTATTAAGTTTAAAATATGTTTTAAAATGAAAAAAGTAAAAATATTTAAAATAATACCAAAAATAAAATTATACATTGCAGTGTAAATTGCAAGTATCCGAGATAGGTTACGGTTTAACAAAACTACTGCGTTATCATATGGTATTATTCATGAATAAGAATTTTGCAATGGAGATGACAGAAAAAACTTTCAAGAAAAAAAGACTGCCACGTTTCAAGAAAAAAGCAGCCCAATTCGTGTCGTTAAAGATATATGCAAAACAGATCATTTCTAAATTTTTTTACTCTATTTAATAAAGGATACTTTATTCTACCACGGAACATAAAAATTCAAGCCAAAACTATTAAATAGTTTTTTATATTCACCTTTTCGTTGGAGTCTAGTTTTTCCATATTTTCACTTTATAGAGTCATTTTTAAAATAACGTTTAATGACTCTACGAATTTATTAAAAGTTAATGGTGGTAGATACATACTTTTAAAAATACCTTAACCAACTGCAAGCCAAGAAGTGGGATATTTACGAAAAAAAATTTCGTCTGGTTTCATTTTTAAAATTTTTGCCCATTTGTATGACATTTTTGTATTTTAAAAGATGTGCGCTAAATTTTTTTGATTGTAAAAGAAAAATTCTAATATCAACGGTCGATGATGTTCATCAGTAAATTAAAAGTCAACGATAACCGTAATAACAGCATTAACATTTTAACTTGAAAAGCATTTTATGACAATGAATAAAAACTTTAGAAAGTTTCATAGCTTGAAACTGTTTTCAGTTAAAAGTTTAGTATTCAAAAACAGCTTTATATAAATTTTTTCGCCAAGAAATAAGGACATGAAAAATTTATAAATTATTCATATCTTTCAAACGAAAATGACCAAAAGAGACGTTAACAACGCAGCGCGATTTAGTGCAAAATTAATTACTACGCTGCGCTTATGCACGACAACACTGTTTTTTAACTTTTTATTCTCTCATTGGCTTCTTTTGGACATTTTCGCACAAGCCATACCAGCTAGCAGCGCAGGCAAAGTTCTTCTTACAACACTTTATAAAGTAAGTTGAAAATTTCATTTGTCACTTTTTTCGCCAGCACTCTACATCCGCTACTTTTGTTTTGTTTCGCTGATACTGGCTTATTTTTCTTGCCCTACACTAACCAGTGTTGCCAAGCATTGGTATGAGTATAAGCTGTGAAAAAAGGTATCATCGTAGCTTTTTAACATTTTAAATAATTTATTAGGTGTGGCAAAAACATGAGAACTTACTTTGCATGAATTTTAGTAACAGCAACACCTTGAAAAGACAGCAAAGGAAGGGCTAAATGGTGGCGTAACGAATTGAGGATTGAGTAGGTCTGCAATGTGAAGAGCTTTAATAGAAAATCAGTCTTTTTTTTTTGTTTTTGCAGATTTAGCATTAATTAATTTAGCTACTCAATCAGTTCAAAGTGGGGAATTGTAATTGAAAAGTTATTTAAGGGGAAAGTTTTTCAAATTGCTTTAATAGCTTAATATGTTGGATGTAAATTTTTTTTTAATCATAACATCGTATTTAATACTTGTTTGAAACTTTCAGAAAACAATTACACTTACAGGAAAGGAAACAAAAACAAGGATGTTTATCGGAAATATCTCAAGGGAATAGATTGATGTTATAAAAAATATTTTTTATATGAACACATGTAAAATATTATCCTGAGATAATGGTTTATCGGAAAAACTGTTAATGCTCGTATATTAGAAAACAAAAATATTACATAGTACTTGCTTTTATGCTATTATCCTTTTATCATTTACAACTAGTTCCCGAGACTAACATAAAATGTCTCGCTGTTCAATTGTCATAATAAACTTAGTTCACATTTCAATTTTCCGCTCTCCTTAACAATAATATTTATTAGCATGAATAAGCTTTATTATGATTGTTTTTGAAATTCATCCGATTTGATTAATAAACATTGAGAACAACGTAACATCAGTTAGAATAACATTAGTTACAGTATCTTAATTAAATAAAACGAAACTAATTAGAATTTAAATTTTAGCTCAGATATTGTTAAGAAAATAAAATTTGACACATTTTGGTGAGATGAGTGAGAATGAATGCTTACATTTCGGGTGGTACAAGGTTACGGGCAGGGTGAAGTTTGAATCTTGTGAGAAAAGATGGCAAAGGATGTGACTGAGATACTAAAAAGACAAATTGTTTTGAAGACAATTGCAGGCAATCAGTGCCGGAATCAGTTGTTTTGTGGCCATAACATATCTTATACTATTTTTGGATATATTTAATGAAAGTCTGTTTATTTTTTATCATGTTCGAATTTGTTAGTTTTAAGCCTAACCCTTGTCCAGTTTGTATGTAAAGACTAGGGCTAGGATTTCGATACCATGTTATATTTTTTTCTGCTAAATCTTTTAAATTTCCTGGTTATTTATAAATTTCATGTATGTTTCCTTAATTCCAAATGTGAAAAGTTTTTAGGTAACTTTTTCGGAAATTGGAGCAAAAAATAAACAGTTGCATCGTTCTGAAGTTACGTCTGGCAGCATTTCAAGCTCTAATCAGTTTTTTAAGGAATTAAGCAATGCATTTGTGTCAGCTAATATTCAACTAAAAAAGGTGAACAACCCAAAATTAAGAGCCTTCTTGTTTGTCCTTCAATCATAATAATTTTAAGCCTCTCCTTGGCTTTAATGAATTTCATATGAACGGACCCCCAGTTTCCTCGGACCATAAACCTTAATCAGCGTTATTCAAGAATATAATGGCTTCTCCAAATAGCTAAGAATAATTTGGATTTTCACGGTTTGAGAAATTCCAGTACTTTTTTAAGATCTTTTTTTTAAAAAAAAACAAGTATCAAAATTTACTTAATGTAACAAAGCTTTAAGGGCAAGGGTATGTTGCCGTTGCCATCTGCTGTCTATTAGCAAATATAACAAATTTAGTCTGAAAGAAATCTAAAAGGACTATCTAAAGGAATTCAGTTTGGACTAAGGCTTTGATATTTTCAGAAGTCTATTTAATCCAAGGAACTATGCGTTATAAAATAAATTTGTAGACTCTAGTCAGCTAGGAATACTTCCACCAGTGCAGTATAATTTTTTTTTTAAAGATTAAAGAACCAAGCCATGCGCCTTATACAAACAAGGTTTGGTCTCTGACCTGAAAGGAAAGGGATAGATTTATTTAGAGGAATTGATTGGAACCATACGTGAATTATTGATTAGGCGAAACAACTGTGAAAGACCATTTGAATTGCTTTTAACCGAGGCTAGTGTTATGTCTTAACCTCGGCAATCATTTCCAGCCCTTAGTTGTTCTTGTCTTTTAATTCCACATTTTCTACAATTCATCTGTGGATTTTTAATGTTCCATAATTCTTAAATGTAGGAAAGAACAAAGAAAGTGAAAAGAACCAGGCCCGAGCCCGGATTCGAACCAGGGAGCTCTGGGTTGATAGTCTAGCGCACTCTTCACTAGACTACAAAAGCAGACAAGTATTGTAAAAAGTTCTTACTTTTTATATGAATCATTTTCTTCTTTTTCTTGGGTTGAAACTTATTGAACTTTTAGAAGAAGACGCATTTCGCACAGAACCATCAATGCCATTGTTTACATAAATTTCGATAAAAGACTTTCGAACATGACCTCTAAATTTATTTGTTTTTGAATGTTGCAGTTACAAATTATCGTTCTTGTTTCTTTTACCAAATGAAGATCCTCGCAATTGGACATAGTTGGACGAGGTCTTTCGAGGTCTTTTAAAAATGCCTTTTTCAAATGCATTAATAGTTAGTAGACACATATTTTTTGGGAATGTAATATTAGAAATATTAAACTGATCATTTATATGATCTTTTGCTACTTTTATTTGTTTTTCGTTAAATAAAAAAAAAGTAGAAAGGTTTATTTTAAAAAAGATTTGTTTTCACACACGGAGCGAATACTTTCATCCGGTTTTCTTCATGATCGCATTTATGTTCTGAATGTGAAGTGTAAATTATTTATTGATAGAAAAATTTCTTTGATCAAGATGCTAATAAGATAAGCACTTTTTACTGTACAAAATTCAGAAATTATTTGATGACACTTACATTAGTAGTTGGTAAATTCTTGAGAAAATACGAAATCATCTGCCATAAAACTATTATATTTAACATTTAAGCTTCGAATTTCTTATTATGAAGAACACTTAATTTCTATCAAAATATATTAAAACCCAATTTCGTGCATATTTCTGCATTTTCAGTTTTTAGATCTCTTTTGGTTTAGAAGTGTTCAAAACAGCTATGTGCTCGTAGTACTAGAAATGCTCTGCAAAAATATCCAGTTTTTTTGCTCTCCTGAAAAGTTACTGAAAAACACATATCCGTTTTTGAAGACACAGTGACGATATATACATTGCTTGTTATAAAACTATATAAATTATTCAATACTTTACGTATATTTCGCCTTTTCTATTTTTTCCCTATAATCATCAAGAAATACTGCCCTGCTTTCAGTTTTTATATACGTTTTTATATAATCTATCAATAGTTCCTGCCCACCGTGTGAAGGTTAATAAAAAAATCTTTAAAAAAATTTATGTTTCACTTATGCTTAACCTAAAGCATGTAACAAAACGATGTTACTTATGTTTTAGGAGTTATAACAGGGCACTGTCTTATAGGTAGGCATATGGGTGGGGCGATTTGAACATCTTAATGTGCGCTTCGCTTTTCTGATTCTTGGGATTGTACTGAGCAAAAAAGTCCACTAGACCATACGTCTACGGTGAAAATCGAGCTTCCAGATTTTGACTCGCAGTTTTTTCTCAGACTTTTGTCACGTTTTTTTTGGATATATTGGCCTATAACAGCCAAACCATTGAGATTTTCGATCCAATACTAAGACAAAAATCTCAATGGTTTGGCTGTTATAGGCCAAAATATCAAAAAAAAAAAAAAAGTGACAAAAGTTGAGAAAAAACTGCTAGTCAAAATCTGGAAGCTTGATTTTCACCGTAGACGTATGGTCTAGTGGACTTTTGTGCTCAGTACAATCCCAAGAATCAGAAACGCGAAGCGCCCATTAACACTTTTTTCCTTCCATACTAATCGCCCCACTCTCGTAGGCATGCCTTAAGAATGGGGGTTCATGCGATTGTTTTCTGCTGGAGGAGGAGACTGTATCGCATCTCCTCTATTCATGCCCCGCTTTAGAACGCATTATTAGTACAGATTGGTTCCACGACTGTGCTTAGGAGAGCTGTTGTGGAGTACTAGATCCCCTGTGGTATCGCAACAGACCAAATATCTGGTTTATGTGGACCAGACCTAGCCTAAGCTAACCTTACCTAACCTGACCTAACCTAATTATGCTTTACCTGCACAATATAACTTTGTTTTGCGTTTTGATACCGACGCACAAGGAGTTAGAAATGGCTGTTTTCTTGGACTAATTAAAAATAAAATTTAAATATCGTCAAAACTGTTTGTACCCAGTTAAAGTATATACAAATTTTCATAACTTACCGTTAAAATTAATGTAAAAAGTGCTCTCATGTTTTTGTATTTGTAGTGAAACTTAAAAAAAAACTTTACTATAGTTTTTGTGTAAAAAAGGCTGAAAAAAGCGAACAATTTCGAGCAGTAAAATTTGTTTTTTATTTGAAAAACAATTTAAAAAGTAAACAAATTTACTAAGAAACCAACAAGTAGTTAAAATTTGTGTAACAAGGTGTGTTGCATATTTAAAATATAATTGCATTTAAAATATGTTTTCAAGTATACTTTTGCTTTATTTCTTATAGAAATAGATGGTATAAGAAAATATTTATACATAATCCATTTAATCTACAATGATTTTTACCACCACAAAACGAACAAAGTTTTTGTATCAGAGTATAAAAGTTCACCTTTTATTATATGTAGAAATTTTAATTTAAGAACCATAACACAAAAGTATAAAAATTGTATATTTACAATAAGTTAATAGATTTTTTTGGTTTAACATTCATGCGTAAATTTTTTTACTCTCTTTTGTCTGCAAAATAGCCTTGATTTCAAACACATGCTGACAATTCCTTGAACAAAATTAAAAAGCTATTCGAGTGGAAATATATAGTTTGGACAATTATTAAACGAATATGTCGTATTCTAATACGCATTTCTAAAATTTATATTTTTTTCCTTAATTTCGCCCTTTTCAATGGAGTCGATCCACTGTGCGGCGGCATCATTAGACCGTACGTTTTCAAAAATAATAAAAATTGCAACGTTACGGTCAATGTAGCAAAGGACCATGTGATTATTACCAACATTTTTTTGCCCAAATGGAAGAATAGAACTTGGTTGACATGTGATTTAAACAAGATGCTGCCACATGCAACACGGCATGCGAAACTATGGACCTATAGAGAGGCGAGTTTGGTGAGCAATTAATCTGACATTTTGGAACAGTCCATTGGCAGCCAAGATCATGCGATTTGATCCCACTAGACTATTTGTTGTGGAGCTACGTGAAGTCTCTCGTGCACAGGGACAAGCCAGTCACAATTGCAGCCCTGGAAGACAATACTACAGCTGCCATTAGTGAGATATCGGCCGAAATGCTGGAAAAAGTATGCCGAAACTGAAGCTTACGGATGGACCACCTCAGGCGTATCCGCGGGCAACATTTACATGAAATAATCTGTTAAAGTAAATGGAAGGCACTGATGTATTCACTTTTGTAAACTTTCCGTTCTTTTCCAAATTTCAAAAATCAAATACTTAAAAATCACCCTTTATAATAAGCAAACAAAAAATCGTGACACTATTTTACCTGTCAACGTATTCACATAAATCGTATAGGGATGGATAGGTATTTTTGAGTTAATTTTCAGAATATATACTTTATTCGAATATGTTGCCGTTAAGGTAGGTAAAACTAAGCCGATGTAAAAACCTTTTTCCCTAATGGGACAATGAGAAACACCAACAACATACAAAGCAAAACAGCTTTATTGAACATCGTTTGTAGCAGACACGAGGAAGAGTAGAATAACAGTGTGTCTCAGACACTAAACAGAGCTGTGTGGGATCTCCTGTTAGGTCGTTTGACGGTCTGAGCTTTTATGTTTCTGATAGAGATGGACAAGGACATTTAGCAAAAGATGAAAGGGATGAAGGAATTGTTTAATAGATAGAAAAAAGATAGAGTTTAATTTAGCTTTAGCTTTATTTTTCAAAATTTTTAAGATTTCTCAGATTAAGAATTAATAATTGCATTTTTTTGGTTAAACATTTTTAGGTCACAGTTACTAAGTATCGGAAAATGTTTATGCCTTTGCGGCGGAGAATCAAATTTTGCATGCTAGTATTGTTGAAATTGTGAGCAGATGATTCGTGCTGTTTCGAAAAAGCTGAATCGTTAACTGATATTCGCTGCATTAAGAAGACGACAAAATTCTTGTTCTTTTAGCGAACTTTAAGGAAAATTGGGGCTTATCTTTACGAATTTGTTGGTAAAAAAAAGTTGTCGTATTCATTGTTTATTCTGAATGATCCTGAATACTCTGAATGTTTCTGATTTCAGGGGCAGGCATTGCCAAGTATGGCGAGTACGTAAAATACGTTGTGAAATTGTATAACTCAAAAGTTTTTATTAATTTCAAGTTTTTTAGCTTTGGCAAGCAGTTTTCAATAAAAATAAAGAAAATTCAAAAACATATCGATTTTGATATGGTTGAATTTTGACCACAGGCGGTACTAGTATATTTTATATTGAAACGTTTCTTTGTTTAAATTGGTTTTTGCGGAATTCGAAATAAATGGTTTTTAGTTACTAAGAAATAAGTTTTATTAGAATTGGAAAATATCACTCTTTTGATTGATCGATTTAATTTCATAATTGGGCCCTTAAATTCTGAAAACACAAAAGTGACTTCATACTAAAACCAGCTCTGGTTGCCAAGTTATGTACTAAAACAAAAGCATTTCCAAGCACAAAAACACGATAACACTAATGAATTGATGAAGATATTAAAACAAAACAGCAAACTGTATAATGAATTCCAAGACACAAACACAAACAACTACAAATCACATAAACAGACATACGTTATGAAAATGGTATTAAAAGGCTAAGAAGAAGAAGCAGTAGTATGCTAGTAGTCGCAGAAGAAGATGGAGAGGCAGAAGAAGAAGAAAAAGAATAAGAGCACTACTAAATTACTAAGCTGAATGCATAAATTAATAAATACAAATAAATAAATATGTGAGTGAGAGTGTATCAGTGTGTGCCAAGCCCAGTTGGAAAAAGAGCCCTGCTGTGTGCCTGCCAGCAACATCCCTAGGAAGGACAGGAGACATGCTCGCCTCCACACCCGCTTACATCTTTTATGTATAGGCATGTCCTAAGTTGGCATGTCTGCCAAATGAACTGCCGTAGCAGAAATGCAGCATGCATCTTATGGTATGAATGCAGAAGGCATACAAGTCTGCCAAATGAACTGCCCTAGCAGCAATGGTGCATGCATCTCTCGTCATTTATGCTGCATTAAAGCGTAAACTTTTTTTTTTGTCAAAATTTTTGGGAAGCGGAATTCATGGAAGCGGATTTCGAAAGTTCAAAAAAAAATAATTTGAATAATTTTTTCAGATTTTTTGAAAAAGGTTTAGAGGTCGCTCAAGGTAGTTTTTTTTTCAAAAAAATAGTTCTTCAAATTAATAATTGTGCTTTCTACCCAGAATGAGTGCATAACTGAAAAATATAATGTTCCAACGATCTTATTTGGAAAGAAAAATGTTCAAATTTTATTTTCGTGGGCTTGAAAGAGAGTTTCCAACTGTTTTTTTGGACAGGAGGCTAAAAAAAAATTTTGCTCGTATTTTGTTTTAAACTTAAATTTCTCCAAATTTTCGCTTTTGTTATAAAATCTTAGTATGCTTATCTTATAATAAAACGTAAGCTTATCTGCTTTTTTACCGAAGTTATTTTCATTTAAAGTTTTGAAAACATGTCTTTTTTCGGTAAATTTATTAGTGTGAGCACCGATTTTATAAACAGTAGTTACAAAATCTTTGGTATGAGTGTAGCCATGTATCGCGAGGAGATCAAGTTTAATTTAAGCCAAAAACAGTTGTAAAATGTTAATATTTTTATTAATTATGTTGACTTTATATGATTAAAATACAAATTCTAAATGTTTGATAGTTTAAATCATATTTGATTTTGAATACAAATTCTAGTTGTTTGATAGTTTAAAATCGTTTATTGAACTTAAGGTCAAAGTTAGAACAATTAATTGTTCTAAAGAATCTTTCCAAAGAAACAACAACAACAACAAAGTTTTTCAATATGAAAAGGAAAAAATCACTAGCTGATCTTATTGCAATTTCCGCCCGGCTAAAGGCTTCATCAGAAATCTTTGTGATACCCGTGCAAGCGCGCACTAACGCACTGCACCACCGGGGCGATGAGATTTGAAGTGTCAATTTCTCAGTTTTTCTCAATTTCATAATTTCACATTTGTTGTTGTATTTTTGCTTTACTTTAGTCTCTATGCTTATGTTATTAAAATCTCTATGCTTATGTTATATTTTTAAAAAAATCTGAAAAATTCCTTAATTTTCTTTTGTGACGAACTTTCGAATTCTGTTTCAGACCCTAAAATTTTGACAAAAAAAAAAAATTATATACCATGAGATGCATGCTGCATTGCTGATAAGGCAGTTCTTTGACAGACATGCCGTCCTAGGACGTGCCTATAGAAAAAATATATAGGCGGGTATGGAGGCGAGCATGTTTGCTGAATCTCCAAGTAATGCTGCCGGCAGTTGAAAAATTACCAATATCCGGAGACTTGAACCTCGGTTGCGTGAGTAAAAGTACATATGCTTATCTATTCGACCATTGCAGCTGTTAACTAAACGTCGCTTAATTTGCTCCGTTACGAATAAACGAACGAGCACAGCATGAGAAGAAAATTAACGTGTTCGCTTTGTTATTATAAGCAATTAATGCAAAATGCAGAACGAAATCACTAAAAAAACAAAACAAATTAAAAAAAACGAAAACAAAACTAAAAGCCATTAAGAAAAAAAAAATTATTTCTCTGATATGATTTGAACCCATTATTTAATTATTATAGGTTGTCCATTCGTTTGACAACACCCGTAAATATGTAAACAAAAATATATTCTTTCTCAAATATAAATGACTACCAGGGTTTTGTGGTCTTCTATGAAAAAAGTTATGTTTCAGTGTTTCGTTGTGTATTTTTTAAAAAAAGTAGTTAATCATCCGTAGAAATAGTTCAGAACTTTCTGACCCCCATACCTTAAAGTTATTATTTAATTCCTTTGTAAGATCTATAATAGAATATGCATCTTTCATTTAGAGTCCGCATTATGCCGTTCACACGTTGAGATTGGAACAAATTCAAAAAAGATTCATAAAATTTGGACTTCGGTCATTATATTTTCGTGAAGAATTTCCCTCATATAATGCTAGATGCTTGCTTTTAGGCATTAAGACTTTGGATTCGCGGAGAAAAGTTCAGTCTCTTATTGTTATCTATGACATAATCTCGAGTAATATTGACTCTCCTACGCTTTTGGCACTCATAAATTTCGATATAACTTTAAGACAGTTGCGACGTTTTAAAGTTTTTTCAATTCAATTTCATAGGTCTAATTATGATCATAATGAGCCATTGCAAAGAGCTCTGTCTTTATATAATGATCTGTCGTCTCGAGTTTTGTTTGACTTTTCATTGTGTAAAGAATGTTTTAAAGAATTGTTAATAGTTTATTTGTTTCGTAATTCTACTGTTTTTTTATACCGTTATTTTATTTTTAAATTGTTAATCTTAGTCTGTAAGGATATTTCCAAAGACTCAATAAAGAAGTCTAAAAGAAATCTTTATATTGCTGTTATCAGTAAAAAAAATTTGAGCACGATTACAATAACTTTTGCGCCACGATTTGAAAATGTTTTTTTGGGCCGAACAAAAAAAAAATATGTTTGGTGGAACAAGAAATCGAAACCTCTACTAGATACAAATAAAATAAATTTAAGCAATAATTTGAATTTTGTGAGCAGTTTTATATTACTTTTGCTTTTACATAAAGATAGAACCGTAATTTTTTAAATTTGCAGCATTAAGGTGTCAAAAATATATTTTATATTTAAAGCCTACAGTTAATATCTTTCACTTAATATATAGAAATACATATTGGTTTTTTGAATTGATTCTAAGTTGAATATATTTGTTGCGATGATCAACTATTTAACTTAATTAAATGGAAGCTGTTGACCAAAACTGATCAGCTAAAAGTTTAAAATTTTTCCCTAATTGAAGCATCAAAATTAAAAGGGAAATATGAAGAGCTGGACTGTCAAGTCTTTACGAGTATAAACCAAAATAAAGTTGTCATTTCTATAACCAACTGTGTAAAGTAGTTGTCAAATATATGATAAAAACGTTCAGAAAAGTGTTTTAGTTATCTCTGATACCTGAGATTTCCAAATTAAGACGATTTTGTCATTCCTGACATTTTATGTCATTCCTGTAACCACTCAGAAAACACAAAATGCCTACAAATCAATTTCATGACGTAATGACCTGAAGAGATTTTAACTTACTTTAACTTGAGCTTTTTTAGCCATGCATACTTTTGTATGCTTTTAGTCTGCAGGCTTACTTATTGTAGCTTCAGTTTTATTTTATTTTTATCCATTTTTCAAAAGAAAAAAGGGCACTATTGGTGGAATTACCACCATATACTAACTTTTATAAGCAAAATGCTATGAAAACACTCTATCTTTATTTAAAAACATGTTTGCAATGAAATTTATTTCTCAACTGACTCTTCTTTTCAATATTAAAAATTTTAAATATTCATATAATTTAAAAATTTTTTGTTTTGTGTGTCCTTTAAACATTTCTTTTATTATTTCAATATTGATTAACACAACAAAACATTGACATTACCTTTTTAAAAGCTCAATAAAATTTTCAATCAAAACAAACAAGTAGTGGAAAACGTAGTAGAAAAAGCAGTATCTTTGGGTATTTAGTACTACGAAAAAGTATGATGTTTAGGCAACTGAGCTATATTTTGTCATTAAAAAATTTCTCTTTTGCTCTCCTCTTCAATTTTACGTGTGTATATCTTGCTTCTTGTGAGAAAACGTCAACTGAATGGCAATCTATAGTAATTAAATCATGATTTGAACCCACTACTCAAGATTCCAAAATACATGAACAAAAACTAAAGCCCTAGCCAACCGACCCATTCGCATTGCTGTGATTTTGTTGAAATAATATGCATAACAACATTGTTGCTATCAAAAGTTCTTCGGCGAAAACACAAAGTGTCGGAATTTTGCATTAGCTTATGCACCTCTTTAAGAAGGAAAGAGGAAGTTTTTAAAATTTAAAAAAATTTACTTCTTAACAATAAAATTATAACCTGCCACATTCCTTCCATCGGCAGGCCTGCTTTGTTTTTCATCTGGGAGGCTCTCTGTTTGTATCAGTCTGTGTTTGTGTGTGTGAGTGTATGTGTAAAGTTTGTGAAAAGCTTTCACCATGTACAGCATATAAAGCAAATTTTAATCTGTTAAACATATGAAAACAACAATTACAATAACAACAATAAAGTGCAATAACAAAGGCTATATTACGAGACCTTTAGGCAAAAACAACAACAACACAAGATAACACAACCACTAGCACAACAATAATTACAACAATAACAACAACTTAACTATAACAACCAAAGGAGGTCAACAACAATAACTCATACACTTGTTTAGCATGCATAAAAAATTTATGCAATTTTCTTATACTCATCCAAAACGAAGAGAAAAAAATTTGCTTTCAACAGCAGTTGTGGCTATCCTTTAATATCTGCAATAGATCAAATATCCTTAGTTAGAAAATATAAATTAGATCTAGTGAATCGCCTGTAATTGCATTTACGTAATAAAGCTTTTACATGTAGACATGTAGGCAGCTACTAACTACATAACTTCATAACGTAACGTAACGCCAACCAATAAAATAGTATCTGTTTTTGTTGTGTCGTTGCGTTTACTAGATTTTCTTTCTAATTGATAGATTTTTAAGAAAATTTACCTACAAGTATTTTATATATGGGTAAAAATGATACAATCAAAGAAAGAAATAACGAAGCATAAGGAGAGACCTACGTAATTGTGATGCAAAATATATGTGCTTTTGTGAAAACTTAGCTTCTATCCGAATTTATATGTACCTAGTTGTCTTTTGGTTAAAATAATTTTTTGCAAACTGAAAGCTTGTGTGAAAAAGTTTTTTCTAATGCTACAATTTTCTTGGTTAAGCACAAGAACAGAAAATATCTTATCTTTCATATGATGGAGTTTCATTATTCAAATGGAAATTTCAAAGTTCGGCATAAAATACAAGTGATTAATGTTTAAAAATCTATTGCATTGCATATCTACTTTAAATCCAACACAGACTTATTTCCTAGTTCCAAGCATTATTTGCTCGTGAGCAAAGTTTTTTGATATGAGGTCTGTTTCCGTACTCGATTCAAGTAACTTGAAGTTGCTTGAAAGCGTTATTTTACAAATTTTTGGAATTTCGAGGGAGAAGAATAACATGCAAAATGTCACTCTCTATTCAATTACAACTACTTTAAGTTAGTACGGGAGCAGACTTTTTATGTTCGAACAATTTTTTATTGCAGCCGAGGATATTTTTACGCCTTCTAAAAGTACTAAAGCCAATACACATAATCAAACACACACATGCATATTAACGTCATAACATGCATTTAAATAGCCGACAGTTGATGTACAACCAAATCGAGCGATTGAAATGATGATGTTTTGTTTATTCAAGCTTTTGGTGAGGATGAAAGACTAAAAGCAGCGGTCGATGTAAAAGCAGTATTCATACATACACACTTACTAGTTTAAACATTATACTGAGTGCACCATGGATTGAACATTATATTGCAAAATTGTCGGCTTCTAACGTTCCCGACGCTTTTATGTTGTCATGCTTGTTGATTTTTTGGTGGCTGCACTATTGCTATTTACCCTATGGCAGTGGCGCTCGTAATCATATTTTAGATCCATCATATGGGAAAGTGTATTTTTAAGTGACAGCTAATCGCTATTTTTTCATGTAAACTGAACAAGTATATTGAATAGAGTCAGGCTCGAAACAAGAATTTTAAAATGGGCAAGGCATTTGCTAACAAAAATATCTTGGTACCAATATGATATTTAAAGAAGGATACCCTTCATTTCAATTTTTTTTTTGTAAAAAAAAATCATATGCATGTAACCAAATTCCTTAGTTGCGGTTAAAATAATAAAAACATATTTGACTCTTATTAGCAATATTTTTTATTAAAAAAACCATATGATGTAAATATACATCACTATGAAAAAAAAACTGATGAACGTAGTACAAAATTTAAATAATGCTCGGCTAGAAATCTTCGACTACATTTTAGTCCCACTAAAAATTATTACATTCTTTTAAACCCTGCAGCTTAAAATTTAAACTTTGCATATACTAACTCATAATTAAAACTCTTCTGTACTAAAATTTAAACCAAAAAAAATATTACAGCTTCCATTTTAGCTTTTTGGTTTAAATTTTAGCTTTTTGGTTGTAATTTTAGCCTTTTTGGTTTAAATTTAAGTACAATAAATTTTTAATAAATTCCCTACTTTTTGTTTTTAATACAATTTATACTAAATTCTGGTACATTTGGATACTAAAAAAGTTAGCCTGTCGTTTGATCGAATCGCGTGGTGTTTGTATTTTGTTTTTAATATTTAAATCCAAGCTTGTACTCAATTTTAAACCAAAGCTTTATTAAGGGGAGAGTTTTACACCCGAATTTTCAAAAAATTAAATTTTTTTTATGATAGATTTTTGTTCAAAATACCTCAAAGAATCTATTTTTAATGATATAAAATTAGAAATTAGTTTCTATGTTAAAAGGGGAAGGTTTTAAACGCAGAGAGTCAAGGCCATTTAATCAGTGTTAAAAACTTTAAAGCGCTTTTTCTAGAAATCACATTTTTTGAGTTGGCGGGTGTGATAAAAAAAAAATACTACACTGATCGTTCTGAAATTTTAATATGTTATTGCACACATATAAGTCTATCGATAGAACTACGGATAGAAAGATTAGTAAAGTGTTTCGGTTTTCAAGAAATTTTTTGGTCCAAAAAATCGGCTAATTTCCAAAAAAAATTCTTTTAGTTCAGTCTATAGCGGCCTTGATGCTGATTAAAACCACGTTTTTATTTTTTTCAGACGTTCCAGTAAGCCAAAATCACGCCCGCCGTGATTTTTTAAGTTATTTCCAAAAACCTACAGCAGCCAAAAACCATGCTGGAAAAATCCAAAATTTTTTTTGTATACTATTTTTACTTAAAAATAAATGTAAAAAGTTTTAAAAAGATATCTTGTTCCTTTCTTAAAAAAATTTGCATTTTAAAAATTTCAATTTTGAAAAATCCAGTCTTCTTAAGACCATTTTTTAGTATTTTGCAAATAATAGACTTGAAACCAAAGCTGGTGCTGACTTATATGTAGTACAGAAAAGTTGAAATTTTAGTACATTTTAGTACAATTTTAGTACAATTTTAGTACAAAAGTTTAAATTTCTAACCGTGTAGGTTATTAAGGAGGCAATTAAGGCACTTCAGTATTTAAATTTTGATGAGCATTTAGAAAATAATTTTTTCAAGTAAGTTTTAAAAAAGGCAAAAACAACAACAACTACTCTGTAAAGAGTCAATTACTCAGCAGACTAGACAAACTGTTTCGGAAGGAGTTTCCCGTTACATCTACAGTACACGATTAAAAATCTTGAACTAAATTTTAAACTTTTTGGATTACATATACGACAACACCAAAAAAGATTACTTTTTAATTCAAGGAAAGGCGGCATCGATAGTCTAGTGGTAGCGCGCTTGACTGTCAAACAGGGGTCCCGGGCTCGAATCCTGGCCGGTCCTACTCTATAACCTTTCTTTCCTTATTTTTAATCAAAGAAACTTCAAAACACGACAATTTACGTCGAATAGTTGTAGTTGGTGGTGGTGGGAAAAGTTTGTGAAGAGGACCGCTTAGTAACTTGATTTGACTGAGGGCAAGGCATAACACTTGCTTCAGGTTTGATATTACATGTTTCTACAGCTTCTGCCACATTAAGAACATCCTACATAAAAGTTTCACTTGATTATTCCCTTCTTCCATTCTGTGGTATCACAACGGACCAATGGTCTAAGCGGGCTGGTCTTAAGACCTGCCGCCACCTTCACCTAACCTTAATCTCTAACCTAATCCAAGGAAAACTTTAAAATTTTTCAATCCAAAAAAGATTAGTTTTTAATCCGAAAAAAATTTTAAAAAAGCAATAAATATCAGCTTAAAAATCTTTTCTGACCAGTTCATGATTTGAACACACGTCCTCTGTTGTGCTGGTCCAACACCTTATCCACTCGTCCAACTTACGAATGCAAGTACGTTCTTTTCAGGAATGTGGGCTTGAGACCCAGCAAAATTAAACAAAATTTTGAATTAAAAAACAGTACTTTTTGGATTAAAAATTCCTCTAAACCAAATTTTGAATTGAAAATTAGTCCTAAATATTTAACCGTGTAGTCGTGAGTGATTGAGCTGTAACAAGCCCATTGTTTGACTTTTATATTATTTGACACTCGTTTAAATAAACTCATCTGAAACACCTATTTCTACAGAAGTCATCGACAAATCTGCTGCTGAACTGCCCTCGAAGTAAAATTAAAAAAAAAATTATAAATTTTCGGCTTGAAGGGGCGAATGTCTAAAAAAACTAGATCAGATTCGGTAGTGATTGAATTTTGTTTATTTAGCTTTACAATAATTGTTTTAGTATTAAAATATAGCGTTAGTTTATGATTTTGTACGTAAAAATAACTTAAAAAACATAACAATTAAAAGCATTATATATCTCTCAAACTTGAATCTGTCTGGACAAACAATTTAAGGTTTAAATTCAGCTACTTACATTACTTAACCCATTAATCCTCACTACCAGAATCCGTTGAGTTTAGCTTTTAAAATTTTCAGCATAACTTTGTATTATTATAAGACGGAAAACTCTGAAGTTAAAAAAAAATTCAAAGGATTTGGGTGTGGCGAAGCATATGATCATAAACACGTAAGGGGTCCTTAACTAACCTTCTCGAATTTACATCAAAAACTATAGAAAACTTTGGAAAAAGCATGCAGACTGATGTTATTTACACGGATTTTAGCAAAGCTTTTGACGTTGTAAATCACAAATTATTGATCTTAAAATTACATCTTGTTGGATTTCCTATACCGTTGGTAAAGTGGATTGAATCTTACTTAAGCAATAGAACACAATCTGTAATTTTTAAGCTAAAGAAATCACATGAGTTTCCTGTTACTTCAGGAGTACCTCAAGGAAATCATCTTGGGTCTCTTCTGTTTCTACTTTTTATAAATGATTTGCCATCTGTCATAATGCATTCTAGAATCTAAATGTTTGCTGACGACGTCAAACTCTTCCTTTCTTCTAAAAATGATAATGACGTGGTATTTTTGCAAGCCGACATTGATCATCTTCATAACTAGTGCAAAACGAACCGTACGAACCTCAACATGAAGAAATGCAAGCATATGTCTTTATCGCGCAAACCACCAATTACCAATACCTTCAAAATTTGTGGTTATCCATTGGAGTCCTTAGATATTTTCAATGATCTTGGAGTTACAATGGATTCTAAACTACGCTTTTATATTCATGTAAATAAAATAATAAATAGAGCAAATAGTACTTTAGGATGTATTAAACGTTGGGCAAAAGAGTTTAATGATCCATTCATAACGAAAACCGTATTCACTTCCCTAGTGCGGCCTATCTTAGAATACGCTTCAGTTGTTTGGTGCCCACGATACGGTTGTTACATAGACGACATTGAATCAGTGCAGAAACAATTTCTTTTGTTTTGCTTAAGCTATCTTTATTGTAATACTGATTTTCACTTACCATCTGATGAATATCGGTTACAACTCTTAAATCTTCCTTCTTTAAAAAATCGGAGAATTATGATAAATGCTTGTTGGATTATAAAACTTTTACATGGCTATGTAAACAGTCCATATTTATTGAGTAAAATATATTTTAATATTCCTCTTCGTCCTAGAAGATCTTTTGAGTTACTCCACATGAACTTTTGTAGAACTAAATATTTGCAAAATGAACCTCTTAGAAGCGCTTGCGGTGATTTTAATTTTGTATCTGATGTTATATCCTTAAGTGAATCCATGGACTCAATCAAACATAAAATTATAGATTACCTGCAGTACCGTCGTTGATTATGTAAAGTTCTTTCAAACATATATCTGATGCATCTGGTGATTTGTAAACTCATTAATATAACAATCTAATGGATAAATGGACCTAAGCGTAAAATGGAAAATTTTGGTGGATAAACATCTAAGTAATCTGAATGGACTTAAACCTGGGATCTTCAGTTGCCTCATATCTTCATGATGATTGTAACTACACTTGTCGACGGTACCGTGGTGTCTTGGTGTCTTGGTGTCTTTTTACCTCTTGAAACACTACGTTAGATCGATTTGTAATATATTAATATGAGTGGCCGATAAGACCTAGTTTGTCTTGGTGCCTGCGTTCGCAACTGATTTTCTTTATTTTATGAAAATTTGTTTGGTGAAGTTGACCTAGTTTGTCGAGTAACCACCCTGTCAAGCCTGGACCTCACCGGCTTCAGGAAGACAGAACGATATATATTATATATATACCTATTGGAGTGGTGTTTTATTGGGTATGAGACCTTGTTTGTCACACGACTCCGCCGGATACAAAATTTGTTGCTAACTTGACCTTGTTTGTCTTAAAAACGGAACCCGGCTTTGCTGTCTGATATTACCGATTTTGACTTAACCTTTCTTTGTTATTTTTTATACTTTAATAAAATTATATACTTTAAGCAATTTATTAAAACTTTTTAGTTTGTTAATAATACATGATTTCAATCAAAATCATACTTTTTATTTTTGAACTGTATTAAATATCTTATTTTATAATTTTAAATTTGCTATAAAACCTGTATAGGTTAAGCAATCAAATAAAGAAATAAAGAAATAAATAAAAATAAATAAAGTAGAGAAAAAAAAAACAAACAAAAAAAAAATTAGGAAAATGGTTAATTGGAAAATTTTCATTTCGTATCGTATGCATTCAACTTTATCGTAATAATAAAAAAAAATAAACTGGCCATTTCAGTCCTTGGAAGGACTTTGACCTAGCTTCTTTATTGATCAATTGTGTTGTGCGTGTTATTTAATTTTTGATCACAAATGACCGAGAACTGGACCTACGTGTTTTATGCCAACTCTGAACGGCTTATGTTCTCAAGAAGCTTTACATGGCAATTTTTACTCTCTGAGGTTTGCCATTGTCTGCAGAGAGGTGACGACCGAACAGAAAAATTAATTCAATTGAAAAAACTTTCTGTCTGAGCTGGAATTGAACCCGGGCTACCGTGGTTCATTAGTTTAGGGCCCACGCACTCTACCCACAGCTACGGTCGCCACTTTGTAGTAAAGCACTTTTTAAATTATATTTTTTTTTCTTGATGTTTACAAAACAAAATAACGTTCTTGAGTAGCATTATTCACTTTTTTCAAGTTTACTTTTTTCACAACAAGTAAACAAAAAGGATTAAAATGTCTATTTTTTTTTTTTTTGTAAAAAGCATACTTTTGGCCTTCTCACACTGTTGGAAGCAAACGTTTTACAGTGGCTGAGGTTTTTTGAGGAATTTTTGAAAAATGATTTTATCGCGTATGCTATATCATACGTTGTCAATAGTTGCTAAGGTAATAAACTGTGTACTTTTGTGTTATTAAAATTTTCGTCGTTTTTATAGTTTGATTTTTAATCTCGCACAAAATATTTACAAGGATTTGTAAAAAATATTATTTTTAGCTGTTTTCCCCTTCAAGCACCTTATGACTGCTATGCCACTGCTTTTTTCAAATTGTGTTGTTGTATTTTTGTAGTTGTCTTAACTATTATTGCCTCATGACTTTCATACGTTATCATGTTTTTTTCCCCTTTTTGTGATGTTTTGCAATATCCTGATTTATTCAATAATATTTCCGCTCTATATCTGTACGAGTCTGTGCGCTGCATAGCACAAAACTGCATTAAGCAATGTATAGTAATGAAATAAAATGAATCCAAATCGAACATATCGTATTGAAAGAGCAAATAAGCGAATGCAACAAAAAAAACAATAGCTACCAATATCCATTGCGAGTAGGTACTATATTGTAAATGTGAATTTAATAAAGTTCTTCCGTTTCAGAAGCTGTGTTATTAGCAAACAGGAAATGAACTTAAAAATAAAACGCGTTTATAAACTAATTGAACACATCGCCAGCGAGCATGACAACAGAAATTCATTTCCGTGTATTTTAAGTGACCTGTTGGATATCTTTGCCGAAATCCTTTATTAAACTATTTACACTGAATTTACACAAAAATTTTTTTTGGATCAAGTAAAAATTACTTTAAATAATTTTTAATAAAATATATATTTTCTATTTGTAATATTCCTAAACCCTCTTTGTTAACTATAGATAAACCCTTTAATTTGTTGTATGATTTGTAAAACATCGGTGGTATTAATATAAAGGCGGTAGTATAAATTCGGCAGTAGAGTATGAAATCGGCAAAACGAGAGTTTTCAAATATATCATGGCTTAAATAAAAACTACCTTAAGTTTCATCAAAAATAGAACAACGATTAAAACAAAGGACTTTAAAGGATTGCTATCCATCTCAATGATTTCATTTCGGTAATTTTGATGTCAAAGATGCACCACGGTCTGGAAGGACAATTTTCGAAAATATCGACAAAATCATAAAAATCGTCGAGTACGACCGTCATATAAGCACTATTTAGATTAACCAGAAGCTAAACATTGCACGAAAAACCACTTTGGAACCACTTGAAAAAGCCTGGATATAAAAAGAAGCTCGAATGCATGGGTGCCACACGAGTTAATGCAAAAAACCGAATGCACCAAATTTCTATTTGCGAATCGCAACAGCTGATGGTCCTTTTTTACAAACGTAAATTAAAATAAAAAATTTGAATATTCTCTCAAAATAAACAAGATATTTGAATGCTGTTTGTGGAGTAACATTCCACCAACATTTTAAGCGTAGCAATAAAGCTGTAATTCGAGCTGATAATATTTGTAACAAACGCAGTCAAAAATTTTGTTCTCAACAGTTTTACTGAGATTTTTTGGAATAGTCAGCAAGTAATACTTTCCCATCTAGCGGTAAGAGTTCAATTGAATAAATTGTTAAAATTTACATCTCCCTCTCTTATTTCATGTAGAAAAATTTCAGGTAGAATTTATGAAAAAACACACAATCATTTCATAACCAATGAAAATTCTTTCTTTTACTTCAGTTTAACCCTAATTCGGCGCTTATTTATAAAAATTTTGACATGACCAAGCCTACGCACTAATTTTAGAATTAATATTTTTAAATCATTTTCAAAACTGGCTCTATTATTTTACTTTTCGGGCATATAGCTTTCTAAAGCTAAAAAAAACTTTTTAACAAAAAAAAAATCAACTTCAAAGCCACTACAAATTAAAAAATAATTTTAAATTACTTTTCACATTAATTCTTGGTCAAATTTGATAATTTATTTATATATAGTATTAAATTGGAAATCCTTTTATTATATTTTTTCTATTTTGTATTATTATCATAAATATATTAATTTCTCCATGAAAAAAAGCATTTAAAGCCGGAGCGTTTATTAAAGTACGATTATATAAGCGCCGACTTTAAAGGTTTTCAATTCATGGAACAATTAATATATTTATGATAATAATACAAAATAAAAAAAATAATAATAAAAATATTTCCAATTTAATACCATATATAAATAAATTAACAAATTTGACCAAGAATTAATGTGAAAATTAGTTTAAAATTATTTTTTACTTCGTAGTGGTTTTTTTTTTGTTAAAAAGTTTTTATTTCTGCCTTTTTAGAGATTATGATAACAATTTTTCCTATTCTTGTAATGAATTTTCGCAACCTAGTTTCAACATTAACTGAGAAACAGTATTTTTCTTATATTGCTACGCCCTTTTTTATCCTAAATATTCATAATTATGCCTACTCCTGTACCTAATTTCAATATCCTAGTGTCAATATTATACGAGTTACGGCGTTTTTCTATATTGCCACACCTTTGTCGCACAACGCCCACTTTTTTTACCGTAATTTGTAATAATTGTTTCAACCCTTGTACCAATTTTCAGTACCCTAGTGTCAATATTAACTGAGATACAGTATTTTTCTTATATTGCCACGCCATTTTGTCCAACAACGCCTACTTTCTGCACAGTAAATTTTCTTAATTATGCCTACCCCTGTACATAATTTCAGTATCCTAATATCAATATTATTCGACTTACAGCGTTTTTCTAATATTGCCACGCCCTTTATCGCATAACGCCCACTTTTTAAACACAACTTTTAATAATTGTGCCTACCCCTGTACTAAATTTCAGTACTCTAGTGTTAATACTATTCGATATGCAAAGTTTTTCTTATATTGCCACGCCCCTGTGTTGAATACCATCCATTTTTTTAGACGGGCACCTTCGCGTCTAGTATCTTTATTTGTTGACAAAAAATTGTGGCAATCGAACAAGTACCTTAGGAGTTATCGATGTACATACATTTAAAAAAAAACCAACCAACTTGAGAACCTCCTAAATTTTTGAATTCGGTCAAAAAGTCACACATTTTTTGTTTGTGACAAGTTTTTCTATCTTTGTAAGTTATTACAGTATAAGCGATTGAAAAAAGGTCCTTTTTACGAATGTAAAATACATTCATTTTTTCGAAAATCCTTTGTTTTATATTGAAATAAAAAAATACGTATCAATCATTTTTGACTAGAGACCATAGAAAAAAATTTTATGGAAAAACAACCCAGCAAAATATTGAACCAGCTTTTAAATTGTTCTAAACTTGTTCCAAAAAATGACCAGTACTGGTCCTTCTGCAATACCCTTTTGATCGAACTGTCTTATTATGATCATAGGAAAAGACAATTGGAACAACAACAACAACAACGTTTCTTTCAATATGAAAAGGAAAAAAATCACTAGCTGATTTTATTGCAATTTCGGCCCTGCTAAAGGCCTCATCAGAAATCTGTGTGATTCAAAATCAAGTATAATTTATACTATCAAACATTAAGAATTTGTATTTAAATCATATAAAATCAAGAAAATAAATAACAAGGTCATTTAGAAAAACTTTAGACAATTGTTTATTTTAATTACTTTGTTTACGCTGAAGTAGCATGAAAAGTAGAGAAAATATTTATATTTTAGGACTCTCTGAGCAAAAAAACACGCTGAAATAGCGTGAAAATTAGAGAAAATATAAATATTTTGAAAAAACCCCGCTAAGTTTCAGACAGAATTAAAAAAAAAACCCTCTGCATAGAGTAATCTTTTTACAAAACTGCCAATAAATGTCCTGAAATTTCACAACATTTATTGTAGTGATTTTTCAACATGATACAAAGAGCTACAGGTAAAGTATTCCCGGCGCAACAAACAAAATTTACTGCACACCTCGTCATTGGTGCTCGTCAAATGTGACACTTGATGAATTCAAACATTCAAAAGAAAATGTAGAAAAGGGACGAAGATAGCAAAATGAAAACGAACAAACAGTCAAAATTCTGTCAAGCACATCAAGCAACGTAGCCGCTTTTTGTGTAAATCGGTTAAAAGGAAAAAAAGCACCCCTACAAAATATGCAAATTTTTTCCACAAACAGTACTAAAAAATATATTAACTAAATTTTGGACACGTGCTTTATTTAACAATATTTATTTCATTTCAGTAAAACATAATTTGATAAGAAAATTTAGGCATTTTAAAATCTTTACACCCTATGAATAAATTGTGACTACGTTTCAACCAAGGAGCACCTTGCACGTCACAGCAAATATGGCGGACATGCGCAATACTTTATCTGTAGTTCTTTGTATCATGATTTTTCAATCAGTTTTTAGAGTAAATATTGTTTTAGCTGAGAGCAAGAGTCAAGTTTACTGTAAACGATTTCAGAATAAGTAATGATTGGAAAAATAAATTGTTTTACCAGTAAACGCCTTAAGTCAAGGGGATACACAAAAGCAGTCATTCTCAAATTACAAAGACCAAGATTTACAATTTTTGATTTAACATTTATCATATTTGTCCCAATAAAAAGGTCAGGAATATCATCAAGGAAAATTTTGTTTATACAAATAGGAAGCACATATGATTTCACAGCTTTTAGTTGGAGGCAATTTCTGCTAGCCCACTAGTAAATACTACTCTGATCCTCACTTATCCTACAGCAAAGGTCGTCAAGCAGACCAATCCTTCTCGAGAGATTATGTCATTTAAAAAAATTGAGTATCGAGGTCCGAGTATCGAACCTTGTGGGACACCACTTAAAATAGATTTTTTTTTATTCTTCGATAATAATTTGGAAATATCACTCTTAATCAGAGCATAGGGCGGAGACATACTCGGCTTAAAGTGATCGGTCTTGAGCCATTCTACGAACTTCCTGCCAAGTGCATCGGGATTAGTATTCCGCATGTGTCGAGCGAATCCATGTCATGCTAGGGCGACCTCCCCGCCTGGAAACTTGGGGGTTCCATTTTAGGGCCATTTCTGCAATGCCGTGGTTTTCTTTACGAAGGGTGTGACTGATCCACCACCATTTGCGGTGTTTGAATTCAACTGCTATTGGTTTGCAAGTCGAAATGATTAGGAGATCTGCGTTTGTAATTATTTTAGACCAAAAGATCCTGTGTATAATGCGAAGACACTTGTTCAAAGAGACTTGTATCTTGTTCCAGATGCTATCGGTAACCTTCCATGTTTCGCAATAGTACAGTAGTACAGGTTTAATGCTGGTGTTGAAAATTCTCAGTTTTGTTTTTGTGTATGTGTTACGTGCTGCCCAAATGCGGTGGAATTTGTGGAAGGCGTGTTAGGCCTTATTGATGCGCGAGCTTACATCCGCCACAGCACCGCCGCACTGTGGCGCCTTTTCCCTAAAAGCGTTGCAAAAATCAAAAATTTGACAGAAAAATATGATAAAATGAATAATTACATCTGATAGAGAACTTCTCACTGATTAAGAATCCAAAAAAATTTTTGAAATCGGATAAAAATTATGAACTCTAGAGTCTTTTGAATTGAATTTCAGGCAAACTATGCAACCGATCATTAATTTTTTGGTGTTGGATGAAAGGTATGTTAATTTCAATGAGACGATGTAGAAAAAGGGTTATTCGGTCCAATATTATTTTTTCAGGCGCAATTTTGCAAACACATGATATTTGGGTCTTTTTTCACACTTAATAGAATAGAACAAAAAAGTGACGGTTTGCGACGGGAACTATTAAACAGAGGTTGTTAAGTATTTAATACTCTAACTTATTTTCTTGAAATTGGGTGCCTATACTTGCCCGTGTACATGAAAACAATAAAACTGTAACAACTTTTACTACAAAAAGATACATTTAATTGTAGTGCCGTCTCTGATGACACGCAACCCTGCAATAACTCTCCACTAATTATCTACTACTATTATTTACAACTGTAAGAAAGTCTTGTTAAGTATTAAGTAAAGAGAAATGACAATAAAGATTCATTCGTTCTGATCGGCAACCTAGGGCCTGACATAATAAAGAGAACAAAGCAAAAACAATAAAATATTGTGAAAAGTTTAACATCTCGAATTACTGGTGTCAACATTGATATAATAAAAAGGTTGGCTGTTATCCTTAATGTTATTAACTCTAAAGAAATGGTGAATGGCCCAAAGTTTGATGAGTATGCATCAAAAACTGCCAAACTTTTGGCTCAATTGTACCCTGAAAAGAAACTTACCCCTACGGTACATAAGATTTTGGCTCATGGTAAAAATTTAATTGAGTATCAGAGCTTACCAATTGGAGAGTTGTCTGAAGAAGCCCAGGAATGCAAAAACAAAGACTACAAAAAGTTTAGAAACACTAATACTTGCAAGATTTCCCGGATTAGACAGAATGAAGACCTATTCAATATGTAAGCGGCTTCTTCAGACCCCCTTATTTCATCACGACGATACGTAAAATCTCGAAAGGATTTTGAAGAACGTAATTATTGCTCCGATATGTTAAGTCTACTAGATATAGCTCCCAATGTTCATGACTTTTTTGAAGAGAACTAATTAATAAAAATCTTATACTACCTTAAAAAAATACACAACATTTTTCATTAGACTTAATATGTATAGCATTAATATTGTAGTACTTAAAAATTTCAAAAATATGTAACTATAATAAAAATAAAAAATTTAACATTACATTGAAAAAAAAGTTTGTAAAATTTTATTATTTTTTTTTATTAGAGTTGAATTTTTTTATACTTAATAACTTAATATGTATAGCATTAATATTGTAGTATTTAAAAATTTCAAAAATATGTAACTATAATAAAAATAAAAAATTTAACATTATTTTCACTCAAAATCAAAATTTTTTTTAAATTGTGAGCAATATTTTACAAAAAATTTAAAAATAATTTAAAAAAAACCTTTTTTTTTTGTAAATCTTTTCTGGAATAATTTTAAATCATAAAATCCTTTAAAAAGAAACATAAAACATTTAAAATGTTAAAAAACATTTTATTATACTTACCATAAAATTGATTTTACCATAAATTTCAACTTTGCTAACCCATAAGTAGGCACCTAAAAAGCGTAGAACCCCTTTCAAACAATTATTTCATAGGTTGATCAATTATCTATCATATACATTTTAAATTTTTTGATTATCTCATTTGGTTCAAAAATTACGATTTTTGCAACGAAAAAACTCAAATGGCGCCACTGTGCGCCGTCTTTGGTGAGTACACTACCCAGATAGCAAAACTGATCGACTGATCCTCAATTGTTTCTTGTGTGGTTTCAATGGTCGCTGTGAGAACATCTTGACTTGGAGTTGCTACACGCATAAGTTTAGTTTTTTTTTAAAGTTGATGCATAGTGACAGTCTGCCAGTGTGAGCCAAGAAGCAAATATCATCAGCATAGTCAAGGTCACTAAGTTTTTGGTGCGGCCGCCATTGAATACCACCAGGGACGTCGTTGTTTGTTTTCTTGAGGACGCTGTCAAGGATTACTTTGAAAAGTAGAGGCAACAATACGCAACCCTGCCGGACCCCTTGTTGTATGGTGAATTTATTGCTCCTTTTCCCTTTGAAGAGCACGCTGCATTCAGCGTCCTCGTAAAGCTCACGAATAAGACTGATTATCTTTCAATCTAATTGTGTCAAAATCACGTTCAAAATCAACGAATAGCATATACAGTGGTGATCTCCACTCAGCTGATTGTTCAATTATTATTCGCAAGGAGTTTACATCAGGGTTGATACTTTCGGTACAATTGTACTTTTTTGGTACAATTTTATATTTTTCCTACTTTCCTTCTACCAAAGCGTTTTCGGTACAAATAATTTCACTCTATAATAAACACAGAATTTAGAAATCTAAGTAGCAAACGATTTAAAAGAATGAAAAACTTATCTAGTTCTGAATTTTGGTACTCCATAAATTATATAAAATATATAGAGTCGATTTTCTCCAATTTATGTAAAATTTTTTAAGAAATTCTTTCACTTTCTTATTCGACAGCAAATATTAGAAAAAAAAATAAAAACCAATTACAGAAACAGACTGCAGATTGCAACAATTTATTTAATTTAATTAAAGCAAAATATTTCTTAAAATCCAGTGACTAAATGCCACAATATTGATATCAGAAGTAATATATCAAATGAAAAAATTCCTAAAATTTGACTGAAAGTGAAGAATTGCTACGCTGAAAGATTTTCTCATTAATTTTTTTCGTTACCTTAACATACACTGAGAAAACAAAAATCAAAAATGCACATTTTAAAAACGTTAAGTAAAATAAATATTTTTAAAAATATTTTACGCCATACAGAAATGAAAACGCACATTTTTAAATAGAAAAGTAAAACAAAGCGTTTTAAAACAACCACGAATATTTTATTATGATAATTTAGGATAAAATTAATATTTTTAAAAACATTTTACGCCATACAAAAATGAAAACGCACATTTTTATATATAAAAGTGAAACGAAACGTTTTTAAAACAACAACGAACGTTTTACCATGGCAGTAAAATTCACATACTTTGTTTGAAAACACTTGTTAATAACGAATTGTTTGTTATATATGTTTCATTGACTTATGTATTTGAAATTTGTTCAGAAAATAAAATATTTTTCATTCTCGATTTCATCACTCTGCAGTTTGCCTGCAAGAAAGTAATGAAAAAGTTTGAGTTAGAGCATTTGCTGCCACAACTAAAAGGTAAGTATTTTAAATAAAATGAATAATATCTGACAAAATTCTATTTTTTATAGACGCTGGGATACAGTATAATTATCTAAAAAATTTTAACGAGATTGAAAAAAGCTGATCATAAAATAACTAAAATAAAACTGTAATTTTGAAAACCAATAAAGCTTTTTTTAATTAATAGAGGAAATGCGGATTTCTGTAAATTTTTTTAATAAATGGGAAATAATAAACATTTTCGTTTTTAAAATATAAATAATTGTTATATCATTGCATTTTAAAATATTTGTTGCTACAAATCGAACGAACATTTTAGAATCTAAGTTTAAAAGTTTCGTTTTTAAAATGAAAATAAACATTTTACATTTGAGATTATTTATTATTAAAAATCAAACGAACACTTTAGAATCTCGTTTAAAAATATTCGTTTTCAAAATGAAAATAAACCTTTTACAAGAGCATTTTAAAATATCCATTGTTAAAAATCAAACGAACATTTTAGAATCTCATTTTAAAATGTAAGTTTTTAAAATGAAAATAAACGTTTTACTACTCAATTTAAAATCTTCGTTTTTAAAATTAAAATAAACGTTAGAAGTGCAAAATCTGGGTTAAAAGTTTTAAAAAGTAGCTCGTTTCTGCCACTTTTGAAAATGTAGTTTTCTCTGTGTAGAAAGGCTCTTACTAACATTTAAAAAAAATTTCGGCTGGATTGTGTCAGATTTCGGGTGGATGGGTGGTTAACTTAAAGGCATCAGCGAAGAACCTGATTTAAAAAATGTAAGTGGCCTTTCTATGTTAAGCGCTGATTATACTAGACGGAACGGAGTCAAGTGTCATTGTGGCTGGACGAAACGGTTTCAAACGGAGTGGCAATTATAATAGCAACGAAAGAGGAGTTAATTTTTTCTAAAATATATTTTATTACAAAACTAATTCCATCAATTCTTCTTTCCTAATTATTTTAAAACATGAATTCAATCAAATTTTATCAAAAATACGGAAAACAAAACAAATTCAGAATAAAGTTAATAGTAGCATCTGTCAACATAAAATTTTTGCTCATAACGTAACGGAACGCAGCGGAAAAATCTACAATATATAGATCTTAACGTCACGTGCCGCTCCGTTCGGTCTTTTTATAATCTATCTCATAAGAAACTCATGCAATAGATTGTAAAGTGACATTTCTCAACATTCGATAACGTTTCGTTCCGTCTATTATAATCAGCACTTTAACTCGGGGGTTACACGAGACAGTACTGTTAAGACAGTGAAAAATACGTATTAGTTGTCAAACTTTGTGTCTGTGAATAAGAGTCCAGACAGTTGGTAAGACAGTTGACAAGACAGTAGAGAAAATAGTAAAAAAATTCTATTTTATGAAAAAAATTTTTGTTAAAACTACGACTACGCTAAAGTATTGCAAATTTCTAATTAATTCTATTAAATTTTCTAGTCTTCTGTCATTTGATATGCTAAATATCAATCTACTGTCCTAGCTACTGTCCCACCAACTGTCTGCAAAAAAGTTAAGACAGTAGAGCAAATTTTTGTAGCGTTTTTAGAAATATTGTTTTTTGATAAATCAGGCGTGATTCTCAAATTTGTTCTTTGTTTTTTTAATGTAAGCACATATACCAAATTTCAATACGATAGATAGAAATAATTAAGCTTTGCAATTGCGGCTGTAATCGTGTCGACAGACTGACCTAGCAAAATTGGCTCAGGAGGTGATGCTGATCAAGAAAGTATATACTTTTCTTTAACTGCCACGCCTTCTTATCAGCGTTATAAACGGAGTGACAAAGTAAACAAAAAACTTTTTCCATACTTTTTTTTTATACAGTACAATTTTTTCTAAATTTGTATACCAAAATGAAAAAGTCATTTATCAACCTTGGTTTATATGGTCAACGCAGGATCGATTTGGGTTGCCATTTTGCTCAGTGCGTAGTGTGGTGTTGAGAGCTGGTGATATTCTATCCAGAATGATAGAAGCAAGAACTTTTTCAACAGCATTTAGAAGTGTGGTATCTCGCCAGTTTTTACATCGGCTCAGGTCGCCTTTCTTCGGTATGGATATTATTATTCCCTCTTTCCACTCACTGGGTATTGTGTTCGTTATCTAGATTTCTAGTAACAGCGGACGCAAAGCTGGAATAATTTCTTCTGCACCATGCTTCAACAATTCGAGTGGAATGTCATCCGCCCCGGCAGCTTTGTTGTTTTTTAGCTTGCGGATGGCTGAAGTAATCTCCGCGACTGATGGGGGCTCTATCGTGATGAATCTATTGGGATTGTGCCGACTGTTGTGATTAGCATCGACGGATTCTTCTTCCTCGATAATGTTATTCGTGCATTCGTAGTGTCTTCTCCGTTCATCCAGCTGCTCATCCACTGTGGTGAGAATGCAGTCATGTATGTCTCTCAATGGTGGGATGTGCGGTTTGGCATTAGGCATAAAATAGATTTGACTTTTTGTAATCTGTTTGACAGATAACAAGATATAAGTTTTACTACATTATCCGAAAACCCAAAGAGAAACCTAAGTTTCTGACATAAATAGCTAGTTGTGATTCACATTGTTAAACTTACAATTGTACTCAAAAGCATTCCTTTTTTTGCAATATCTGAACTAGTTCCATTATAAACATTTCGAAACTGGTACTTTTTGCTAGTAGATCTTAAAGTTGTTTCAAAGTATTCAAACGTTAGAAGCATTTATTTTTTATCTCTTACATGCATGCATTACGAAAAGAAGTCCATCACGTACAAGATGATGCATTTTTTTTAATGTAGTTATTTTTTTATATATAATGCAAAAAAATTACCTTTGTCGGTTTTTTTAAATTGATTTTCTTCAAACAGTTTAAAAATTAAATAAATTGCCACAACACGTGTTCAGATTTAATTTATTTTTGTCAGTAAAAATTTTGACAAGAAAATTGAATAAAATCAAAGTGAACTGTTCTAAGCTAAAAGTTTTTTAAATTTTTCATAGCAAGTACAAATTGTGCTAGAAATGAACTTGTTGATTTTTCCAATTGACTCCAAAATAACTCTGGTCAAATTTTGGTGGCAAATATTGCATGGAATGTCCATGAATATTATGCTTGAAAACAGCACAACTTGGCAACGATTTCAATTCATACTTTTTTTTGATTATTGAAAATAAGCGAAAAACATAAAAGCCTTCTGGTACCACACAGTTGGCATACAACACAGCTGTTATGATAAAAATTAAAACAACAATAAACTCATGCTACTTGCTTTTCTAATAGTTTATATTTGAACTATGACAACGACAACAACGACAGCAACAATATTATAAATTAGACATGCTTAAACGTACGTTACGGTACAAGACCAACGTTAAGTCAATCAGAAGTCCAAAAATTTGTTTGCTGCTTTGAACTTCAACACGACAAAAACCTGATGAAATCTAGCCAGTCAGCCAGCCAGCCACACAGGACACAACCTCGTAGTTCACATTAAAAATGCAATCCTGGAAAGCTAAGTCAGCACTGCATGGGCAAAGGTGTCTAATCTGTAATTTGAAATTTAAATTCTAAGGATGCGCATGCAGCTCGAGCAGGAAGTTCTGGGCTTAAAGTTCAAATGAATCATGTAAGCAATACTGCAAGCAGCAGCAAGTTTCGAAAAAAATACAGAGAAAAACCATTTTGAATTGAACGAAATAGTAGCTAGAATTTTAGGCAGATGAGAGTGCTTAATGGAATTTTACACGTGTTTGTGTGTGGGTGTGTATGCGTACGTGTGTTTAAGAATGCATGCAGATGTGCGAGATTTGAACATGAGATTTATATGCAATGCAACTACACTGCGGGAAAAATATGCAGTTCGAATAAAATGAAATCTACAAAAGTATGCCCTAGCATATAGCTTACTCCGCAATTTATCCTGTCCAATGAGTAAATTTCCTTAAGTTTTAGTTTGCATTAGGAGCTGCTGTTACCGATTTGTTAACAAAGACAATTTTTTTTAAACGGTTCTTTTCATTATTTAGAAACTGCTCATGGAAGGGTTCTTTCGCCTATGCTCTGGAATTCAGCAGCAAATTAACTCTTAGTCAAACTAGAACTGGAGGGTTGCAGGGTGAGAGCTTATGTCGATGATTTTGCCATTGTTACCTCTGTAAAATACATATCTACTCTTTGAGTCATTATGCAAAACTGCCTAAATACTCTAGTCAACTGGGCTATCAGCTGTTGGCTCAGCGTTAACCCAAATAAAACTTAATTAGTTTTCACCAGAAAATACAATTTACCTCTAAACAGTCCTCCTAAACTGGGAAACACAAGACTTAGCTTCTCAGATCAAGCAAAATACCTGGGCCTTATACTGGATAGGATCAATCTGCCCGAGAGATCCAATAAAGCGAATATTGCCCTGTAATCATGCAAAAAGGCGGTAGGTAGCAAATGGCGCTTACAATCAAGTGTCACTGGCCTTATAAAAACTTTGTAAGGCCAATCTGGCTATATGGTGCTATTGTCTGGTGGCATGCACTCGAAAAATAGACTCACCTTAACCTTCTCCGTAAAGTTAAAAGATCAGCGGAACTGTGCATCAGTGGAGCCCTAAGAACCACTCCGACAGACCCATCTTATATATATTACTCAAACGCAAATTTTATCCGGCGTAAGGCTTTTTAAGCACAAGTCCAATCTTCATAAATTTAATATGGTTTGGTAGGTTTAGACCTGTAGATGTGCAAACTGGACTTTTTATTTCTAAAAAATTTATATTTTTTAAGTTATAGCGAGTTAAAGTTTACATATAATTGCTGTTGTTATGTTGCTTTTTCTTTTCTTAATTTCAGCGTATTCCTAAAAATATGTGAGGTATTTATTAGCGCCACCTATCGGCTAATAGCTATGAATCTGTTATACTGATGAATAATCTTTTATAATTTCACATCTAAAACTACCCAGCTAGAACAGTACCTGTTACATACGGCGTATATAACACGAGCGGTCACACTATTTCCGTTACTTCCATATAAAACTTTTCATACAAAACTTGTGACTTGTGACTTGCGATGATCAAAATGTCACAAGGTTTGTATCTCTGATTCTCATTCGTGTGATCTGGCATCCTTTTCTGCCACCATTGTTTAAGCCATAAGAAAAAAAATAGCTAAACTGCTCTCACCAATTACAAATTCAGTTCTGCGCTATTCTCCCCTCTCCCCGATATGTTAAAGCGCTATCCTGCTGTAAGCAAATTTCTAAACAAATTTTTTATAGCTTTTTTATTGTTGGTTCATTTAAATATATACTCCCTAGCCAGATTATAAAAAATACAATTTAAACTAACAAAAAATTATAATAAGTCGGCATAAACAGCAACAGTACATAAACAGCAATGACACTGCTTTTCGCCAGCAACGATTGCTTGTTTTAGAAACAATTTGTCACAAGTCTTCATCAGTATTCAATTCGTTTATCTGCAAAGAAAAATGTTTAAATTACTTAATTACTAAAGCTTCTCATCTAAGCATGTAACTGACCCGTAAACATTGTAAACCTTGTGAACTTACATGCGCGTAAACTATCTGTCAAAATTTGTATGGGCGTGAGTTTACATCATTTCAGAGCCTATTTTGTAGTGTAAACTAGCATGTAAATCTACGTGTGTAAATGAGGGTTGCCTTTGGCGCTAATCATTACATATTTAAAGTAGTTGGAGTAAATATGAACACGTTTTATTTATTTTTCTATGTTAATGAAAGTTTTTAAAGGTTTAAAATTTAAAAAAGTCATAATGTTGTCGCAGCCGCAGCCGCCATTTTGTCGAAATTTACGCTATTTACTTTTTATCGCTCATCAAAACTTTAAATGCTATACATGTTTACATGCTTAGATGAGAACCCTTAATATTTTTAATTTATTGTTGCCATCAGACTTCACCGCTTTGTATTGCATGGTTATGTTTTCAGTTGAGTTTATTTTTTGGCCGCAAAAGAGCAAGACATATGAACACATATAACTTCCCATGATATTACGTTTCCCATGAAATGACAACGTAATAGTGTGTTGGTGAACACAAAATTTTGTTTCGTTGTGTATGTAAACTTGTTACAACTTTCCAGCAGGGAATGAATTGAAATATCTAATAACAAAGCGATACTGGAATGATTTCTTACAGTTGAAAAAATATTTCTTAGCTGTTGGTCGGATAATTTTTTAATTTTTAAAAATTTGCACAAAATTTAATAAGAAATTGGAAACTGGTAATGAATTTCGGATTTTTCAACTGAAAATCAAGAAATATTCTTACTCCTGCATATTTAAAATAAATTTGGGTAAATTAAATATGCTAACACTATATCGTCGTTGCGTGTGCAATACCGCGTATCCGCCACTTGCAACACCGCGTATATTGCAAAAGGCCAAAATTTATTTCATTTCAATTTTAATCATTCCTAATTAATTCAATCATTTTAATTTTTCATTAAATGCTTATTTGAGAACAAAACAAATATCTAATATCAATAAATGTTTAGTTCAGTTGAAAATCTATTCATTAGCTTAAAATAAAATCAGTTTTTCTGCACTCCTGAAAAATTTTACTATATTTATTTTACTACTATGTGCAAGTGGCGGACACGCGCAACGACGATATATTATTATAATTTAAACCTGCATAGTAATGCCTAGACCAGCACGACCAAAAGTAAGTGAGAGGACAAGACGTAGTATACATCGTTCTCAGATGCTAAAATAGCGAGCTTGAAGAATACGTAAGACAAATACATATAAGTTAGCTCTCAGCAATGCACGACCAGAACGTAATGGCGTTGGATAACTCAGGAAAAAATGTGTTTATTTTCGAGCTCTTCATTTCGATAGTCAGTTCTTAAGAAGCGAGCTCTATTCATGATGTCACAAAGGTAATCCTGGCAAACAACCCATTTATGCACAAATCAGACACCTGCAGCGATAAACTGCAACTGCTTTTACACTCAGTTCATACAGTAATTATCGCTTATTGGCATAACCTCTATTTGCTTGTTTTTGCTGCTTATAAGCGGGAAAGCATTTATAAAAACTCGGTTATATGCATCCACAGTGCTTATATTCAAACTCGGTTACATGCCTACACGAAGCATATATAAAAATTGGAATATTGTTTCAATAAAAATTGTCTTATGAATTGGTTTAATATTTAATTATATTTATTTAGAAATTATATATTCTCGTTTTTAAAAAATAAAAAATAGATAAAATTAAATTAAGTTTCCGTTTCTAGCAGTCTTTTTAAAAAATATAAACAAAATAAGTTTTAATAAAACAAAGTAAGTATTGAAAAAATTTATATAAAAACTATGTTTAAAAAAAATTAAATTTAAGAATAGCCAGACTCGTATTACATAAAACTTCACTTAATTTTTTAAGTCCTTTCAATCTAAAAAAAAGTTAGTTATATTCTTTTGAGCATTTCAACATTTTTGGCACATATATTCTTCTATCTTATTTAATTTGTCTCAACTTCTTCACAATTGAAATTTTTTGTTTGAGTGACAAGGTTATTCTTTTATTTTTGTTCATTTTAAAACTGCACAGGAAAAACTTTGACACTTTCAAAGACAGTGATGGGCTATTTCATATTAGTCAGTTCAATAGAGATGTGAAATTTATAATCGGAATTTTTATAACATTTCAGTAGGGCTGCATATAACCGGTTAGTTTTCTATGACTTTGCTTTTGAAAAATTCCTAATTTTGATGCATATAAAAGAGAAATTCATATAAGCGAAGTGCTTATAAGCAAAAATGTTCTGGCTTTTTTAAATGACAAAGTTAAATATCTCAAGTTCGAAAGCATATAAGCGGGATATGCTTATAAACACAGTGCATACAAGCGATAATTACTGTACTTGGTTTTCGTATGACTTCAATATCATTAATACCATGCAACATCTTATACGCCATCTAGCTCACTTACAACATCAAGCATGTTGCATTAGCCAATCGTACCAAAGTCAAACACTGTGTGATGTGTGCTTCGACTTCAGTGGAACATATGGATGTTGGCATAAAATAATTATGTGTATAAACCACCGCGAACGAGCGGCAATCGTTATAATTATGCATTATTTTGAGTTACTGCCTCGTGTACCATTGCAGGTTGATTTCAACTTCGGCTAAGCAGTGATACAACAGTAAGCTAACGAACGAAGAAATCAGCGCGTACACTGCATTTTTACTCAAGTGTTTTTAGATTACTTCAGTATGAATAGAGTAATTAGTTTTTATAAGGGCTGTTAACATGTTTCAGGCTGTCGCATAGTATGCTGTGACGAGGCAAAACATGTCGCCAGTTTTGCCGCACATGAAAAACAATAACACAAAGATATCCATCATCAACAAGCGTGTAGCACACGAATTATAATAAGCAAACTATTTCTTTCTTTATTTTTAACATGAAGTACTTTATCTGTGTATATTTTCATTTTATATTATACTAGGTGATATACCCGGTGTTACTCGAGAGCCATTTATATAAACATTTTAACATACACTTCTCGATTAAATGTTCTTTAAAATCGGGAAAAATGAAAAACATGTTGAATTTTATTTGAATTTTATTTTATTTAATTTTATTTATCCACCGTTTGCTAGGTAATTGAACGAACATTGCTCCAAAAAAGTTTAGGAAAATTTTTGTTTTTGGTTCCATCTCTTGCGGTGAGCTAATTGAATTCAAAGAAGCGGTACGAAAAACAGATTTTAAAAATTAAAAAGAATTTTTATATTTACTCAATTTTAAAGCAAGCACAATAACCTTTTTAACAAAATAAAAATTATGGTGGGACTCAATGCGTCCTTGAGATATGGACATTTTAACGTCTAAACAAAGATTTATATTAAAAAACATATTGAACTTTTAACAAAAAAAAAAAATGTTAATGAAATATATTAAAAACAGAATGTTTATTGGCATTAAAAGTAAAAACTTTGACTTTCATATAATTTTTTTTCTCATTATTAGCTATCAAAGTTTTATGAAAATTCGTTTTGCTAGAAATGATTGTACCTACTAAAATTTTTAAAAAAAACTGGCAGTACTGCATTATTTTACTTTTTAAAAGTTTGGTAGCAATAGCATTTTCGCAAAATATTTCGCAAAACTTATCTGCTAGCTGCTTAAGAACATCAGATATTCTTCTGTAAGCAGAAAATAGCGCCACCTGTCTGTAATCCCAATCGTGTGGAATTAAATTTGAAGAAACTTTTGAAAAAACATAATTCAGCTATTCAACGCAAGGTGTACGTATAGTTTGGACCCACACATCTTACACATGTGGCGCCATCTATCTGTGAATTAAACGCACATATCAAAACTAATGAAATAATTGTGCTGACCAGATGCGCATATGTTTTTTTATATCGCCATATAGCTGAAACTGCTTACATGAAAATATTAACTTTTACAGCATTCTTATTCACAGTCATCTTTTCGATAAAATTGTGATATATATACAACATTTAAAGTACCATTGATAAAGAACTAATTGACAACGGTGACACAATAGTGAGAACAAATAGAGCCATCACAACAAAACAAATTTAACAGGAGGGGGGGGGGAGGCAAAATATAAGTAGATGAATCACACTATAAAGAAAATTTAATATAATCCAAAATGTTCGTAATTACTTTAGAAACACAACTGCATTCTTAGAGGTATATGGGGACGTTCAAACTATATAGAGAATTTTAACACAAAACTAAGTTTTATTAATAGTCTGGTAGAAAATATAGATTTTTAGCCATAACTTTTAATTGGAAAGAGATATTGGGGTAATTTTTTCACATAAATTATTTTTCAGACTTGAATTTTTTGTAAAAAATATAAAAACAACATTTTGGAAAAAATAAATTTCGCGAAAAAAATCAAAATTGTTTTGATGACAAAAACAGTAAAATAATTTTTGCGCTTAGCTGGAAGAATTTTTGCAAATAAATGCTATGTCATATGAAAGTAAGCCAGATGTGCAATTTTTAATTGATTTAGTTTTTACAACAACAACAATTTTTGAGTCATTTTTTGAGTAAAAAGTCAATTTTTTGGACCTTTATTGACGTAATCATAAAACATATATGCACTCACTGACTTAACGGTATTGTTCAACCTATTTTTGTGAAGTGATTTTATTGAACTTTTGAACAAAAAAAATTTGAATGAAATATATTAATGGACAGCGGAGATATTTGCATCGAAAGACCAAACTTTGATTTTCATGTCGTTTTTTTCTCATTCTTAGGCAACGATGTTTTATGAAAAAGTCTTATACTGAAAATTTCTCCAATTTTGAAGATATGTGAATGTTTTTGATGTCAAAATAACAGAAATTTTTTAAAATTAAATACAAAAAATTTTAGAGGGTGCGTGGCAAAAACTAAGTATGTAACATTTTAAGTTGGAATGCACTTAATATGTATACTTAGTTTGAGCAAAATCCGTTGAGCCGTTTAGATTTGTATAAAGGTCAAACAAACAAACAAACAAACAGAAAATGAGTTTTATTACTATAGATTAAAAAACAACACATGAACTACTTAACTAATGCTTAGTTATTATTTACAAATGGAAATTAGTCAGAAATAATTTAAAATAAATATAATAACTATATATATCTTTTGAGCAAAGCACCCTGTGCCAACATAAACAGTTTACCATCATTTATATATATGTGGTGTGAACAACGGTCAATGCGACAAAAATTAAACAACAACAAGAACAAGAGACACAAAGCTAAAGGCCAAGAGCAACATGAGTACCAACAATTAGCAACACTTGATTAAGCGCCAACGGGACCGCGAGTACTTCGATGGGTGACCAGGGCGACCCAGCAACACGATGCGTATGTTGCCGAAAACTACTGAGCGGTATCAACATGTCGACGAGAGCATAAGTAGCAGAGAACGGCAACACTATTGAGCAGTGTCAACATGTTAATGAAAACATGAATATAACGAGATAACAGCGATGCTGCTACGATCAACCAGCAGAGGTATGCAATAAATTTTATGATGAGAAGACAGTGAGTGTCTGACAGACCATTAAAGCGAGCGGTTGAGCTGACTAAGGAGTTCCTGGCAGAGAGTTGAAGACAGCAGTTGGGATTATTGAAAAATTGCTGACGAACCACCAAAGCGAAGATAAGGACTACAGGACTTGGTGAAGAAATCTGGACAGACGTAGCAAAAGAAGCGCAGACAAAGCTGCTGAAGGAATTTGCAGTAAGAACATTTTGAAGAAAAGGTGACAAGGATAACAGGTGAAAAAAGGGACCACATAGCTTATAGGCGCATCGTCAGATCGCAAGGGACCACATAGCTTATAGGTGCATCGTCAGATCGCAAGGGACCACATAGCTTATAGGCGCATCGTCAGATCTCAAGCGACCACTTAGCTTATAGGCGGATCGTCAGATCGCAAGGGACCACATAGCTTATAGGCGCATCGTCAGATCGCAAGGGGCCACATAGCTTATAGGCGCTTTGTCAGATCGCAAGGGACCACATAGCTTATAGGCGCATCGTCAGATCGCAAGGGACCACATAGCTTATAGGCGCATCGTCAGATCGCAAGGGACCACATAGCTTATAGGCGCATCGTCAGATCGCAAGAGACCACATAGCTTACAGGCGCATCGTCAGATCGCAAGGGACCACATAGCTTATAGGCGCATCGTCAGATCGCAAGGGACCACATAGCTTATGGGCGCATCGTCAGATCGCAGGGGACATACTCTAGCCAGGGAGCACATGGTTAGGACATAAGGACCACAACGACGATTCAACAGAGTTTCAGCCAACCACCACATCCACTTTCGAACGAGAGTCGAACGTCAACAACCTCAATCACCGCTGCATTACTCACCACATCGCCTTAGTATTTTATAAAATATTTTAAGAAATAGAATCTAAAACATTTATAAAATATTTTAAGAAATAAAATCTAAAATATTTATAAATAAAGCCTTATTTGGAAGAACCTGAAACAAAAAAAATCTTATTTTGTGACGAATTCTGGACACGACTGAGCATACCTGAGCTATAGAGCCGGAAGACCGGCAGCTTCGTTACAATGCTATCGAATTTTTATCTAATTTCCATCCGATTTATATAAAAATATGCAATTTGATAAATATTTAAAAATATTTAGAAATTTTATATCTGATTTTTGAATCCTGATTTTTTAAGTGCTGATTTTTTTTTTAGAATGCGAAATTTTGCAAAAAAAAGTTCATTATTTGATATGTACATTAAGGTGCCTTACCAAAAAAAGTTGTCCTGGTCGGTTCCTCAAAATAATATTTGGTTTATGTTTTGATAATTCCCTCAATATTTCATTTCATTTCATTGGTTTATGTTATGATAATTCCTTCAATATTTCGATTCTAGCGATAACCATCCGTGAGCTGTAAAAGTTTGAAATAACCACTAAAAAGAGAGTGTTTTGTAAAAATATTGGCTGGTGCGGTAGTTTAAAAAAAAAAAAACGGATGGAAATAATAGTTATGATAAACTTCTTATAATCTGCATCAACAAATTTAAAATTTTTGCATTGGATATAAAATAAGGCTGTGCTGAGTGAATTTTTTAATTTTTTGAAGTTTTTTTCACTTAAATTAAAAAAACTTAATTAATTATAATACGATACTACCTGACTTTCAAGATATCGTCGGAAAGGTTTTGAGTGCTTGCATTGATGCCTGGTTAGAATTGCTTAAATTGATCGATGCTTAAACTAAAACATTAATTATAAAATAAACACCTACTGAAAAAATAGTGTAAGAAATAAAAAAAATAAAAATGAATTTATTTAAATATTGAAAGTTTTTGTATGGAAACAATATAAAAAATATTAAAAATATGCATGAAAAACAGAACTACAGTAAAATCTGGACACAACGAATCCCTGAAATAGTGAACAGCTCGAAAGAGTGAACGCTTTAGAAACAGAAATTTCAAAGAATCAGAAGCAAAATATTAAAAAAAATAAAGTTTAAAAGAAATATCAATTTTTAAGAAAAAAATGCGAACAGTCTGGATACAATTATGAAATCGCTGCTATACATTAAGCGATAACTTGGCTCCATGTTACTGAGATATCTTCTTTGGATATCTGCAAACTATCTGATAGTCAAGCCGCTTTGAAAGCCCTAGGAACTGTTGAAATAACACCTGAAACAGTTATCAACTGTCGGAAATCTCTAAATGGCAAAACAGCTCAGGATCTTTCTATGCTGGACTCCCGGACATAAATATTTTCGAGGCAACTGCATAGCATATGAACTCGCTCATACAGGTACTACCAAAAAATTATCTTCAGATAAGGCAAGCCTTGGTATTCCTCTCACCTCATGTAAACTTCTTACGCATGAGTTATCTTGCATTAAAACCAGCAATAGATGGTCCACTGGTAACACGTGTAATATAACGCGGTAAATCTGGCCCAAACTCATCCTTAAGTGTTCAAAACAACTCATTTCTGTAAGTATGTAGAAACCACATCAGTACCAAAAAACTGCAAAACTATATATTCTTCTTCTTCATTTATTCATACACCAAAATTCTCGACAAAACTCAGCTATTAATAAAATCAGCATCATGCTGGCGAACGCGCCGTTTGGGCGAGACCGTTGGCTGATCGAACATTTTTCATTCAAATTTATCACGCAAAAAAACCCAGCATTGAATAAAATCGGAATCGTGCTGGCGAGTGTGAGATCGATCATGATTTATTCACATGTTTTAGCAAACTAGCTCTTGCGTTATATGTTTTAATGAATATGTATGTTTTTTCTAAAAGACACTTGAAAGTATATGGATCAGAAAAGTTCCCACAATTTCGCCTTAAGAAAGTATATAATGAATAAGATTTGGATAGAGTGCAAGTGTCGCAGAAAAGAAAAACTTGCATCAAAGCAAACTCCCAAATCTAACATTTCATTAACTCGAGTTAAATTAGAATTACCAATATAAAAGGAGCTGGAGAAAACATTTTTTTTATTTTGGCATAAGAAACATGAAAACATTTTTTAGTATTAAGGAATAAGCGGTTTCGATTGCACCAATCAAAAACTGAATTTAAACCTAGTTGAAGAGAATCAAAACTATTGCCAACGACATTGTAAATTCTTAGATCGTCAGCATATAATAAAAAGTTTGAGAAAGAAAAACAACTACTAATATCATTGATAAATAAAATGAAAAGAAGTGGCCCCAAAATACTGTCATGTGGGACGCCAGACGTTGCAATAAAAGATGTCGATTTAGCGTGATCAACTTCAACAAAGCAAAGTCTGTCAGCTAAATAACTTTTGATCCAATTTAAAAAGCTGAATTGAAAACCCATTTTGGAAAGCTTAGCAACTAATTTAACTAATTTAAAAAATCCGTGTAAATAGTATTAACTTCGCAGCCAACTGAAAAAGAAAAAAGTGGTTTGAGTAAGCTTTTTTTCTAAAAAATTCTGATGGTGGTGAACGCTCTTTGTTTTTTTGGTTGAGTGCTATAAGATTGCTTTTTACTAAAGGAACATTAAGGTCTTTGTGGATATTAAATTCTTTACAAGCCATGGTGCATTCGTAATAGTTCGTAGAACTTTAGATTGTATACGTGGTATTAGCTCAACATTAGAAGAACTGGCTTTTCCCCAAAGCAGTACTCCATAAGTCCAAATTGGTTTAATTACAGTGTTGTATAACAATACCTTGTAAGGACCAAAACTACTGTGAAGTTTTGCCCTTACATGTTCAATACTAATGTAATATCTCTCTTTTCAGGTTCCTGCTGGGTTGTAGGTCGACCTAAAGTAAGGGAAAAATGTCCAAGTAGGCAGTGGGGGTGTAAGGACATGTCCAAGGAAGGTGTAATTAGGCACGTCGCTCGTAGACTAAGTTAGTTTTAATACATTAGGTTTAAGCATAATGAAGTACTAGTAATAAGAATATAAATATAATAATGTGTATAAATATTATTTTATTTAAGATTATTGAATTATTAGTTTTACTCTTTTATTTCGGTTATTAAAATATATTTGGTTGATATAATGAACTGTTTCCACCAGCTGAACAAATATCTTTTATTTATCAATGCTAGGTATCTTAGAATACGTAGGGTAAGATATATTATGAGATAAAGATAAAAGCTTAACTCCAAATAATAAATTAACATAGGACAACCAGAGTGTGTTTCTTATAGCAAGAAACCATAGGCATTACACTACACAGAGGTATAGGTAATGTAGGCACTCATTCCTACTGGGGTGACGATACCAAACATGAGTTGTTTTTATCGTCATGAGGTTCAAGGTTATTATTAATTGCGCACTAGAAATTGTGTGCATATTAATAAAGTGGCGTGATGTATTCTTTAATGGGTTTCTTTCTTATATTTGCATGTACTAACGGGACGATCGGACGATGTCTAGCTAGAAGTGAACACCTGCAATGGAAAAAACCCAAGTAGAGGAAGACAGTGGCAGGAGCCACACACGCCAGAACGAGATGGACGAGGAGTCGGATACTCAACAACGAGGTTCGAAGAAGAGAACTTGGAGGAAGTTCAGTCATTCAGTCTTGTGCCGTGAAGAAGTTAAGTGATTCAGTCTTGTGCCGAGAACGAGTCAAGTCAGTCAGTCTTGAACAACGAATCAGTGAAGTTTAGTTTTATCAGTGCCAAAACGCGAAGCCGAGTAGAAGTTTACGTCAACAGTGGTTGACGACTAGGGCAGAATCGCGACGTCTACCCATAGCAGCAGCGACCAGACTTGGGAGCGCAGTCGAGTTGGCAGCAAGGACCTGCAACGCCGACAGCTCAGTCACGTCGAAGCAGCAGAGTACAGCGCCGACAGCGCAGTCACCGTCAGCAGCAGCAGAGAGTCAGCGCTGGCAGTGCAGCCACGTTCGGCAGCGACGACGTCCCAATATCGACAGCGGCCAAATCACTGCCAACAGCGCAGCACGATCGGCAGTATAGCAGTACAGCGCCGACAGCGTCATCGATAGTAGCAGCATCGCATCGGAACTTCGTGACGCACACTACCATAACGATCATTGGAGTTCTAAGTATCACCCCTTCATTATATTGATTTTAAATAATTATTAAACCAAATATATATATTAGGGCGGGTCAAATTCTGGCTCAGCGAAATTCGTAAAATACATGTAATTTCAAGACTTTTTCTCCACTACAGCATATACAAATTCTGAAAAAAAGCTGTGCGGACTTTCGTAAATAGATTCATACACATACATTCATACATTCATATTTTATAATTGAGAACAAAATCTATTTACGAAAGTCCGCACAGCTTTTTTTCAGAATTTGTATATGCTGTAGTGGAGAAAAAGTCTTGAAATTACATGTATTTTACGAATTTCGCTGAGCCAGACCTCCAAAAAATTCGTCCATACAAATTGACCCGCCCTAATATTTATAAATAATAAGTATTTTCAAAACCTTAACGTAATTTCTAATCTTACCAACAAAAGTTCCTTGCGTGTAAGCCTCACAGCTTTTGCAAAACGGCCTCAGAGCCACAAAATCCCTACAAAATCCCACATATTCCCACTTTCCTCCTAACCTTTTGGTGCCTGCGTAAGATGAGACTATTCGCACAGGTGCTCTGTTCCTAAACCCTGCGTAAGCCGAAGTAATTCGCACAAGGGCCACAACCTATTTGTACCTGCATAAGATGAGACTAGTCGCACAGGTGCTCCCAAACCTATCAAAGTAGCAAGAACCACGGATATCCTTAATTTTCCCACATATTTCCCCATAACCTTTTGGTGTCTGCGTAAGATGAGACTAGTCGCACAGGTGCTCTGCTCCTACAACCCTGCGTAAGCCGAAGTAATTCGCACAAGGGCCACAACCTATTTGTACCTGCGTAAGATGAGACCAGTCGCACAGGTGCTCCCAAACCTATATTAAATAAAGATCAATAGCCACAAGTACTCACCAAATCCCGCATAATCCCAGATATCCACCTAACCTTTTAGTGCCTGCGTAAGATGATACTAGTCGCACAGGCACCCTGCTCCTAAATCCCTGCGTAAGACGAAATTATTCGCACAAGGGCTCCTTAACATTTTGTACCTGCGTAAGATGAGACTAGTCGCACAGGTACTCCAACCTTAGAAAAACTTCCATTGTTTAACCCATTTTTCCCCGGCTGAGTACGTTAGAAAGATTTTAGTACACCAAATCAATGAGATTGCACGTAAGGACAGAATCATTACACATTTAAATATTGTAAATTAAAATATTCATTGGTAAGATTTATTTAGTTATAATGCAATCTAAAATCAGAACATAATTTTACATATAGAACTCAAACAATTAATTAATGGTCGAGTAATTAAAATATAAACTATTTAAATATCTAGATTGGTTAGTCTTAAGATAGGTTAAGGAATTAAATTGTGAAATAAAAGCATTGTTGATTATAATTTAAAACCCAGGGTTTGATTTGGCGTTCATAATTTGATAAATTATTGCAACGATCCTCGGTCCGGCGAGCGTACCTCAGCCTCAGGAAAACACTTCGTTACAACCATATGTTCCAATTGGAGCTTTGAGCTCCTGTTAAGTAGCCAGCTTAATTAAGAGCCTTTAGCTTAATTTGAGTTTTCTTGGATTCAATATGCTTTTGCCAGGTTAACCGTCTGTCAAGATGAACACCCAGATAAGTCACGTTATTCGCTTGAGGAATAGGTATTTGATTGAGCATAAGTGTAGGACATGTCTCAGTTCCCAAAGTAAATGTAACTTGCATACTTTTAAGTTCATTGATTCTTATTCCCCAGTTTCTCAACCATGTTGTCAGCATTTCTAGAAGTTCATCTGGATCCTTGGATACAACTATAAGGTTTGAATGGGTGCTCAAATTAGCTGTATCATACGTAAATGTTGAAGTGGTCATTTGATTGCTAGTTGGTAGATACCCTGTATATAAAAAGTATAAAACTGGACCCAGTACGCTACCTTGAAGAACTTCAGCTGAAATTGGAAAATAACGTGGAAATAAAAAACCAAGTTTTAAATAAAGAAAACCTTCAATTAAATGCATACTAACAAATTCTCATTTTAATCGCTTAATTAAGCGAATTGCCTCGTCTGCAAAATTTTTTTTTAATTTAAGTAGATACAAATATAAAAAAATTATACTTTTTATCTCACTGGCATTTTTCCTTTTTAATTTCCTTAAATAATTGCATTGTTGAAACACCAAATGTCTTATTTGGTTTTTTAAATACCAGTGTTGTTAAATTTACGATATCTTCTTATATATTTTAAAGACATAAATTAAATTTACAGTTTAATTTCAGACAAAGATTAATTTAAAACTTAGGCTCTTATAACAACAGTAGAAATTGTTGCATCTATTTAAAACTCAATCGCTGTAACTTTAAAGAGCACTAAGCCAATGAGAAAACTACTTAAAATAAAGTGGGACTTTGTTGAAATTACGAGTTTTTTCTCGGTGAAGGCAATTTATCTGAAAAGCTACAGTTCAAATTTCATGTCAATCCAACAAAAATTGCTCGAGATCAGCTGCGTGCGAAATTCAAATAAAAACTAATAAGGAATTAGCTTCCACTGGGTCGAAGCTATATTAACACCACAATATATTGCAAGTTTTTTAATATTTATAATTTAGTGGCATACCGATCACTATAAATTGGATTAATACGCTGCCATAGCATGAACTTTTAATAGGGTGTCCCAAAAGTATATTTTTTTTATTTTGGCAGATGTCCGCAGCTTTAATACTTTCACTTAACCTTAGAAACACCCTCTGTAAAGCGCATCTCAATTAGTAAAGGTTATAGGTCGCGACATCATTTTTTAGTTTTCCCATACGATTTGTATGCAAATCTGAACTATCATTATCGAAAATTAAAATCTAATAGCAATAATGAAAATGGAGTACTCTAATAGATATTGATTTTTAATGAAATAATTCTAAGTAAAAGTAAGCATTTATATAGGTAGCTCTAAAAAGTGAGCCAGAGACCACCAAATAATAATGATATGAATACATTGGCGTCGGAAGCGGGGGGGCAAGGGGGCAGTTGCCCCCGCACTTTTTTAGCTAGATAAACAATTTAAAAGGAAAAGTTATTCAAAATATCAGTTTTTTTTACAACGATAATATTTTTGTATTATATATTTTCCGCTTCTTTCTCTCTTCTTCATATTTCATGTGAAGAAATTTTGGTGAACTTTTTTTGCACCACCATTTGTACGGCCCCCCCATTTGTACTGCCCCCCCAGATGAAATTCGCTTCCGACGCGCTTGTATGAATATAATAATAATGATATGAATATAAAATTTAGATATGTCATAATAGACAAAATTTGATGAAACACGTTTTTTTTTAACCATTTTGCTTAAAAAATAATGGCTATAAATTCAATTTACCAGCAAAACTGATTTTTCCCCATACAAATCGTATGGGAAAATATGAAAATGAATTCACGACCTCTAAACTTTTACCAATTGAGATGCGCTTCAAATAAGGGTGTTTCTAAGGTCAAATGGAAGTGGAAAAGGCGCGGACATCAAACACGATTTTTTTTTGGACACCCTACTATTTGATTTTGTTTTTAAGAACTACAATTGAAGGGCTTATTGCAATAACGTGATAAGCCACATGATCTAAAAAATCAATTTTTTATGCTGAATACATTACTCAATGCATTGCCAACAACCACTGAAGAGATGTTGGCTATTTCTTATTAATTTTCTAACCTATTTGTAAAAGTTTCCATGTTCAATTTTATTTCTTCACACAAAAATACATTTTTACAAAACTTTAGAGTCGATTATTTTAAAATATTTTTTATGTGGCTTATCATGTTGTTGCGATAAGCCCTTCAATTATTTATTTGGTTTTTTTTCAGTGCATTGAACCATGCAAGATGCAATAGCATGCACTTCAATTCAACTCTGCACTTTAACCCCTTTGACATTCTGCAGTTTCTCTGCATAAAGTGCTAAGTTCTGGTTTTCTGAAGCTTTGATTCCCGGTTTGTTATTCTGTTTTTGTTCACTGTTATAAAGAGTTTTATGTCTTATTTGCCATCTCTTTCGTACATTTGTGCATTTTTAGTTTTCGATATGCAGTCAACAGCCTCGCAATATTGTAATATTACATTTTTCGATGGCAGGAAGTCAAACAATCTAACAGGAACAATCTAACAGCTCGAACAAAAAAAAAGTACTACCATAACTGCAACGTAATCAAGCAGTTGCCAACAAATCATTAAGGATTTCTAGGCACAATTCGTTCTTGTTATTAAATGTCGTAATACAGCTATTATGCTGGAATAATCAAACTCTCACATGTATGTATGAGTAGGTACATACATAGGTTAGACAACTAACAATACATACGGAATATATTTTTTGATTCTACACATGATTTCATTCCTACATTGAAAAAATTCCACATGTTCTAAAATTGAACAAAAATCTATGCATTTTTTCAAATAAATTTTTAAAAGTTTGGATATCTATATAAATAAAAATCAAATGTCGTTCGTTGGTAATTGCATCAGTTGAGAACGGCTGAACCGATTTGGATAATTTTTTTTTTTAAATGTTCGTAATAGTCCAACTTAGGTTTTTACGGAAAGAAAAATTGACCACGCCCACTTTGCGCCCACTTTTTTTGATTTATCTAAAATCGGAAAACGGCTGGACCGATTTGGATAATTTTTTTTTTTAATGTTCATAGTAATCCAATTTAAGTTTTGTCGGAAAGAAAAATTGACCACGCCCACTTTTGCGCCCACTTTTTTCAATTTATCTAAAATCGGAAAACGGCTGGACCGATTTGGATAATTTTTTTTTCAAATGTTCGTAGTAATCCAATTTAAGTGTTTACTGAAAGAAAAATTGACCACGCCCACTTTTGCGCCCACTGTTTTGATTTCTATATATATAAAATTAAGTGGCAAAACTTCCTGTTCGCATACTCCTCCTAGACGGCTTGCCCGATTTCAATGAAATTTTCAGGGGTGATTGGGGTCTGTGTGGAGGGTGCACATAAGAAATTGCATGTGTGTATCTTTTGCAGGTTTTGTACCACACCCCCTTTTGTCGCCCACAAATCAATAAAAATGCTGTATTTAAGACGGTTTTGGTCGTATGAAATTAAAAATTGGTAAATAAGTTCGTATGATAACTATAATTATCTTTGAAAAAATGGGCGTGGTCACAATTCATCTACGCCTACTTTAAAGAAAATATCAAAATACTTCGAAACCATTGGTCCGATTGAGCTCAAATTTTGTAAGTACGCTTTGCTTTGAGTACGAGATGGTTTAAGGGGCAATGCCACACCCCCTTTTACCTCCCACATATAAATAAAGTTGTTATCGAATAGCTTTAGTTAGAGTTATGGGTCGCACAGCTTAGAAATTCGGTATTCGACCACAATTTAGACGTACCGTTTCTGTGATGAAATTTTATGGGAGTGGACAAGGGGGAGGGGCACCTCCGATACAACCCAAATTTGTGATATCGAATAGCTTTGAAGTTATAGGAATTCATCTTTGGAATTCAGTTTTTGACCTCAATTTACACATGCAGTTTCAATGGTTTTATTTTATGGGCGTTGGACAGGGAGGCGTGACATCTCCCTTACAACCCAAATTTGCGATATCGTATTGCTTTGAAGTTATAGGTTGACAGCGTAAGAATTCGGTATTGGACCTAAATTTATACATGCATTTTCAATACTTACATTTTGTCGTCGTAGGGCAAAGGGGAGTGGCACTTCCCATACAACCCAACTTTGTGCTATCAAATAGTTTTAGAGTTATAAGTCGTACAACGCCGCAATTCAGTATTCGACCTCAATATACACATGCAGTTTCATTGATTCAATCTATGTTCATTGGTAAGAGGGGCGTGGCACCTCCCATTTAACGTAAATTTGCGATATTGAATATCAGCGTCAGAATTCAGTATTCGGCCCCAATTTATACATGCAGTTTCATTAATTACATTTTATGGGCGTACGACAAGGGGGCGTGAAACCTCCTATTTAACCCAAATTAGAGATATCAAATAGCATTGGGGTTATAGGTCTCACAGCTTTGGAATTCAGTATTGGACCTCAATGTACACATACAGTTTCATTGATTACATTTTATGAGCGTTGATCAAGGGGGAGTGGCACCTCCCATACAACGAAAATTTGTGATATCGAATAGCTTTGTAGTTCAAGGTCGCACAGCGTCGGAACTCAGTATTCGACACCTCCAATTTAACCCAAATTTGCGATATCGAATAGATTTGGAGTTATAGGTAACTCAGCCTCAAAATTCAGTATTCGACCTCAATGTACTCATGCAGTTTCATTGCTAAAATTTTATGGGCGTAGGGAAAAGGAGAGTGGCACCTCCCATACAATCAAAATTTGTGCTATCGAATAGTTTTGGAGTTATATGTCGCACAGTTTTGGAATTCGGTATTCGACTTCCATGTAGACATCCAGTTTAATTGATTACATTCTATTAGCGGTGATGAAGAGAGAGTGGCACTTCCTATACAACCCAAATTTGTTATATCGAATAACTTTGTGGATATAGGTCGCACAGTCTCAGAATTCAGTATTTGACCTCAATTTAGACATGCTGTTTAACTGATAACATTTTATGGGCGTTTGAATAGGGAGAGTGGCAGCAACGCGCCGGGTTTCAGCTAGTACTCAAATATATTTTAAATTTAAAACAACATTGTATGTATTTTAAAACTTTCTGGACAAAACGAAAAAATAGTTTCTTTTAAATTTTATAACATGCGAATTTTTTCGGTGCATATTTGTACAAAGCTTTTCATAAAAGTATGTTTTCATGTATGAGCAACTGACTCAGCTAGAAAATAAGATATTTAAATTTATAGAAATATTTTGGGTATGTATCAGCAAGTATGAACTCCATATTTGCACTTTTGATCTATTGGAAAATTTACTTGAAATGGGCGTTCAAGAATGATGGTACTTTGTAGCTTATGCTACTATGAAAACAAAGTAAAATGAAATTTATTTTAATACAAGAATATTTCAGCCCAAAGTATTGTTCATTTCTGAAATTGGCTTACTAAACTAAATGTTGTCCAGTCCTAAGCTCAACAAAAAAAAAAGAAGAGTCATTGTGCTCAGCTGTTGACTAAGCAAAGCGTCAATTATTCTGACGATTATGTTCAATATTATTATTTTTGTCATCAGCAACACTGTCGACCGCCAGTTTATTTTTTGTTACAGATTGCTGTTGTATAAACAAAACCAGCAAGAATAGTAATAATAGTAAAAATAACAACAACTACAAGAGGAGCAACTTCAACACGTTGGACAACAAACACTGAATTTGGGCGCATAGAAATCATTGAATAGAAAAATCGTGTAGTTGTTGATATTTTTGTTGCTGCTCATCCGGCGCCAATTCATTGTCCTTAAGCGTAAAAGATTGTTATTGCAAAAACAATGAACATTACAACAACAATAATAATAGTGGCAGCAGCAAACAAACAAACGCTGCAAACAGCTACAAACAGCTACAAATTGAAATAAAGATTGCAACAAAATGTAACGCAGGCGGAAATGACATCCGGCAGCAACAACAATAACAACAACGACAACAGCAGCGTCAACTTTAGCAACAATATTGGCAGGCTGTATGATAAGTGTTTGTTGTTGTTGTTGTGCTTTGGTGCCTTCGCTCACCGGGCCCATAGGTAGGATTTTCCATGGGGGGCGGCTTGATTACAAAAGTTTATTGGTACCAATATGAAAGGATATTGAAATTACTTCTGAAAAAAGAAGCTTTGATTTGACCAAGTGTTCCATAAATTTAAATATAAATTGGTTTATTGGTACCAATATGAAAGGATATTGAAATTACTTCCGAAAAATTAATTACAGTTAATTTTTGTCTTAAAAGAAGCTTTGATTTGACAACTAAAACAAGAATGCTGAAATTCTTAGAAAAAACAAAGTATTTCAGCAATTGCCAGTTTGGTTTTAGACAAGGGTTATCTACTGAAGATGCACTCCTGAATTTTTGCAGTGAAATTTATAACGGCTTGAATAATAAGAAATTCTGTGCAGCTCTCTTTGTGGATATTACCTACCTGTGGAATAAACCTTCCCACGCTTCCTTCATTCTCACAGTTCCAGCTGAAGAGTTTGCAAATGTTTTAAATTCTAATTTGTGGACCGATAATATATTCGTTTCAGAGTTTCTGCCTAAGAATAAGTCTAGAAGGACGACTCAACCTGTTCTTCAAACTCAAAAAACTGAATAGGCCTATCCCTTTACTATCAAAATGTAGGGGGATTACGCTCTAAGACGCGAGACATATTTTCAATGTCTCAAAATTTGTCTGAAGATATTATCGCATTGACTGAAACGTGGTTAAATAGAAGCATTACTGACTTGAAATTGTTTGATAATATTTTTGAAGTATATAGAAAATACAGATACGCTGCCAATACTTCTGCTGTCGGTGGTGGTGTCTTATTAGCTGTTAGGAACTCCTTCGTTAATTCCATTATCGATATTCCCTGCTCTTCTAATATCGAACTTATATGCATTAAGGTTGTACATTGTAATTCTAATGTATATGTATTTAATGCTTATGTTCCTCCAAAGAGCAGTGTGGAAATTTATGCAAGCCTTGCGGATTGCATAGAATACGTTATAAATATTCTTGACGTTAGTGACGACATTTTATTGTTGGGCGATTTTAATCCGCCTGACTTGAAATGGGAATCTTCAGACGATGATACATATTTTTGTGCATCTAATTCGAAGACACGCCAAGAGCATATATTTGTTGATAATATATGTTCTGACTTACAACAAGTAAGTTGTATTTATAATAATCGTGAAAGACTTATTGACCTGGTCTTAACTACAGACTGTAACAACGTGATTGTTAAGAGGGCCCTTCATTCTCTCTCACTTCATTCTCACTTCTGTTGATGACTACCATCCACCACTGAGCATATGGTACAAGTCCGACAGGGAAAATATAGTGAATTCCAATTCAATAGATAAAGTTTATGAATTCAATTTCAGAAAAGCTGACTTTCTGAGGTTGAATCATTTACTTCATAGTAAACTTAATGTAATTTTAGAATTTTTTAATGGTAATAATCTTGAAGATTCAATTAATTTTTTTTATATGGAAATCTTTACTATGTTTTCTGAGTCCATGCCGTATAGCCTCAAATTTGCGAAAAATTGTGCTTACCCTTGGTACACAAGGGAATTAAAGACTCTTCGCAACAACAGGAATCCCTATTCCTGTTGGAGGGCATGGAAGAAATATGTCTGTAGCTTAGACTGAAATGACCTAGAAACCTACAAGCGTTTGTTTCTGGATTTTGAAAGTTGCTCAGCTAAATTATATAAAAATTTTTTAGACAATATTAAGCTGAGAATATTGTCTGATCCAAAGAAATTCTGGGGTTACATAAACACAAAAAAAAAATCTGATGGATTCCTTTCATCATTTAAGAATTCTGACGGATTTACTGACGATCCCGCTATAATTTGTGGCCTATTTGCCACTCTCTTTGAACATCTGTCTGAACATAAATCAGACTCTTTTAATCCTGATGAAGATTATTTTGAATATATGAACTCTACATCCAGGGTTTCGTTGGACCCTATATCTTTTAATTCTGAGGATATTTTAAAGTATATTGGATCGATCGAAGAAGATTTTAATGCTGGACCTGACGGAATTCCTGCCGCAGTGTTAACGCAATGTGGTTTCGTTCTAAGCCAACCACTTTCATATTATTCAATAAATCAATTAGGGAATGTAATTTTCCACTTTTTTGGAAAAAAATATTTTATAAGTCCTATTTATAAAAAAGGTTGTAAGAACGATATAAACAACTACAGGCCTATCGCGAAACTCTCGTCGATTCCAAAACTTTTTGAGCGGCTCGTGTATGATCGTGTGAAAATTCACTGTGGGAAGGTCATGACAACTCTTCAGCATGGATTTGTTACTGGCAGATCCACTGTGTCTAAACTCCTCGATTTTACAACGTTTTGCTTAATTCATTTTATTCAGGTAACCAGGTCGACTGTATTTACACTGATTTTGGTAAAGCATTTGATAAACTGTCTCACAACTTAATTCTATTTAAACTAAAGTTAATGGGTTTTCCACAATTTTTTGTAAGCTGGATTCAATCGTATCTAACAGAGCGATCTTATCAAATACGATTTCGAGGCGTATTGTCAGCTGAATTTATTGCTGAATCAGGTGTTCCTCAAGGTAGCCACCTTGGTCCACTTTTGTTTATTTTAGCCATTAATGATGTAACCCACATCATCAAACACTCTCATCTACTTATCTATGCAGATGACATGAAAATATACAGAACAATAAATGCTAAAGACAATTCAGATCTGCTCCAGTCTGATTTGAAATCCTTTGAAATTTGGTGTTCTAAAAATAATATGTTTCTAAATTCAGATAAATGCCAAACTATGACCTTTTCACGAAAAAGGAATAATTTAATTTTTGATTATAAGATAAAAGATAATGCTTTAAGTCGTGTAGATGCTGTCAAAGATCTATGTATATGCATGGATTCTAAGCTATCGTTTAACGTTCATATTGATTACATTTGTAAAAAAGCATCTTCTATGCTCGGGTTTATGAAACGCTGGGCCAAAGAATTAATAGTATGATCACAACTACAACGCTGTATTATGCAATTGTGCGACCTCACTTAGAGTATGCAAGTCAAGTTTGGTCCCCAAGTTACAATGTACATGTTGAACGTATAGAGAGAATCCAAAAACGTTTTGTTCGGTTTGCTCTAAGGCGCTTAAGTGCAACGGACACTTTAAACCTTCCTCCTTATGAGGATCGTTTAAAACTATTAAAAATGCAATCTTTGAATGAGAGAAGGAAGTCTGCAGATATCGTCTATTTACACCAACTCATAACTGGTGTATTCGATTCACCAGAACTCCTAACTTTTATAAATTTTAACACTAACCGTAGAAGCAGTAGAAATGCTAACAATTTAATTTACTTACCTTTTAGTAGAACAAATTATATGGCTACTGCTCCTTTACATCGCATGAGTACCTTTGTTAACAACTGTAGCTTTTTTGATGTTAACTTATCGAAAGGTCAACTCAAAAGTAGATTGAAAACTAATGTATGATTAGATCTTTGTTAACGCATGGTTAGTTGTTATGTCTTGTGTTATCACTGAGCCCAACCCATATTATGGTGGGCAAATTTTTCTCTCTTTGGATTGTTTTGGACCACTTTTATCTATGTATATCGTTGAGATATTTCAATGATATTAAGTTGGTTCTTAAGATAGTCTAATGTGGAGAAAGTGCGAACAAGCTGTAGTAGCTGAACTCTATTGTTATTGTATTACAAAAGCCTTCGATACCGTCGATCATACCATATTACTTAATAAACTATATAGATGTGGTTTCAGAGGCTCGATTCACTGCTGGTTTCAATCTTATTTATCGAACAGATTGCAAAGAGTAAAATTAGACTGTCACTTCAGTAATTTTGCTAGCTTAAATACTGGCGTTCCACAGGGTTGTGTTCTAGGTCCAATTTTCTTCCTTATTTTTATTAATTCAATTTTTAGTCAACCGTTTAAGAGTAAAAGCATTGCTTTTGTAGATGACATGGCTTGTACTTTTTCAAGTAATTCTGTCCTTTGCCTTTCCTGTAAAATTGATCATGACTTAGGCATCCTTCGACACTGGTTCTCTTCGCATAAACTAACTCTGAGCGATAAAACTAAAATAATGAACTTCAGTATAGCAGGTAATGAACTAACTTCAAATTACTTTACTTTTAATTGTGGAGGTAATAAAAAATACTTATTAGGTGGTGATGTATGCAGATTTTCCTGCTCTACAAATACTTATAATGATTCTTCTGATTGTTCCTCCAAATGTTTTTTAATTAATTGCGTAAAATCATTTAAATATCTTGAAATAATCTTTGACTATAAAATGAACTGGATGGATCACACTGTTGCCCTAAAAAGTATCTTATGGGTGCCTTAAGACAGATATATCTATTAAAATCATTCTGCTCAGTGAAATTGCTTACATGTGCTTATTATGGTATTTTACATTTTACAAGTTAGAATATGGCTTAATATGCTGGGGTGGTACTCATGTTACAAAATCAATCAATTACTGATCATACAAAAACATGTCATTCGAACAGTGTCTAATAGAAATCGCTTGGAAAATAGCTTTCCACTAATCAAAAACCTAAATATTTTACCTATAAACACCTCTATTTTTATAGAGTATTAAAGGTTTTATTTAATAGGTCAGGTTATTTATTGAATAGAGTCTATGCTAGTCATAACCTAAGGACCAATAACCAGAACTTAGTCCAGGTGTCTTCTCCCAACTTACAGCACTTTTTTAACTTCTTTTTATGTAAGGCTTTTTTATATATTACCACATAGTGCTCGTTCCATTCGTAATAAAGCAGTATTTCTTAGAGAAGTGAAATCATGGCTTTTTAATTTTAATGTTGTTGATTCTCTTATCTCTGTTAAAACTTAATCAATATGTATGTTATTTTGATTCTAAGCATCATTCTTTTTTTAAAAATTTAATCTTGGTTAAGCTTAAAGTTTATTATTATACACTAGACCCCACTACAATTCATAAAAAAAATTATAAAAATGTGTATTATCACGCTAGCTTCAACTGCATTCGCTACTTCTGCATATTTGTACAACAGAATGTAGTATTTACTGATCAATAATTATTTCTTTAAGTATTAATGTAAATGTTAAGTTAATAATTAATAAATTAATAAAAAAAAAAAATAAAAATTATTTTATTTTTAATTCAAAAAAAGTGCTGACCACTTAGTCAATACACTTTGCTCAGTCAATAGCACTGCGTTACACGATTTCGGTACCTGATACGATATAGCTACTATAGTTTTCTATTAGTTACAGAATGTAGGCAGTCGATGTCTTTTGTTTCTATCACGTCTTGTTTTTGAGGTACACACCGATAATCTATTTTATATGACCCATATCTAGCCCATATAAGTAAACATTGTTGTCATTGGCCGAATTTAGCAAACTCAACTGCTGTGAACTGTTATGGTAGCGATACTTTATTGAGCGATGTTTTTCTATGAATGTGTTGTTACTCTAAACGTAAGAAAATACATTTAATTTAATAACATTTAATTTTTTTTGTACTCGTAAATAAAAAAAATTGAACTGCAAAGGATTCTCACTCAAATTTGCTGCGTACTTTCTGTGTCTATTAATTTTAAGATGAATATTGGAAAATGTAGTCGCCGCTTTTGCAAAAATTCACCAAATAAGTTTTGTTACGTGAGTTACGGTGAGTGTTTTTAAGCAATCAATTTTATTCCATCTTTTCCATCAGATGGTGCTGTAGATGACAAATCTTTTATAAAATTGCCTAAAACTCTAAATCGCTCATGCAGTTACCATGAAAATTGGCATACAGTAGATCATGTTCAAGTACGTTGATCGATGCGATTAGATCTATAGAATAAAAATATGTATGAAGTGGTTCTGAAGTATGATGAGTGTAATGGTGCTATACAATTTGATAAATTGTAAGAACCAGAGGACATTGCAGTACACATCTTTTACAAAACCGCAAAAAAAAACTCCTAAGCCGCTCATATGATTGGCATGCAAATTTGTATAAAGAGGTTTTCGGGTACGACGAGTATTTTTGCGCTATCTACTTTGATCTATAATATATAAAATCTTTGGTGCTCACTTATTATTCTATTATTATCCCATTATCCTTCAACGAACCTTTTACATAGGGACTTTCTACAAATCAAACTCCTCACTCTTGCTTTAGAAAGGGCAGAACGACGGTTGCCGGGGCAGCTAGTGTTGTTTTAAAAATCAATTTAGTTTCGGGTACAAAAAAGTTTAGCTTTTGTCTTTTAAAGAAAAAAAAAAGAAAAATTCTGAACGTAATATATTGTCCAAATAATTTTATTGCTCACAAAAATTTGTACAGGATTTTATGAAAAATTATTTTGCACAAAAAATAAAAGCTAGTCCTTTGTGAGCTATTATTTTGGTACATGGAGTTGGAAACTTCAAAAATTATTCGCAAAATTATTTGTTATGAATATGTTTCCTTGTGTTGACAATTTTGTACAGTTATGAGCTTTTGATTAAATTTGATAATAAGAAATTTTCACAGTTTAAATATCGTTGTGAGAGCAAAACAATTTTAAACCAATTTGCTTTGTTCAAAATCAGAACATATTTTTTTTAAATATTTCTTTATTCTGTTCTTGAACAAAAAATAACTATTTAAATCAATATTATTTTAAATACAAAAGAGCGCTGCTACTATTCATCGCGAAAATTCGGCTGTTGAAATTGAAAGACCAATATCGAAAAGAACAGTTGCACTTCGATAGGGAGAGGCTGATCTCCATTGTCGTTTGGTGCCATAAGTCAGTGATGCCATACACTTTTTAGTGATGCAACAAAAATAAAGAGAGTAGGGCCAGATGGCAGAAAGTATGTACGACGAAATGAGGTGTTCGATCCAAAGCATGTATCACCAGTACTAAAGCACGAGAATGGACCAATAATTATCTAGGTATGTTTTTTGTGGAATGAATTTGTACTGATTCACACAATTGAAGGTTGCTTTCTTAGGTTGCGGACAGAGGTAACGCCGATTCAGACAGGCAGGCAGACAGGCGCAGGCAAACTATGTGAACAAGCCAGACAAAAGTTATTTATATCTCGTTTCTTTGCATGATGCTGCCGGCGCCTGTCTATCTGCCTGTCTGAATCGGCAAACCCGCCAGAGGACCTTCGGGGAATCTGCCTGTCCCAAGCCAGGAATAGAAGGGTGAGGGTTGGTTATTAGATGGGCAGTTGAAGGGGCACGGCCCTTGAACTGATCTCATAATGATTTCTTTCAGGAGGCACGGCTCCTGAAGGTTCGTCTGATAACTGTAAAAGAAAAAGGTTTACCTAGAGCCTTGGTTGTTGCTGCCAAATTCTTGGAGAAAGCATTGTTTTGATATTAAGTTATCATAACACCGTAGTTGTAATATGCTTTCGATGGACGATCAATCCAACATAACTTGAAGAGCGGGGATAGTCATCCATCAATGATGAGGAGACCTGATCTATCGATGTTCTGCAGACCTATCTTAGAATAAAGGTTATTATGTAGGAAACATTTAACCTTCGGACCGTTGTATAAGCAAATTTGTATACAACGGCTCATGCTTCTTAGTTTTCTGTTAAGGCTTTTATTAGTCTTAATTTAGGATAACGACGTTGCATAAGTAGAATTGAGGTTTACCCGGTTTTACTGGGAAACCTATGGTTATTTTTAACCTAGCCAAGTACAATTCGAGTGGCTGAAGGTGTCACAGTCAGATATAAATGTTCTAAGAACTTTTGGTCTGTAGACGGGATGTTGAAGAGCCTTGTCAGGTGGAGCCTTTTGCCCAGGTTTTGACTATCATATGGGTTAGGCCCACGTGGGGTTTTAATAACGCTCTGGCTGTGGTTAGGCCAGAAAGGCCGGTGTGAGTTACACTTTAGTTGAACTCGGGTTGGTGATTCCCTTAAATTACTAAGAGAATGATGGTAGATTGAATCTCGCCAATTTCAAACAGTAAATGTTAGGAAGGTAAGCAACTACCGGATCAATATACTGTTACCTTTGGAATTTGAGTACAGGCGACGGGGAAACCTAAATAGTCTGAGTTGTGTCCACTCAGATTGAGGAACTTGATAACATGTTTACGGTTCCTAAGTAGTTGCCGCTTAAGTCTTCGTGTCAAGGAGTGATGACCCTTGATGCGACGTTGGATGATTATTGCGGCTGAAAAAGTAATGGGTTATATTATTGGTATTGATACCGAGATAGCCCAAGGTTATTAAAATAACCAGTCAAGTACAAATTCGAGTAGCTAAAAGTGCCACGGCCATGTATAGCGTCAATCTGACGACTACCAAAGATAGTGGGATCTATTGCATGTTATTAGGGGAACCTTTCAGAGTGGTCTTTCTTGAATTCCGAAGGGGCGTTGACCGACGCTTCATATTTGTCCCAAGCATTGGAGCACCGTTGAATTAAGCCTTCGCGGCAGGGGTCAACGTTAAAAACATAGTGGCTTTCTGTCTGAATCGGCGTAAACCCGCCAGAGGACCTTCGGGGAATCTGGCTGTCCCAAGCCAGGAAAAAGGGTGAGGGCTTATTATTGGATGGGCATTTCATGGGGCACGGCCCATGAACTGATCTCATAATGAGTTCATTCTTGAGGCACGGCTCTTGAATGTTCGTCTGGTAACTGTAAAATAAAAAGTTTTACCTTGAGCCTTGGTTGCTGCTGCCAAATTCTTGGAGAAAGCATGGATTTGATATTAAGTTATCATAACACCGTCATCTGTAATATGCTTTCGATGGACGATCAATCCAACATAACTTGAAGAGCGGGGACAGTCATCCATCAATGATGAGGAGACCTGATCTATCGTTGTTCTGCAGACCTATCTTAGAATAAAGGTTATTATGTAGGAAACATTTAACCTTCGGACTGTTGTATAAGCCAATTGGTATACAACGGCTCATGCTTCTTAGTTTTCTGAAAAAGGCTTTTAATTAAGTCTTAATTAGGATAACGACGTTGCATAAGTAGGATTGAGGTTTACCCGGTTTTACTGGGAAACCTATGGTTATTTTTTAACCTAGTCATGTACAATTCGAGTGGCTGAAGGTGTCACAGTCAAATATAAATGTTCTAAGAACTTTTGGTCTGTAAGACGGAATGTTGAAGAGCCTTGTCAGGTGGAGCCTTGAGCCCTGGTATTGACTGTCGTATGGGTTAGGCCCACGTGGGGTATTCAAAACTTTCTGGCTGTGGTTAGGCCAGAAAGGCCAGTGTGAGTTACACTTATGTTGAACTTGGGCTGGTGATTCCCTTAAATTACTAAGAGAATGATGGTAGATTGAATCTCGCTAATTTCAAACAGTAAATGTTAGGAAGGTAAGCAACTACCGGATCAATATACTGTTACCTTTGGAATTTGAGTACAGGCGACGGGGAAACCTAAATAGTTAGAGTTGTGTCCACTGAGATTGAGGAAACCTGATTGCATGAGTGACAGGCCTAGTATGTTGCCTTAAGTTTTCATGTCAGAGAGTGATGACCTTTGATATGAATGTGATGATTTTGTAGCGGCCAAAAAATAATGGGTAATATTATTGGTATTGATACTGAGATAACCCATGGTTATTAAAATAACCAAGTCATGTTTAAATTCGAGTGGCTGAATGAGTCACGGTCATGAATAGTGTCTTTTTGACATCAGTATTGGGGGTTCTGTGGCATGTTGTTAGGGGAACCCTTCAAAGTGGTCTTTCTTGAATTCCGAAGGGGCGTTGGCCGACGCTTCATATTTGTCCCAAGCATTGGAGCACCTTTGAATTAAGCCTTCGCGGCAGGGGTCAACGTTAAAAACATAGTGGCTTTCTGTCTGAATCGGCGTTTACTCTGTCTGCAACCTAAGAAAGCAAAAAGTCTTTTCAATAAGAAATGCATTTTATATATTAATTTTTTTATTATCTCTCTATTCTAAATAGCCGATGAGAACGTTAAAGTTCATACGAATTTGTTCAAACAAGATTTAAATCCTAAAAGACTTTAACAGTAGGTTGGTCACAGCTGAATCACTCAAGACTACTGAAGAGGATATGTAGCGATTTTCGAAACAGGCTACATAGTCTGCTGTGTGATTGACTCTTTGCAAAGTTGTTGCTGTTGTTGTAAAAATATCACAATTAATTTTCAAATTTATCTCTCTTTTAATTTTTCTTACTTTCCTGTAAATTTTTGAATTGTTCCTTAGTATTCCTAAACGATTTTTTACATTGTTATATATCATTGTAATTGGAATGAAGTAAGCTTATTTTTTTTTTTAAAACCAAAGCAGTAATGTTCTTAAAATATCTTAACTGAACTTAATGAACAAAAATGTAATTTAAAAGAAAATCCTATGTGAAAAGTTAATGATGGCATATTTTAATTACAATATTGTTTTTAATAATTCTAAAAAAATAATATTTTTTAGAATTATATATAAGCTTAATGCCAATTAAGTTCATGAAGCAACAGGTTGCAACAACAATAAGTTCTTTGCAGAACAAACCACCAAGCAGACTAGACAGCTGTTTCGTTGATAGCTACATCAACTCATCAGTAGTCTTCTGTGGCTTCTGCAGTACCATCCACTTTGATAAGCTTATACTAACACCTTCTGTTAAATTAAAACAGAATTATGTGCTGTATCACGCCTTTCAAAGCAATGTTTTTCTATTACTTTGCAAAAGCAAAGGTTCAAAAAAGCGACTGCATTGATTCTGCAAAGACTTGTTTGTTGTGCTCTTTGTTTACTTCTTTATCACGAATCAATCTAGGCTCCAACAGTTCGCTGGTATAAACCATAGAAGGTGTGAAGAAGGTTTTTTTGAAAAAAGTTGTTTTATGTGTAGAGACATAATAACATACTTGTTTTCATAGGTCGGGCTCGCACCAGTGTTTAAATGAAAAGTTAATGATGGCATATTTTAATTACAATTTTGTTTTTAATAATTCTAAAAAAATAATATTTTTTAGAATTATATATAAGCTTAATACCAATTAAGTTCATGAAGCAACAGGTTGCAACAACAATTAAATATTGAATTAAATTAAATAAAACAAAAAACACAAAATTTAAGCAGCGTTCCTAAGTATATTTTAAAGGCTATAGATATATTTAAATGTGTACTCTATTTAAATTCAATTTTAGTTTGGGATTATTGGGAACAATTTTTCGTTACTCAATCGGTTTTTAAGTATTTTTAATTAGAATTGTTGGAAATTTCTAATTTAAAAAAAGAAATATTCGATCATTATCATTTAAGGCTTGAGCTTTTTTATAACATTTTTTTATTTTCTCCATTTGTATTATTTGGATTGACTTTTTAAGGCTTTGTACTTTTTGGGGGGTTTGAGAACCCCGAAATCTCCCCTTGGCTACGGGCCTGCCACTCATTCAACTGAAGGCAACAGACACTAGGCTAGGCATAAAAGATGACATTTTATGTTGCTGTTGTTGTTGTTTTGGTTATTTTTGTTGTTGTAGTGTACTCACTTGCTAAAGCGTCGCAGCTGCAAGAACATAAACCTAGATGTGCCATTTTGACTTCCTTTTGCAGGATATTGTCAGCAGAATATCGACGATATTGGTGACTACGTTAGCTTTTGCCTTTACTTGTTGTTTTTGTTGTTTTTTTCTTCTTGTTCTAGGCCCTACAACTGTTTCCGGCAGCAGCCTGTGCTGCCGACACAATTCTCAGCCAACCAAACGTTCTAAGGATTCCAGTTTTTTTTTCCAGTTTTTGTCCTTTACTTGCTTCATTAATGGAACAACCAACCGTTCTACCAACGCCACCAACGTTGTCTTAGCCATCTTATACTACCGCGTCCATCGGCTGGCATACTTTTGTTTTTACTCGCTTACTTGCTGCTGGTTAGAGACAATGTTCAAAGAATCAGACAGAAGTGCTGAGCCAGCAGAAGGAGAGCATAAGAGTGGCACAAAAGTAGAGCGTGGCATTCGCGTTAAATTAGATTTGGCCAATTGCAGAATTTTTATTTCATTTCACAATCTTTTTATTCCTTCTTGCTTTTCCTCAACTTCCTCATTGCTTCGCTTTTGCTTGTTACTCTAATTTGATTTTTATTTCCTTTATTGTGTTTCTACTTCCTTTCACTTTGGATTTTCATTTTAGCTTTTTCTGGTTTTCTTTTTTATGTTCTATAATAATTTTGATTGAGTTATCGAAATATTTTAGCTGTACGTGAAAATGTGTTCGCTATGCTATGTAAGGCGCAGTGATTTGAAGGATGTGCTTAGGATGTCCTTTTTTTTGCAACTTTTAACATTATAAATTTAAACGTTTCAGCAATTTCAATTGTTATGTAACTGAAAGTTTTCACTTGAATGCCTCAAGCATCCTTCAGTCATTTACTGTTTGCCATTCCGTGTTAAAATTTGACACTGTTTTTAAGACACTTCAACTTAAGAAAAAGTCTATTTCCGCTGTGAAACGAGTTAATAACATTATTATGTAGTCCAACTGTTGTAGTTATGGCCGATTATAGAAGCTTTAAATTTTAGCAGTACATTTTTTTCATTACAAACATATGCAAAGCACGTAATAGTAAATATTTTATAGTATGTAAGTAAGATTGTATTTATGATTTTTGACAAAAAGGTGAATAAAGTAGTGTCCTACTTCAAAAGTAACCCGGAGGAGTGCAATATCATAAGAACGCTTGTTATGTGTGAAGGTTTTGCTTAGCTTGGCGCTGAGCAAGTGTTTTTTTTTATGAAAAAACTAAAAACACACTACGTAGCTGCAACGTAGATTACCTTTTAAGTGTCTTTTTATGTTTTGTTGCTTAAGGTGTGTTGCTATATTTTATTACTTTACATTGCGTTAAAGAGACTCAAAATGCCTTACAGAGAGGATTATCGAATGCTTAATTTAAACAGTTTTAGGAGAGTTTGACAATAATGATTTTGAAAAGCTGAGCGAGAAAAAGTTTTCTGAACTCTCCGAGCGACCACAAAAGAGAACATCCCTAAAGTTATTAATGATAATGACACTACAAGTGCCAAAAATGTCAAAAAAGATAAAAAACGTAAATATTGCAGATATTGTCATGGTTTCACTAGACAAGTTAGTGTAAGGGCAAAGAGCCGTTTACCAAAAGTGTCAAAACGAATTTCATTGCTCATACAAAATCTGCAACCGATAAGAATACGAAGAGAGAACAAAAAAGGAAAAACCTAAACAAAGCTAAGAAGTCAAAGTTTTAACAAAAAATAATTAAATCTCTTAAATGCTGTGTTTTTAAACTTTGTTGGCACTAAACACACAATGTTCAATTAAATTATTTTAAGTTTTATTTGTTTACCATTTCAGCTATGTTTCGATTCTTTTAAAACGACAGCTATTATTTTGCTATCTTAACTAAAAAGTAAGGAATGACTTAAGATTAACTTAACAATCACACCTGTTTTTTTTATCCTTAATACAGCAAGAAATTGTTTTTCGATAAAATTATTTTTCAACATATTAGATTAGAATAGTTCAATTTTTTAAACGTATTCAATTTTCATTTGAAGAAATATGCAAAAAATGTTGGGAATAAGCTTTGAGCTAAAAATTAGTTTTCGGGTGACAGATACAGAATGGGTGGTTTTAAATAAAATTTTGGCGGTGAAAAAATAATAAGATTAGTGCTTCCATTTGATCAATCGAGGTGTTATTTGAAAAATATGAACTTTTTATTTGTTTTGTGTTTTTGTTGGGTGGGTTCACAACTAGAAGGGTGGCAAATATAAATGGGTATTTTGAAAATAATTTTTAAGGATGAAAAATTAATAGAACCTGATCTTATATTTGGCACCTCTTAAGGTCACACCGGCGTGCCATGTGAAAATTTTGTACAATTAGAGCTATTGCGGCCGTTACAACCGTGTGCAAAAATTGTATATAGAATTATAATTATAAATGAGGGAATGAGTTTATACTATTGCAAAAACTTTGTTAAGTGAAAAATTATATGAGTGAAAAACAGAAAAGTATTGTTCAACTTAGTTTTTTTGAGGAGTTCAATCTTAAAGCGAAAACTATTCAAGAGGATGAAAAACATTTGCTCGCTATTCACGAGCGGGTAGATTAAGCTGAATCGTATGCCAAAAGTACAATAATGATCCGAAGTATCAATTATTTATTTATATTAACTCATGAAAAGTTAATTAAATTAGATGTTTGAACAGAAACCACGTTCTAGACTTTTAAAATTAGTATATCGAAAGGTTTTTATTTAAACCATTCACAAAACTAATACTAAGATCTCTAAAGCTTATATCCAGCCCACCCGATATTCGGGGACAATCACTAGTAATATATTTATCCCCAATTCCTGGTAATAATCCCTAATCACAATCTTTAGTAATATATAATGAAAACTTTGCTTTTTTTATTAATAAATTATTAACTAAGCGATAAATAATGCACAATTTTTTTAAACTAGACAAAATTACATGCACAAAAAAAAATTTAAAAATATTTTAAAGTTTTTCAATTGATAAAAACTAAAAGTTGTGTACATTTTTCGGGTGACTTTTAGATTAAATTAAAATTTTTCGATTATCTAATCAAAAACTCTTAAAATCAGTACACATGAAAGTTTGATGATAAATATCTTTTGAACGCTTAATTTAATCGCTAAAACATATGATTCATTTTTATAGAGGAGTTAATTTCCTACATAAATTTGTATTGCGCATTTTATAATAGTCATTTATTGCCGAGTTATAAAATTAATAAATAAAAATGAAATATGTCTTAAAATAATCAAACTTAAATCTTCAATATCATTCAAATGGTGAGGTTTACGGAAAAATATTTGATACCAATTTTGTAGACCATTTAATTTCCTACAAAATTCTAAGAAAACATTTTTCTGTACAATCAGTTAGTTAATGATGAGGTATGAATTTTTTAATTGGAATATTTAAAAAAACTGCAATGCGGAGCATCTTCCTATTAAAATTAAGAGCTCATATTTGGTGAGAATTTTTCCGTGTCATTTGTAAAAAAAATATAATTGATTCTTTTGACCCACCCTGGTACACATCTCGCCTTGAGATCGAGAAATGAAATTTTTAGCATAGATAAGATTTGAAGTCAACGTACATTAAAGTCAATTGTAAAAATTAAAATTCGCTACAGAAGGTTACTGGGCAAAGCAGATTAAACTTAAGCGTACAGCTTGTGCGAGTTGCGTTCAAGGTTTAAACTATAAAAAAGAAAGAAGTAGGTTGTGGGATTTCCCAGATCTTATACCAGTTTACATATTTGTTTACGGAAGTTTAGTTGAAAAACAATATTTCATAAGATTAAAAGGCAAAATAATTATTTAAATGCTATAACACTTAAATATTTAGCAGCCATTAAGTCATGGATATAAAATGGGCTGAGAAAAAAACACCACGAGAGTAAATCAACAGGTAGATAAGATAAGCAGCAGCTAGCTAGCTAAGTAGAAAGTGCGTATAAAACGAAATAAACGAGCCAGAAGAATTCACTCGAGAAAAGTGCTTTAGCGCAAAAACCTAACAATCTAAAGAAATACAAACAAAATGAAAAGAACTTTATTAGCCTTGCTACTGCTTGGATCTATTCTCTTGATTAAAGGACTCAGTATAGCTCTCAATGAAACTATTGCAGAAAAAAAACAATTGAAAAATTTCAAAGAATACGAGCCTGCTTACAACGACGACAACAACGACCATGATGACTTCAAATATGATGGACGTATCATAGGTGGCCATTTTGCTAGCATCTCGAATTTTCCCTACCAAGCATCGTTGCAGCAGGCAGGATCACACATTTGTGGCAGCAGCATAATCTCTGCCAATGTCGTCATCTCGGCGGCACACTGCATTTTAGAACCATGGAATACGGCATCGTACAAAGTGCGTGTTCTTACATCACAACATGGTTCTGGCGGACAGTTGTTGGCCGTAACACGCATAATCAGACACGAACATTACTCCATGGCAACGAATGACTATGATGTGGCATTGGTTCGACTCGTTGACAACATTAAATTTCCGGAAAATGTTAAGCCAATTGTCTTGGCTGGTGCGCAGGATAGCGTGGTGCCAAAAACACGCCTTATTGTTAGTGGTTGGGGTTTTACGACCGAAAAAGGCAGTATGTCGTCATATTTGCAATACGTTGTAGTCTCTTTGCTTCCACAGACAACGTGCGTCAAAAGCTATGAACAAATTGCTTTTATTACTGATACCATGTTCTGCGCAGGCGAACGCAATGGTGCCAAGGATAGCTGTCAGGGTGATTCGGGTGGTCCACTTGTCGGTGATATAAAAGGTGAACTGAAGCTTGTTGGTATCGTTTCCTGGGGAATTGGATGCGCCCAGAAAGGTTATCCGGGTGTTTACACTAACGTTTCGGTGCTGCGTCCCTGGATCGATACACATATAGTTAAACTGCAAGCGGACTAGTAGTTAGGCAAACAAGTTTTGGGAATTATAACAGTCGAACTGTTTTGTTAAGTATTCGCATTGAGCATATGGTAATTTAGTATTTTAAGTTGTATATGTTAAGTGTTAAGTTTTAAAATAGATTTTTTTCATAAGAACTTTAAGACTAAAAAAGTTTTTTAGATTTTGTAAAGCCAACATTTTTAATAAAGTTTTTTTTCACTTAAAATTATGTGCAGTGCCTTTTTACCCTTTACTGCGCAAATAGTTATACAATAATATCTTTAAAAAGTTACCTTCAGTAGCCTTGAGAAGTTTATTTTGAAATTACTCTAAATAATTAAAAATTGAACTGATCATGTTGGATTTTCATAGACACAGTTATCTGCTAAGCTCGAATGTTTAAATTTTTGTTTTTTTAAAAATAATTTTTTAACGTCAATGTTTTGTTGAAAGAGAAGAGTTTTTATGCACCAATAATATAAAAGTATACAGTTATAAGAATTTGAAACAAAAAGCCGAATTACTTTTCTCTTTGAAAAAAAAGTGATTTTCTCTTTGATAAAAAAAAAAATTACTTTTCTTTTGAAAAAAAAAGTGATTTTGGAAAAAATTTCCTTACACTCAGAAAAGAAATTCGACTTAAGAATAATCAATTGAAATTACTTAAGATATAAAAAAATTTCTTTTACTACCCCAACAACAATCAGTTCGTACGCCTGAACATTTCTTAATATTAGCACTTTCAATTTTTATTCATATTTAAAAATCAGTGTTTTTGATACAAAAAAGTTTGTTGTATTCTTGAAGATTGAAATGTCATTTCTGCATGGACGCTTTGGCTGAAGCTGAATCATAAAGCAGCTTTATCGAGCTTTTTTTGGCCATACTGGATTATTCATAGTTTCACAAAGTAGCTTCTTGAGCTTATAGGTGTCTATAGTATGCGCTTTCTGCTTGTGCGAGTCAGCGAGATGGAGGTATTAGCGCTGAAAACCATTTAAAAAGTAGCTTTATGCTCGGAGTCAGCTTGCACTATAAACACTTTGAGCATTTCCATATGCTTATACACAAACAGCAAAAATTTTCAGCTTACACGCTCAGAAATCTTGGAATTAATTTTAAGCCAAGCGTTGGAATCATGCATTTTTAAATATATTTTTGATAAAAACTTATATTTTCAAGTATATTAAAAAAGTGATTTAATGTTATCTGTATTAAAGTATAATAAAAATTATATTATATACAAGTTATAATACAAATTGTCTTAAAATATGATACAAATATCTATCAAGCATCTGCCGAATTGTCATTCTGATTCTGAAATCTGACATTGTCAAAATAAAACCTAAAGAAATAGTTTTTGTTAACGAAAAACCGTATCCCTGCAGTTAATGGCACTAGTATAAAACTAGTGATTTCACTAGCCCTTTGGTAGCCAGTACTAGTTCCACTTCCATCTACCTTCTTTGTATTCAACTGGCGAATTTTACACGAGCATGTCATAGGAAGGGGTCAATTGCTACCTTTTACACACCCATTCCCTAGATACTTCACTAGTCATGAAGAGCTAGCTTTTTCGCTAGTTGATATTGAAAAAAACAAGGCAGAGTGACTGATATTCTTCAATCAATCTATTTATATTTTTTCATCCCGATATTTTATTTATGTTGCTCAACGAAACTGAAAAGCTTTATATGTCATGTTTTCTCGAAAAAGTCACTTCGAAGTATGCGTTCGTAAGAATAAATTTTATGAGTCAGTCAAGACGTTAAAAACATAAACAAGAAACAATCGAGATGGAAGTTGATTGAACTGACCCATTTATGCATTACCTTGGATCAAAAAAGTATCTAGTGCGTATATAACTATTGAAGTAACTAGCGTGAATGGGCCAATTGATACTTTTGATACTGGCGGGATGTTATAAAAGAAACTTTAAATGAATAAATATTTTGTTATTGGTTGACCAAATATTTTCTTTTTATTTCACTTGGAATTTTAAAAGTAAGTAAACATATAAAAGATTTATAGCTTTATTCCATAAATGTTCCATAAATTTATTCCATAAATGTTGATTTTTCCTTTCACCTTTTCAGGACAATATGTATTAAATGTTATATATCTTGTATTACTGTTTAATACAATCTGTATTACTATTAAGTGCACTTTGATACAATTTGTATTACTATTTAATACAATTTGTATTAATATTTAGTAAAAATTTTTTTATTCGTATTACTTTTTAATAACTGAAGTCTTACACTTGATTACAAATGTATTAAAATATAAACCACAATAGTATTGTTCTAAACTTAGTTTCTATTCCATTTCTGTATTAGAATTTAGTATTATGGGATTAGAATTCAATTTTAATATTTGACATATATTAGATTCTAATGCAATTCTGGTGTGGTCATATATACAATACAGTTTTTATTAGAATTAAATCCAAGATTTCTGAGCGTGTAGCAAAAAGAGTTTACTATGAACGCGGTCTTAGAAATAACATTTCAAGCTTAAAGAATACAACAAACTTTGTTGAATCAAAAACATTGATTTCTTAATATAAATAAAAGTTGAAAGAGCTAATATTAATAAATGTTCAGGAGTACGAACTGATTGTTGTTGGGGTAGTATGTAGACAAAAAAAAAATTCGTATTTTTAAAAATAATAAAATTGAATTGAACCGTCATCTGGATTACTTTTTTAATATGTACACAAAAGTCATAGAGTCATCAAATTGATAACACATGTAAAAATTCTAAATGTTCGTATTTAAATAAAACTGCAATCAATATTTTTTAAAGAAACGTAAAAATATAAATATCACTTTAAATTAATTTTTAAAGTAATGTAAATTTGTTTAAAGCTGAACATAGAAAAAAATTTGAAAAAAAGTAAACATCTGCTGTTGAATATTGCTGCAATATCAATAGCTACCATTTTTACTACTACAACAATTGCATAAAAATTTAACTACAATTTTATTTTTAACAATTTCAAGAGTCACGTTTGCATGCAATTTATTTTTCATTCCAGTCTACTTATAATCATACTAGCAGGCCACTGTTGTCCGCTGCTTCGCCTCGGAGGTTTTTTTATGAAGTTGTTTAAACATGTGCTAATTTTATCTAATTTTGATTTTGACTAATTTTTATGTGATACGGTTAGTTTTGCTACATCCGACTTAGTGATGCGATATGGCATCGTCGTCCTTATTGATTAAAGACAATACATATATAAAAAAATAGTCTTTTTTTACTTATTATTAAAATTTCGAAAGAAAACTACCCCTAAATATATCCTTAGTACAAATAACATATTTTATAATTTTTTCATTAAAATCGGCCTAGTACTTTTGGAGTAAAGTTGTATTTTTAAATTTTCGCTTCAATTTTATTTAAGGGGGTCCTCTGGTAATCTATGCCAAATTTTAGCCTTTTTTCAAAATATTGTGGAAAGAGAACGAGTAAAGATATTTTAGTTCCGTTTTTTGATTTGGGTAGCTTAATTTATTGAAAAAAATACAAAATTTTGAAAAAGTGAATTTATGGACCGTTCAGAAAGTTCTCGGCCTGGTAACGAGGTTCTCCGGAAAAAAGGTGGGTCCAAATTGCGCACGATTCCAAGAGTAAACATCGTCTGAAAAAAAAAAAATATTCAGTTACTTAGAATGAATGTCCCTATAGCCCCTACCTCGGAAACAAAAATCGAAATTTTTTTAGGGGGGGAGCCGCCACTTTGAAAATGAAAAATCGAATTTCGACCTTTTTTTTGTAGTCTAGTGTAGAAAAAAAATAGTAAACATTATTTTTTCGGCAAGTTTGAGGTAGGGGCTATAGCGGCGTAAATTCTGCGTCGTTTCATGCCTCATATATCAAAATCGGTCAAAAACTGTTTGAGTTATCGTGCGCAAAGTTTTGAAAAACATGGTTTCGAGAAAAACGCGTTTAAAGTTTTGACTTCAATTTTGAGGCACACAAATGACATTAACACATATTTTTTTAATACAATACTTACGAATATTAATCGGCAATTCCAGCCCCATAAAGTGTGCCTTCCTCCATCTCATAAAACGAGTTTTCCATGGCTTTTTGGGCTCTGCGGGCTGTGCGACCCTCTTTCGATGATGCGTACGTTTTTAGCTCTGAGCGTTGAAGTCGTTTTCCGTCGCGAGATTCAGCATACATCTCGGCTTGTGGGCCGATGACAATACCCATTGTTGACATTATTTTTAAAATACTTGTGAAGCCTTCGTTGAAAATGCAGGTTGCCAGAAAATTTGCGATTTCGACTGTGGTAGCACCACAGTGGATATGTTTCGGCGCAAAGGTCCACAAAAGTGAGTTGAACGATTCGTTACAATTTTGCGTTTCACCTCCAGTGCATCGGTTGAGTAGATCGTCGGATGATAACGCTTCGTATATGGGCTTCATTACTTGCAGAACCTTTCCATCAAGTGGGGCGTACGTATGGTGAAATGAGGCTAATGAGCCTTCTGCTGCTGACTTTTGATAGGCGCACCAGCTGGACTCACCAGGTGGGCAATACATATGTTGTGGATTACTATCACTTGAACTTTTGTGATAATATGTTGACCATATTTCTTTTCTCATGTTTTCCACAGAGTCCTTATTACGTCGAATAGCAAGTCCATAGTAAGTAGTCAGCTCGCTTATGACTTTGTCTGTCAGTTTGCCAGTGCCTTTTCCACCGATGCCTTTGTTTTCTTTTTTGGCCTTGCGCAGCCGTGTGCCCATGCGTTTTTGCACGTGAGCGATGCACTCCTTTTTTGTGACAACGGGGTCGCCGTTATACGGATCAAGGTCTATAATGGCCTTGAAGGTTTTGCTGTCGCCATCGCCAATATATTTTTCATATTTTATGGCATATTTTTCGATCGATGAGGCAAACATTTCCTTCACGGCATCTACCTCCATCTTGCCCGCACTCCCACTGTGGTTGTTTGTGCATGTTTTCTGGTGCGATTCGTACCATTCTTCGAAGTCTGCAGAGTCATTTTTTTTTCCCCACATTTTGCATGCCTGGCAAAGGCTTGATTTGACAACGGAGTCAACCACTTTTTTGGTATGTTTACCGACAAGCGTAGTGACACCAAAAAGAGACGAGAATCCCCGTTTTTTCCAGGTGCCATCCCCTGAAACGGTCAGCACTGAGGAGTCACAGTCAGGATTTTTTTCTTTCTGCTGTTCCTGCTCTTCTTTAACCGCATTCAACAGGCACTGCTTGTAAACTGCTTTAGCAGACACATGCATGTTTTTCAAGGTGCCATAGTACGCATCAAGGCACAATCCTTGGCATATGTACATTTATCCGCAGAACATATTAATACCTTCTCTCCCTATTCCAAGCAATCTCATGGCAAATATCAACCGGCGATTTACAACAAAAGATTTACCGACCACCGGCGAAGAATTAATATACTGTGTAGCTTTACATTGGCACTGCAGACTCACTTTGAAGCCGACTCCACGCATACATGTTTTTCCAAATCGAATTTTTTGTTTACATTGGGCGCAGATAACCAGAGCAGCAAGCGTTTGGAAAAATGAAAAAAATTCCAAGAAACAGAACTGGAGGTTGTTTTCGATGATGACTTCATTGTCTTGCGTTTTCTTCAATTTTTTGGCCGATGTGCTGGCAAAGTCGGTGTCCTCTACTTGGGAGTGCTGGTTTCCACGGAAATGCCTCTTTTTTGTTCGATACGCGTACTTACGCGGCGCGTTTGGGTGGCTTTTTTTATCCATAGCAAAAAAAAAAAAACACAAAACGATTTTTCTTTTATTTTACAACAGCAGTTATCGCGCACGCGTAGCTTTCAGCGTTCGAAAATAAACTGAATCTCGTTCGTTTGCTTCTTTCATGTGAACACCTGGGCTCAAAATCATTTCAACCCCTAAATCAAAACATGCATGTATACATACTGCATGTATACATACTGTGTGTGTATATTTTGTAATATCAATACATATTTTGGAAGAATTCCACAGAATTTTCGACTAATGACTGCAGGCAAATAAACAACTTTGCTGATGCGTTATTTTGACGAAAACATACCTACACAAAAATGCCTGTATCTCCTAAACTATTTCGAATTTTGAAAAATCCTTTTGGGAAAATGTTTTTGAGTATCTGAGCAATAGAAATATGAAAAAAATCGAAAAAAAATTTTTCGGATTACCAGAGGACCCCCTTAATAGTAATGTTGTTTTTTGTGCTGTTGTTTTATTAAAAAGTATTATATATATATATATATAATAATTATAAGTATTTTCGGTCAATTAAATAAGTCACTTAGTCAACTAATATGTATCAGTGAATTATATGTACAAAACTACAAAGTGTACTTATCGCGTTATCAAAATTTTCAAAATAGGTATATTTTTTCTATTTTTAACGCTAATTTGCGTATTGTCGCTCAGAGAGTCCTTAAAACTATCCAGTAGCGATATTTTACGCTATTGGAGCGAGTTTTAAGCTTGACCTACAATAACTTGCTTTTTGCTTTAACGTCATATGATTTAGAAGAGTTTATTCGAACAATTGTGAACTTATATAAGTTGGTCACAGCTTAATTAATCAAGACTACTGAAGATGGACAGGGTAGCGCCTTCCGAAAAAGTCTGTATAGTCTGCTGTATGATTGATTTTATACAGAGTTGTTGTTGTTGTTGCCTTCTTTAAAACTTACTTCAGAGACTTCACGTATTTCTGGAGCTTTTTTTATAAACGATGACAAGATTGAAAGAGATAGTTTATGATGAGAGTTTTTTAAAGAAAGTGTGGGAGCAATAAATGAACTCAATATCTTTAAAACATTGATATACAAATTTAAATTTTGAAAAAATACCAAGAACGGCATATCTGTGGGCATGTTAATTTGGACCTCCTCAACACAAATATTGCTATATATTTTTTCATTTTTGAGTATTTTTAGATAACGGTACTTTTGCTGTTTTCATGACATGACTTTATTCAAATTAAATTGTAGTTGAAACTATGTGTTCATTGACAGAAAAAGCAGTTTGTTGGAAAGGTAAATTAATTACCTTTACGTTTATTTATTATTTGTTTCGATGGAGCAGAAAATAGTCAAATAATAGCTCATCAAATTTAAAAACTTAGTTTTTATTTATTTTTTTTTAAGAAATAGTAAAAATCAGGAACATTTTATTATTTAGCATAAAGTTTGTTTAAAGATGTCCAAAATCGGTTGAAAAATTAATTTTAAAAAATTATTTTGTGAATAAAGCACTTTTTCAATTTTACTGCTTACGCTATTAATTATATGCTAATTTGAAATATTTTAATTACATGTACTTGTAAGTTTCTATGAGAAATTTTTACTTTGATGAGCTATAATAACTTGACCACTTTCTGCTCTATCAAAGCAAGCAATTTTATAGCAATATATGGATGGAAAGGTAATTAATTTACTTTTGTAAAAGTATTCTTTGAATCGAACAGATAGTTTTAGCTACAAATGAGGTCATGTCATGAAAACCACAAAAGTAGCGTTATATAAAAAACCTAATAAAAGAGAAAAAAATTATAGTGATATTTGTGCTCAAGAGGTATAAATAAACATACTTACATATATGCCGTTCTTGGTATTTTTCAGCTGTAAAGCCCCAGCAAACCAAAGTTTCCGAATTTGTCTGAATTCCGATTAGTTCGTAACTATTTCGAGCATTCTTACGGATTCGTAACTATTTCGCAACAGTAATTTCAGAACATTTCCGAATAATTTGCAAGAGTTTCGAAATCAAATTTTCAAATTTAAATTGTGAGATGTTTTAAATATTTCGGAAGGAAAAAAATTGGTAGGTCATGAGCTTAGCGGCATTTTAAATAATTTGCCATTTGTAAAATAATTTAGTTTTAAACAACTTTTTCTTTAAAACAGATGATACTAGAGATGGTTCTTATTTTAATTTGTACAGATGCAAATACAAACGACATGTCAAATTCACATTTATATATGTTCCATAATAGTAGTTGCAAAGGATCTCTTTTTTTGGCATGCCTTTTGTACGAAACATTTAGTATGGGACATCTTAAGCGGATTGATTAACTTCACTTTGATTCGAAATTGTTATTTAATTTTGTATTACATACGGTACAATAATCATTAAGAGATCGTTGCGAATTTAATGCTTCATTACGTTACAAGTTCGGTGCTATAATTCGTTAAGGAGCTGTTATGAATTTTTTATGAATTCGATACGAAAACGATAGTTCAATTCCTTACAAATTTCTTACGAATTTGTTACGAATTCGATACGTCAATTCCTTACGAATTTGTTACGAATTCGTTACGAATACGATACTCCAATTTTTTACGAATTCGTTACTAAAATTCCTTCCGAATTCGTTACGACAATTCGTAACGACAATACGTGTCAACTCCTCCATACGATTTTTGTTACGAAATCAGAACGAATTCGGCTGCCGAACTCGGAACGATTTCGAAAAATTCGTAACGAATTCGTTACGAATTCGGAAACTTTAGTTTGCTGGGGCAGTATAAGAAATTTTTATAAAAATCGTATTTTTTATGGAAAATTACTGAAAATATGGTGCAATAGTACAATTAGTTTATATCGAGGTCCTATATTTATTTTCCTCTATCTGCATTTTGGGCATTTTTTTTGCAATGCCAAAATGATGGCTGGCCTCGGTTGCATCTATGGTATTAATATTAGAGCGAAAAACCAATTCTAACACCTTGTTTTAATCAATTAAACTGAGCCTCTATCTACAGACCTGTTTTTTACTTACGACAAAACCTCTCTGTGCAATCAAAATAAGTAGTTTTGAAAAATTCCATAAAGATTTTTATACTTTAAAACATTTTTCTATGTTAATACAAATATTTTTCAGTTAGACTAGCGCAAATGTTTAAGAGTTTGGTGCAGGTCTTGTTTTATAAGTTCTTTTATGGACTCCACGTTAATAACAAAAAACTTTGGGAAGGATTTTCGATATTGTTAGCTAAACAAATTTGCTTCAAATATAGTGGTTATAAGAAATGTGAATTTTGTGCAAATGGGCAGCACAATTTGTGGTTGTTAAATGTTCGACCAGGTTGCAAAAATGGTGATCCAACAGTTTAGCATCTTAAATTCTTTTTATATGGTGCCCATCGGCACCGTATTGACCAAACTATACCGCCCTCTCCGTTAAAATTCTAAAATACATTGAACATACGACACCTCCCCAATTGCATACAACTCAACTTTTAAACGCATCGAACAAGTGGAAACATCTACAGGAACTGAAAGCTGCAATTCCAACCGAATATCATAATTTTTATGTCAACATCAAATACAAATAATATAAAAAAAACTACTTGAGATTTTCATGTAAATATATCAGTATCTTTGACTTTTAAATTTAAGATTGTCGAAAAAAAACATCAACAATAAAAACAGCAAAGTTTTAACTACTGATCTTTTACTAAAAATGGCGTTTTTTACTACTATACAAGTACCTCTCTCTATATTTATAATAAATATTTTTGACATAGCGCAAAATTTAAAAACTTTGTAGAGCATTGAGTTTTTTACAAATTGTTATATAAGAAGATGAAACGGTTTTTTCGCTCTCCTAAAAACTTGTACTTTTGCAGATAGAGGAAAATGAATATAGACCCTTGATATGAATTCCATTTTTTAGACAATTGGAAATAGAATAACACATGAGTGTATAAGAAGATTAAATATTAAACACCATTTTGCACCGTTTTCCACTTTTGAATTTCTCGAATACTGTACGATTACCCAAGCTCCCGCCAAAAGGAATTCAAAGAGGATCCTGAACGTTTTTAAGTATGTACTTAAAGAGAGAGAGTGTTTTTCTGATGAGGATATTGATATTGGTGCTTGAGTAACTGGAAATTTAGTCAAGCGAGTATGTATAAAAGTAAATGTATAAGATTTATATTTTCTTACTTACCAATGGGTAAACAAACAATTTGCTGCCAATAAGTTAAGTCATCAAAAAATGGACATAAGCAAAATAGCTCCAATAATTGTGGTAGAAAAAAACTGTTTCCGGACTTTGAAGCACTCACTCATATGGGGCGGCCCTACTCTGCCTCTACGAAAATTTGGTTTTCTATTAATTTTAACTAAATATGCTAAACTCATTAAAAACTGTTGTTTTTTTACTGTGTGTCTTCATTTGTTATGTTTTTTTTTTTTACCAAAAACTATTTACTTGATGCAACAGAACCACGAAATTGTTGTTAAGCAGCTATTTCTGTGTATTGCACATCTACAACGCAGCGCAGTAAAGGGTTAAATCTTCTAAATTTAAGCAATCAAATTAACTATGACATTTGAAATTAGCGTGTGACACCATCTGTTGCGTTGCTACATCACAATTGCAACATGTATTTATTAATTATAATCTTATTACAATTCTAGTCATGTTTCTAGTTTCATAATTAAATTAATATCAGACAAAATATTTACCTTTTTTATAGTATGTTTTATGATGAAAATTTCACTATGGAAATAATGTGCCAAGCAGAGTTTCTGATATAACATTGTTGTTTATTAACTAGCAAAAAATGTGTGAAATTATGTGATTTAATTAAATAACCTCTAATTTGGTCTGACGTGCTTTGAAGGGTGAATATATTAAATTGTATTAAATGTTATGTAAATATATCAGGTGCAGTAAAAATAAATCCATTGTTTTTGCATAATTTTTAAGGCTTTTTTAAGCATAGTTAAAATAATCTCATTTCGTAATATGCACAGTTTTTTAATAAATTGCTGCCTTTTTGATGGTTATTTCATTATGTCTCTCTCATAGATACTTTCGTTCCTATTGGCAAAAAACTGGGACATTCGATTTTTACAAGTTTCTCTTCAGGCGAATGTTTTACTAGCAAAATCTCTTGGTGCCAGGTTCGGACTCTAAAGTGAGTGGATCCCCCAACCAAGCTTTTGCCGAGTCACTATCGATGTGTGAGGCCTGGCGTTGTCCTGTTGGAACACAATTCCTCTCCTATTGGACACAGCTGGCCACTTATGGACGATTTCTTCCTTAAGCCGGTAAAATTCTTGACATTATAGCAGCTCATACTATGGCGTTTAAGATGCTGCCTGTCTCGAAGTGACGGCACTACCACTCTTCAAATGCATGACATTTTTAACGCGTGGCAACCTTAACATGAACACACTTTAAATGTCAGATCGATCTGTCCGTGAATAGTGATGCTAAAGTGTTCTAAATTAAACAACTTTTGGTATTTGTTAAAAAAGTGGATAAAGATGATTTTCGTGCCTGGGTTAAGCATTACTTTTTGCGTAACAAAAGTGCGAAAAAAACAAAAGAAAAGCTTGATTAACGGTAAAATAATGGATTGCAGAGTTCAAAAAGAGTCGAATCAGCACAAAAGATAAAAACGCCGAGGGAGCACAAAAAACAGTTACTCAAGAATGTATTGGAAAAACCCACGATTTAACATTGGACAATCCGAAAGTAAAAGTGCGTGAGATAGCTATAGCCGTATGGATATCAACTTTAGGGTCGGTAGATTAAATTTTACATGAACATTTGAGTATTGAAAAACATGAACGTGTTCGCACTTCCCAACAATGTTGGGACATGTTTCAACATAATCCGACTGATTTTTGCGTAAAATAGTGACCATGTATGAAACATGGATCCACAACTATACATCAGAATCTAAGGAGTCAACAAAATAGTGGGTAGGTCCCAGTGGAAGTGCACCGAAGCGAGTGAAGACTCAACAAACGGGCGAAAAGGTGTTGGCGTCGTCTATTTTAGGATTGAAGTGGCATTCTGTTCATCGAATATTTGAGAAAAGAAAAACAATCAACAGCGGCTATTACTGCAAACTATTGGACCTGTTGAAGAAGGAAATCGCAAAAAAACGGACCCATTTATCGAAGAAAAAATTCTCCTTTTGCAAGACATTTCTCCAGCTCACAAATCCATCAAAACCATTGCCAAATTGTACGTGTTACGCTGCGAACTGCTTCCTTATCTCCCCATATTCTACGGATTTGGCCCCCAGTGACTATTATCTGTTCCCAAACTTAAAAAGGGGCTCCAGGGAAGGAGATTTGCGAAGAACGAACAGGTCCAATTGGAAACTGAAGCGTATTTTTTTATTTTTTATTTTTTTATTTTAATAATTATTACTAAATTATAACTATTGCATTATTTACAAACATTTTTATAAATTCAGGATTATCCAGATACATGTCTGTAGTTATAAAGGCTAGTATCGACAAGCTATCCAATATGAAAATAAATAGAATTAAGTATAAGAGCAAAGACTCAGATACACGCGGGATCGTAATACCCGACATTCCATAAAGCAATGAATGCCCTGCGCCAAAGTTAATAAATATAGAAAATTTTTTTCTTAAATTTTATAACTAATAATTTAGATTTCTATTGCATTTAGTAGCAAATAAAGGCTAGTGTTGAATCAATAGTAACCTAATTTTTTTAATCTAGACTAACCATAATCTTGGTATAATTTTTAATCTGATTTAGAGTTTAATTCATAATGTAATTTTTTATAGTTCAAATTTTAATATAGAGTATTTATAAAATTAAAATTTTTTTTCTCAAAGGTAATAATAGTTTTTACAACAAGTACTAATTTAATAGATTTTTTAAGTAATAATTCGTAGCAAAACTTCAACTTGAGCATATTCTAGTTGAAAAAGCCACACTTTTACTTGTTTCAGAAACAGATTTTTTGAACGTTTCTCACATATATTATCTGGGAGTTTATTAAATAATCTGGGCGCTACTGAGAAAAATTAAGGGTTCCTTAAATTTGCGCGTAGGTTATAGATAGTAGAAAATGTATTATTTAAGTCAGGTTACTTATAAAAAAGTAAAAGTCAGTCTGTTTAGGCCGCAACCCTAAAGGTTAAAGAAAGTAATAGATTAAATTACTACTTTATCGACTCGTTCCAGTATCGATTCTCGATACACGAATGAGTCGCTCGATCGGCTTCTCCGACGAGTGGCTTTTGCTTTTTAATTTTATCACAAATTGATTTCTCAAAGTAGTACACTTCATTTTGTAAACCCGCGTTTAATTAAATATTAAATTAAATATTTCCACTAATTGAAAACAAATAATCACTAATTCATTATCCACCAAGCAAGTAAAATTTTCGATAAAAACGTAATTTTTTCCTCCGAAGCAGCCATCTTTATCTCGAGCCGAAGTTACTCTTCACCTATTGAAGAAACGTAAGATTTAGTAAATCTATTAATTGTTAATATTACCCATACTTTCCTGTGCTCTTTTTATTCTTGTTGTTTTTTTTTCCATATCCGTGTGCATATATTTCGAGCACAAATTGCCTGAAATTTATATGCAAATGACCAGATTGATTGCCAACTATTTTCAGCTCAAATAGCCAGCATAAAGTGAAACCAATTCACCGGAACAAATAGAAGCTTTTTTGTTTACAGTCGTTTATAAAAAAAGTTTTAAAATAGTTCATTAATTTAATGGTCTATTAAATTATTACATGAATTAAATTGCAAGCTTTATATCAAGAAAGTTTTTAAGAAGGCAACAACAACAACAACATCTCTGTAAAGAGTCAATCACTTAGCTGACTAGACATTTCGTTTCGAAAATTGCTACACTTTCCTCTTCAGTAGTCTTTGAGTGATTAAGCTGTGATCAACTTCACTGCTTAAATTTGTATATGATTTCACACATTTAGGAATTCATTAATTTGAATTAAACAGAACAAATTGAACGCTCAATTTGGCTACTAATCATATGACATTTTAAAGCAGTAGGCTATTTATAGATCACCGCCATCAACTGTACCAAGGTTGCCATCTGTTCTAGTTGCTTCTTTATTTATTTCAATATCGAAATCGATCAATTATTAGATTATTTAATTAATTTTACATTAATTAAACTTGTTTGGTCGTGCTCAGCCATAGTTAGTTAATTAATTTTATGATCTATTAAATTATTACATGAATTAAATTGCGAAATTTAGATCAAGTAAGTTTTTAAGAAGGCAATAACAGCAACAAAAACTCTGCATAGAGTCAATCACTTAGCTAGACAGCCTGTTTTGGAAATTGCTACGTTTTCCTCTTTAGTAGTCTTTGAGTGATTAACCCATTCCTGCCTATTGTACTTTTCAAAGTACAGGTTAGATGTTGTGACTTTAAACTGATTTTTTTTTAAATTATATATTTTCCCTGTCCTATGATATGCTTATTTTAAAGTAAACAAATCAATTGACGGCGTTAAGCATTTTTTTCGGCTAAGATGTTTAAAGTGTCATTATTTGCCGCGCCAAAATGATGTACTTTCAATAGAAAGTGCTTTTGCGAAGTTGCTCCAGAATTTGTGAATTTTAAAGTGAAAATTTATACTTTTAATCCGCAATAAATAAGGAAAATAGAAGTTAAAAGGTAAGAAAAAGATTTTATAACTACTAATCTAGAAGTTCTTGTTTATAAACCCAATTTATTTAATGTTTAAGTTCAGTGTACTTTAAAAAGTACAATAGGCGAAAACCATATCGAAAATTTAAAATGTTGCCGCAGAAAATTTTTAAAGGTTCGAAGGACTTCAATGGTCTCCAAGAGGCTATCGACTGTTTATTAAGCGAAGAAAATGAAGATTCTTTAGACCAATCCCTTATAATTATTCCACCAGACCTGTAGCCCGTTTCTATAACTTTTCTTTATGATAACGAATGTTTTTTATTTTTCTTCATAACGAATGGGACATAACGAAATTTTGCTTCGAAGTGTTTCTACAACTCAGAAAACTTACCTTTCGTTACGAGCGTGGCGAGTTATTATAAAGTGTTTGTAAAGAGATGTGGCGAGATGTGGCGAGTTATTGTAAAGAGATGTTTTGTTTACTTCAATTCTACTTGTACATTTTACTTGAACATATTGTATTTTATTGATTTGCTAAATTATTCATTTAAAAAAGTAAGTATAGATAAATAAAGTAAGTGTGTTAATGTGAATTGTTTACTTATTTAATTTTTTTGAAGCTTGTGACTATGCTTGCAGCTGCCGCACTAGCAATATTAGTTGACCAGCGAAATATGCTGCGTGTACATAGACGCTACCTAAGGGATTCAACCGACCCTTTTCACCTCCCGCAAGCGTGATTTGAAGAGTTTTTTAGATTTAAAAAAGATGCAGCAATAGCGTTGTTGCATGAAATACGCCCTTACATGAAAGACGGAGTAAGAATAACTTTTATAATGCAGCAGCATTGCATTATTATGCAACAGGATCTTTCTTAAGGGATATTGGGCAGGATTTCGTTTGTTCGATGAGCAAGACAATGGTGCATCGCTCCATCCATGAAGTTTCCTACATCATACAAAATAAGCTTATGTGCAAATATATACGCTTTCCCAAAACGTTGGCAGAGTGGAATAGAACTAAACAGAGGTAATATATGATAATATAATTTCACTTTCTATACTATATTGTATGCATAATTGTAGATTTTTTCTTGCACTGGGTTTCCCAGATGCATTAGGGCCATCGATTGTACGCACGTGAAAATAAAAAGCCTTCAATGGATGTTGAGTGCTGTTACATTAATAGAAAAGGGTATTTTTCTAAAAATGTATAGTTGATAAGCGATTACGAACTTAATATATTGTCTGCCAATGTACGGTTCGGTGGAAGTATCCATGACGCGTACATATGGGAAAATTCCAAATGCATTAAGCTCTGCCGCCACTGTTTCCCAAACAGCCTGTGCCGATTTGCCGCTATTTGGTCCACCAAACTGCCCCATAGCCACATTTCTGTGGCCACGTAAAATTTCCAAAAGCTTTTGCTTTTGGCCTTTGGAAATTTTACCCGTACGTACTTTCTTTTGTAAATAATATGTTTTAATAATTATAATTTGCACACAATAGCATAATTTTTCAACCTTACCGCACTCATGTTTGTTTTTGCGCCAAACATCACTACACTTTCTGTTTAACATATAATAACGAAAACTTTAACGAAAATTATAACGAAAATGAATACCACCACACTTATAGAAACACCGCCGTTCGTTACACCACTAAATTCGTTATATCGTTCGTTATAATGCGTAACGAAAGTTATAGAAATGGGCTACTGGATGAGTTGACTGACAATGAAAACACAGACGACCAGAGCCTGCGCAACTGTGAGTTACCACAAGATGTTCCCGGCACTTTGGAACTGGAATCGAGCAATGAGAATGAATCATCGTTGCCTGATGCAATAAATGATAATGATCCAAATATTCTAAATTATCTATCAGTTGGTAACTATTATACACAGTTTCTTCTTGCATGCGCTTCATCCGTTTTATAGTCATCCTTCTTAGTGGTTACCTTTTTAAACTATTTTCAAACAGTTCTATTTTTCTAAAGCTATATTCTCTTGAATTTTTAATGTTGTCTCAGCTTATGTTTTCAGAGGAAATAAGAAATTGTTGTTTTCTTTATTTTATAGACACAAAAAAATGTAAACGGCTAAAAAAAATCCTCGTTATGATGAACCACGCAATTTCAATGCTTTCACTGAGAGTTTCACCATCTCTCCTTTACATGACATCGATTGCACTCCAATCGTTTTTTTTGAAAAGATATTCACATACGACATTATTACGTATGTGAACGATTGTGAACAGACCATGTTATATGCCGCCATATATAAAAACGATTCAGCTTTCCGCATAGATGTGCAAGAAATGAAAGTTTTCATTGCCATATTGATATTTACTGGGTACCACCAGTTACCTGAAGAACGCTCATATTGGTCACTCGATGAGGATCTCGGAATTTCTCTTGTATATGAGGCAATGTCCAGAGATCGGTTCCTTAAAATAAAGAAGTACCTACATTTAGCTGACAACGCTAACATTGGATCGTCAGAGGACAAAATGTATAAAATAAGACCACTCATGTTGAAACTTCAGCATACCTTAAACAATTTGGCTTTTTACATACACATCTTTCAATTGATGAATCGATGGTGAAATATTTTGGAAAACACTCCGCAAAACAATTCATAAGAGGAAAACCTTTACGTTTCGGCTATAAAGTCTAGATGCTGGCAAGCTCTTCTGGGTATTTCTATGACTTTGAAGTTTACTGCGATAAGAATAGTAATAAAGATCGATTAATTCCGCTCGGTGCGCAGGACTTAATAGACTTTGTAAAAAAAATTCCCAAACCAGAAAATCATGTCGTTTTCTTCGATAATTATTTTACGACTCATAGCCTCATGAGAGTATTAAAGGATATGAATATCCGAGCATCTGGAACTGTTAGGAAAAACAGAATAAATTCCTGTCCTTTACCGAAAAATAAACTTTTTTCGAAAAGCTCCTGAGGCTCCTATGACTATCGCTATGATACTACGAATGATGTTTTGGCAGTAAAGTGGGATGAAAATAGTGTTTTTCCATGCTAACAAACTATGATTGCGTAACTCCACTCACAAACGTCAGGCGCTGGTCGTCCCAAAGTCGTACGAAAATAAATGTTCCACAACCAAATCTTTACGCAGCATACAACGCCTACATGAGAGGTGTTGATAATGGAGATGAAAACATCAACGCATATCGGATTGCCATAACAGGTAAAAAATGGTGGTGGGTTCTCTTTACTGACCTCATCGATATAGTCACCACAAACGCATGGAAATTGTGCCTTATTTCTAATAAATGTGGAAGCGATTTTAAAACTCAGCTAAGTTTCCGTCGAGAGATCGTTCGCCATTATTTGATGGAGGGTAAATGTTTTTCTGTGTCTAAAACCAGAAATCCAGCTTCGTCTGTAAAGCTGTAGAAAACTTCGCACGTGCCCAAAAAGAATGGTTCTCAATTGCGATGTGTTGTCTGCCACCAGCGTAGCAAATGGTCTTGCACTATTTGTCAAAAGACCCTATGTCTTGTACGCAACTGTTTTGCGAAATATCATCAGTAATATGATTTAAGAATAACAAGTTTTACGAGCTGCTTAAGGGCCTTCCCAACCACACCAATAACAAATATTCTGGCCGAGTCGGGTTTACCCTCGCTACCTCATAGAGCTGAAGATGCCACCTATCGTCTTTATCCGAAGCTACTGCAACCAAAAAATCCTGTTCTTGCAAGCGATGCCAAAAAGTCACTGAGCCGAAAACGGACTCCTAACAGAACCTCAACAATCGCTAGATGTCTAAAGTTTGGTCGGGAACATTTTCTACCTCTTAAGCCTATACGGAACAGTCCTGAATCCTATCCACCTTGGATGCTAAAATACTCTTCAATTAACACAAAGCTTATTGAACATCCTAAAGACAGCACTTCGAACTCAACTTACCAACAGCTATTTCTTCAGGAAGCTGCTCAATATAAATCCTCAGGATGGAGCCTTATCTTCACTGACGGATCCAAAACTAACAACAATACCTCCTATGCAGTTGTTAGCGAGGACGGCGTTCCTATAAGCTATGGGCTATTGCACAACTTTTGCTCCGTGTTTACAGCAGAAGCTGTCGCTTTACTTCAGGCTGCTAGTTTTGCAAAAAAAAATAAGGGTAAATTTGTTATTTGCACAGACAGCAAGTCTTGTGTCAACGCAATTAGAGCAACCGGCAACTCTACAAACGCAATTGCTACCACTAGAGACATTCTTATTCAGGCTCAAAATAAAATTAAAATTATGTGGATTCCTGGCCATTCAGGAATTCGTGGAAATGAGCTAGCTGATACTACAGCTAAAAATGTTGCCTTCACACCAGCACCTACGTCTATTCCATATACAGCTAAGGACATCAATAACTTTATCGTAAGGCTACGATCTGCAAAAAATGCAGAATGCTGGAATACCTACATTCACCACTATTCTGGTATAAATTCTGAGCGTTTAATACCGCATTATCCAAGCACAGCATCAACTTTAACCATCATACCATTCACGCGACTACGTCTAGGACACACAAAGCTTACCCACGAGCATCTTTTGACGGGGTCCAGTCCCAATAACTGCCCCTTTTGCGGTTGCCTAGCTTCAATAGACCACTTACTGAACTTCTGCCCGATCCTCTCTCTTAAAAGGAATCTCCACTTCTCGGACTTACGACCCTATGACATCTTGAAATTTCCTTCAAATGACAATATCACTAAAATGTATTCTTTTTTAAAAGATTGTAACCTTCTAAATTTTATCTAATTTAAATAATCACTAACTTACATACATAATTTGCAGCTATTATAATTTTATATTTAGCATAGATCTATCTCTATTTTAATTTTATAGATATTTATTATCTGCCAGTCGATAGCCTCAGATGCTAGTACTGCCTAATTTCTGTATTTATATAGTAATTTATTATTGTATAAATCTCATAAAATAAATAAATAAATAATAAACAAGTTTTACATATGTACATATGTATATAAAAATATATAATATTAAATTTTTCAAAAAATAAACTTAACTTTTTAAAACCATGTTTTATAACTGATACTTTGAAAATCTGCAGTGCTTCCGCCGGTTGTACTTTTTAAAGTACCGCCCCAAATTACGGTTCATATATAGTCTATCAAAAAACTGTAAATAGTCATGTTTTAATTAACCACAAATTAGCCTGTACACAAAATTTCATCATTTTTGCTCAACGGGATCAACTAGCCGGCGGGAATGGGTTAAGCGGGAAAAACATAATCTTTTGCTTTACTGCAGAAAACCCAGATGCAATTCGTATGCAAAAATCTTTCGATCAGTGCTGAACTTTATTTGTTGTCAATTTTTGATGCAAAAACTAAAAAGTGAAAAATACTAAAACAGAACTGCCGGATAAAAAAAAAACACAAAAACGGCGAGTGCGCGAGTGTAATTTGTTGGCGGTGCCGTCTGTGGCTTAAAACAACTAAACAAAATAATCCTAAGCTGCACGAATTGTAGCTACTGTGTTATACGTTTTCCCCTAATTGCGCACCAACTACTAACTAAACGCCTTAAATGACACCGAGTCCAAGACTAACGCGTGAACAACTACGCCAACAAGGCCTTCGCTCTAAAAACGAGAACACACCTAAGTCAGAGAGTGGCAGCTTAACCTCTTTTAGTACTGCACTCTATGCGTTAGAAGAGCGTTTGAGTGTTAAGTTGAAAGTTGAAGTGGAACAGCTAGAGGACCGTCTTCGACAGCACTCCGACATCCTCTTCAAGCGTCTCTCGAGTGAAATTGCGAACGTCGAGACTAAATTAAGCAACGAATTTAAGAGCGAAGTTGCAACCATCAAAACAATTTTAGTGATTATGAACTTAAATTAAGCTCACTTGAAAATCGCATCGAACTTCTTTCCTCGCGTTGTGATGCGCTAACCGATGAACTCAAGCGATGCTCTTCGACATCAAATTCCAACAACAGCAGTGAAAATCATAACTCTTCCGATGCAATTATTTTTGGAGTGCCTTTAATGACAGGCGAAAATATTAAGAGCATCTTTAACCTTGTATGTCACTCTATTGAGTTTTTACCACCGCAATTAAAAGATATTTTTCGGGTAAAGCAGAGAACAACAAATCAAAATTCAAACCCTGTGATCATCGTCAAGTTCTACACTCCGCATGACCGAAATCGGGTTTTGAAAGCTTTTGGTGACTACCGCAGACGTGTTAAGAAAGCCGTGAATCTGATCAATGCAGGCTTTGAAGCAGATCACAATATCTACATCCACGAGTGCCTCAGCGCTGATACTAGAAAGCTATTACATGCTGCTATTACCTACAAGAAATGAAAAAGTATTTACAATGCTTTCACCGTCCGAGGGTGTTTACACATTCGGCTACACAAAGGCTCCCAAAGTATTCGAATCAAAAATGAAAGCGAGCTGCACAGCCATGTTCTTGCTGCCGAAGGAATTTGTGAAAGATGCCCGGAAGATGAAGTTGTTCCTGCCTAAGTTTAAGTTTTATGTTTTTGCGTTATTTAATTTGTCTTTCTTTAACCTATCTGTCTTCTTTTTATTTCTATTTGCTTCCTTCATTCCATTTCTTTGCGTAATATGTACACTTACTTCTTTTCTTATTTTTATTTCTTTTAATTTTTTATTTCTTATATTAAAAGTTAATAATAATTTTAACAACTGTGCTGCAAATACGCGTCTTTTTATCTCAAACCATATCCATTGTGAGTTCGAATAATTACGGTCGTTGTTGTTCTAGAGACAATCTCTATACTTTAATTCGAATATTAAGCAGGCAAGCGACGGGACTACAGGTATGTCATATTAATGCGCAAAGTTTAAATAATAAAATTGATGAGTTTCGGTACATTTTTGAAAACTCAAACATGGATATAATTTGTGTATCTGAAACATGGTTTCAGCCTTCTGTTCAAAATAGTGTCTTTAGTGTAAAGGGTTATAGATCATTTCGTGCGGATCGAGAGTCTCATGCCGGTGGGGTTGCAATTTTTGTTAAAGATGGTATTACATGCAATTTAATCAGTAAATCAAACTCTGAAGATAATATTGAATTCCTATTTGTTGACATAATCTATGAATCCAAAAAACTACTTGTCGGCACAGTTTATAGGCCAAATCGTTATGTCCATACAGAAAACTTAATGTTGAAAATTGAATCGGTGGTAAGCTCCTATGCTGACATCATAATTTGTGGCGATTTTAATTGTGATTTATTGGTTGAAACTCATTTATCTGATGATATGTGTGCACTTGGTCTTACGTCGCCAAACTGCACCACACCCACACACTTTTCCAAAAATAGAAATTCGCTGCTAGACCTCTTTTTTGTCGGTGATAATGATAAAGTCTTACTTTATGACCAGTTATCTGCTCCTGTTTTTTCCAAGCATGACCTGATTTTTCTTTGCTATAATTTTCAGCTGCTAATACCAGAGCAAAAAATAACATACCGAGATTTTACAAATATAGATTTTAGCTCTCTTCAGACAGAGCTCAATCACGTCGACTGGACAGAAATTTATCACATGCTATCAGTAAATGATAAGTTAGATTTCCTACAACGTAACGTCAATTCGTTATTTGAAAAACATGTTCCTCTTAAAACTAAAGTTGTAAAGCACTATCTAAGGCCCTGGTTTTCCAGTACCCTTAAAAGTTTAATGAAAAAACGTGACGCAGCGTATAATAAATGGAAACGTCTCAAAACACCCGAGCTTTATAATATTTTCCGAATATGCAGAAACAATGTGGTCAGGGCGGTGAAAATTGCCAAGTTAGCATATTATGAATCTAAATTTAGCTCTGCCATAAGCAGCAAAACGAAGTGGAATATTATTCGGCAAATTGGAGTTGGTAGAAATATTTCGCTTACAGACACTAGCGTAGACGTCGAGGCTCTAAATAACAAATTTATAGATATACCTATGTCAGCGCCCAGTGTCAACTGTTGTCGCATCTTTCAGAGATCTATCAACTCGTACTCAGCTTTTAATTTTCAATGCGTTGAATATACAGAAGTACTGCGAAGTTGCTTAGAGATTAAATCTAATGCCGTCGGTTTCGATGAAATACATCCCAGGTTTTTTAAGTTACTTCTTTCTGCTCTAACCCCTTTCATTATTAACATTTTCAATACCATCATAACGAAATCATAATTCCCTGCTATTTGGAAAAAAGCTAAAATTATTCCCATCCCTAAAACTGGTAATGAATTCCGCCCCATAGCAATTTTACCATATCTATCAAAAGTTTTTGAAACGCTGATGTACAACCAAATAAACAAATTTCTTTTGGACAATAAACTGCTAACTGACAGACAGTCAGGATTCCGACCTAAGCGTAGTTGCGTGACTGCTCTACTTGACGTCAGCGATGAAATTCGAAATAACCTCGATCGCAATGAAATCAGTTTCTTGGTTTTGCTAGATCATTCGAAAGCTTTCGACACGGTTGATCACCAAATTTTATGTTCGAAATTATTAAATGTGTTTAATTTTTCCGCCACTGCAACTCGACTAATGACCTCTTATCTCACAAACAGATCACAAGCCGTTAATATAGGCAACGTTACTTCCAATTTCTTACCTGTAAACCGTGGCGTTCCTCAAGGCTCTGTAATGGGCCCTCTTTTATTTTCGGTTTATATAAACGACTTACCAACTGTGCTGCAAAATTGTGGTATACAAATGTACGCTGATGATGTACAACTGTATACTAGCTGTCGCAAATGTGATATTACTACGTGTGTTGATAGTCTGAATGCTAATTTGTGTAAAATTTACGATTGGGCTTCCGCTAATGGCTTAAGCATAAACCCAAATAAGTCAAAAAGTTTAATTATAACGAGAAAACATAACTCTTCTTTGCCCTTTCCGGACGTCACGATAAATGGGTCATGTATTGAAGTTGTAAAAACGGCAAAAAATTTGGGTATTACCTTCAGCAGCACTTTAGATTGGACGAATCATGTCAACATCACTGTAGGAAAAGTTTATGGTATGCTACGTAGCCTATGGGCCACACAGTTTTTCACCCCCTTTCACATAAGAATGTTATTAGCTAAAACGTATCTTGTCCCCACCTTATTGTACGGATCTGAAATTTTTGCATACTGTGATGCTGCTAGTAAGCGCAAGTTGAACGTTTCCTATAACAACATCGCTCGTTATGTCTTCGGACTTAAACGAACCGACCGTATATCCCAGTATGCAAAAAAAATATTCAATTTGACTTTTGACAGTGTTTTGAACTTGAGGGCGTTAGTTTTTCTGCACAAAATTATTTTTACCAAAGAGCCAGTTTACCTATATAATAAACTAAAATTTTTAAGATCTCAGCGCGGAAACAACCTAGTCCAACCAAAACATGCCTGCTTAGCGTCCGAACGTCAGTTCTTTGTTAATTCCATACGTCTTTGGAACTCACTCCCACCGTATCTACAGCGTATTTGCAATACAGTCATATTTAAATCTAAATTATCAGATTATTTGTCTTCCTTCTAACCAAAACTTTTATCTATTTTTACTTGATTCGCTATTCTATTATTTTTCTTCATTTATCTCTTTTCATTCGATTTCTTACCTAATTCATTTCTTTGTAATGTTATTTTTCTCTCTTAATTTAAAGTTATTTTATTTTTTTAATTTTCAGTTTTAAATTCTTATAATCGTTTTTTTAAAAACTGTTTTTGATCTCAATGTATTTAATTAATTAATTTCTGTTCAAGTTATGTTTAAGTGTTTAATATTAAAAATTTGTTGATTTATATCCACACATGTTATCGGTGCTTAACTATAAGTTTATTTCTTACAAGCGCTTATAAATAAATAAATAAATTACAAATTACAAATTGCTGTGATCAGTTAGAACACTAGCTTCTAGCGAAGTAAAAAAATTCGTTTAATTTCTGTGGTACATTTCGTCAAACTGTCGAACACCAATGAATATTGAAATAAATAAAGAGGCAACTAGAACAGATGGCAACCTCGGTAGAGTTGATGGCGGTGATCTATAAATCTCTCAAAGACTGGTGAAGAGGAAAATGCAGCAATTTCCGAAACAGACTGTCTAGTCAGCTAAGTGATTGACTCTATACAGAGTTGTTTTTGTTGTTGTTGTTGCTTTATTAAAAACTTACTTGATCTAAAGCTCGCAATGTGATTCATGTAAAGTTTTAAAATTTTAAAAATATATAAGTACCTCAGAGGCAAGATTGAGTTTTCTCGAAGAAGAGATAGGCTATTGTGATATCTTTTCTTCTCACAAACAATTCGAATGGCTTCTTTAGTAACATTATTAATGGCTGGATTTTATTGTGATATGTTCCACTCCAACAGCTGAGGCCATACTCTAATTTTGAATAAAACAAAATTAAATAAACACCTCTCATTAGCCTTAAATTACACTAGCGACACAACAAATAAAGACTCCTATTTACATTTAACTAGTAGTTCTTTAACTTAGATGTATGATAATGCCTATTCATTTTGTGGTCAATTAATACACCGAGATATTTATCTGATTTTACACTATCGATCTCAAAGCATCCTCTTGAGCAGTCTACAACATAAGAAGAATTGATGATTCCAGCATTAGTAATGGGATATTTTATAGAACAACTCGAGTGTAAATAATACCTGCCTGGATTCATTATTTTGCTTGATAAGTTAAAAAACAATAATTTTGGTTTATTTCTTATAACCATCCTATGACTTATAAACCAGTATCTTAAAAACTGTAAATCTCGCTTGATAAAGGCTGACAGCATATCTAATGAATCACAGCTAAAAACAAACGCCATATCATCTGCAAAACCTGTTATAGAACCTTCAAAATTATGTGAAAACAGAGAATTTACATTTATTAAAAAAAGTATAGGTCCTAAAACTAAACCCTGAGGAACAGCTAGGGAAATGTTACTATTGCAACTAACTGAATTTCTAAATTTAACCCAGTTTTATAAAGCCATAGTTTTCTAATTTTTTCAAAACAATGTTGTGGTTAACAGTATAAAATGCTTTAGTTATATCTAGAAAGAGTGCAGCAGTGATTTTTTTTTATAATTCAAAGACTCATAAACATCTGTACAAAAATTCTGCAAAGCATCTTCAGTGCTCTTTCCTGCTCTAAAGCCAAATTGTTCGTTTAAAAAAAAGTTGATATGATCAAGAAATGACAAAATTATTTTTTTTCATATCCTTTTCAAGAATTTTTGAAATGCTGGTAATGAAGAAATAGGTCTATAATTTAAATAGAGTCTTTGTAACCTTTTTTATGCAATGGAATCATTGACGTCGTAAGCGGGGGGCAAGGGGGCAGTTGCCCCCACTTTTTTAGCTAGATAAACAATTTAAAAACGAAAACTTCAAAAGTTATTCAAAATGACAGTTTTTTTTACAACGATAATATTTTTGTATTATATATTTTCCTCTTCTTTCTCTCTTCTTCATAAGCATGATTGCGGATAACCAGTTTCTTTCTCTGTGTTTGCAAAAAGATAGAACAAAATGTAGAGTTTCTACTGCAAACCCATCACTTCAGTTTAAAAGCACCCTTAAGTATGTAGCTTAATACTGTAATATTGTAATCGAAGCCTTCAACGGAAAAGTGCCTTCTGAACAAAATCTAAAAACAAAACTAGATCTTTATGCAGATGACTTTGATGCAAGCGACCTCCACGCGCAACTTAAATTGCTGAAGCAATTGCCTGGCCAAACACCTTCAAATTGTAGTGGCATTGTATCCCAATTTGCAAAAATTCAGATACTGTAAAAAAACTATTAAATGAAGTTGAAAAACTTATTGCTTTGCTTTTGACTCTGCCTGCATCAGCAGCTTCATCTGAGCGTTTTTTTAGTGCACTAAGACGACTTAAAACGTATCTTCGAGCAACTATGACACAGAAACGACTCACTCATGCGGCACTTTTTTTGTTTGTTTGCACAAAATTCCACTCTCTCAGATAGCAATCAGCCACTGCCCTTTGTTGAGGGTGGATCTTCTGCAATGCAGGAGATATACTTTCAAACGAGAGCAGTGAAAAGGGTCCTTACAAATCTCAACGTTAACAAAGCCTCTGGTCCTGATGGCATACCGCCAATTGTGCTTAAAATGTGTGCTTCTTCGCTGGCTCGGACTTTGCGCAACCTTTTCAACATCTCTTACAGAACAGGAATATTTCCATCTTGTTGGAAGCTGGCAAATGTCCAGCCGGTACCAAAAACGGGTGATGCCACGAACCCTGCAAACTACCGACCCATTGCGATATGCTCTACGCTGTCCAAAGTTATGGAGAGCGAAATAAACTTCAACGTTATGAACTATCTGGAGCACAACCAACTGCTCAGTGACCGTCAATATGGTTTCAGTAGGGCTCGCTCTACTGGTGATCTTATGGCGATCTTAACCGAAGAATGGAATAAATGCGTTCACTTTTTCGGCGAGAGCAGGGTTGTTGCTCTGGATATTTCAAAAGCGTTCGACCGATTGTGGCATAAAGCGCTCGTGTCAAAACTTGCTGCATATGGTTTTGGTAGTAATTTTGCTCGATGGATCACGTGTTTTCTCAAGGACAGAACGATTCGAGTCGTAGTTGACGGTATTTCATCCGAGAAGCACGCCATCAACGCAGGAGTACCGCAGGGTTCAGTTCTATCGTCAACCTTGTTTCTGGTTTTTATCAACGACCTTCTGTCGTTGACGCATAACCCAATTCATTCGTTTGCGGACGACAGCAGCATTTGTCATTCATATTCATTCAAAAAACGAACAAGCTCTATGGAGATTGAGAGAAAAAGGCAAACTATGAATGACACACTCCTTAATGATCTACAAAAAATCTCCGAGTGGGGTCTTGCTAATAGAGTAGAGTTCAATGCAAGCAAGACCCAGTGTTGTCTGTTAACCTACAAGCGGATGGATTGCCCCTTAGCTCCCCTCAATATGAATGGTGTGGATCTTGTGGAATCAGCCGCTCTTGACGTTCTGGGCATATCGATCCAATGTGATCTTCGTTGGAATGACCATATTTTCGAAGTGTCGAAAGAAGCGTGCAAGTGCCTAATTTTTCTAAAACGGTGCAAAAAATATTTCACTTCAGCTGATCTTCGCATGATCTACACCTCATATATTAGGCCGAAAATGGAGTACAATTCGCACATTTGGGCAGGGGCTTCAAGATCTTATTTGGAGCTTCTGGACCGAATTCAACGTCGTGCGATATATTTGATAGGAGATGAAAGTATTTCATCCTCTCTCAACTCTCTTGAGCATCGACGTAATGTAGGTTGCCTAAGCCTTCTGTATAGGTATTACCATGGGAAGTGTTCAAGGGAGATACATGGCCTGACGCCACCAGCTCGTGTGTTTCCCAGGTCCACTCGGGCAGCTGTCCAAGCCCACCCCTTTACCATTGCATCGATGCCTAATAGAACCTCGCATTACCGCGATAATGCGTTCTTTAGTAGCGCGGTTAAGTTGTGGAATAGTCTCCCTGCGAGCGTGTTTCCCGGCAGTTTTGAGATGCGCAAATTCAAGACAAATCTTCACCGACACTACTCCATCTATCCACCCTCCAACTAACTATCACCCATGTTCCGAATCAACACAATGCTTACGCATTTATAGGGGCATCCCCTGAGCGTTGGTTCAGTCTAAAAAAAAAAAAAAACTTGTACACATTCACAAAGATAAAACCGAAGAATTGAATTCGATGGAGGTGGTGAAAGAGTTTGTTTCTCGCAAGGAGAGAAAGAAACATTTTGGAATAATTTAAATTGATATAACTTTTTGTACCTTATTGCATTTAAACCATGTAAAGATATACCTAGTTTTGCTTTATAAAAGCAACTATTAATTCTTATATTTTCATATTACCATATGAAAGATCCTTTAAAGAATGACCTCTAATATTGAAATTGGAAGAACTTTTAAAAATTATGAAATTTTAATATTTTTTATATATATTTTTATATTTTTTTTTATTTTAAACTAAAATAAAAAATTTGTTTATTCACATTCATGTTTCTTTGAAGAAATTTTGGTGAACTTTTTTTGCACCACCATTTGTACTGCCCCCCCCTCCCCCCCCAGATGAAATTCGCTTCCGACGCGCTTGAATGGAATTACATCTGCAACCTTTAATTAACTCGGAAAAATACTCTCATTAAAAAGATGGCACACTACATCAGCTATATTAAAAACCATTTTTTATGGAAAATCTTAACGCACATTCAGTGATGGCCGAATTAGAATTTTTTAATGGCTCACAGATAATGTTGTAGATTTCAAAAGATGAAAAAGGTACAAATATAAAGCTTGCTGAGACATTTATGTCATGGAAATCAGACAAAATAAGGGAACTATTATAGACATTATTAGCAACAGTTTCCTCAGACAGCTTCATGGCAAAATACTTTATTAAATTCTTCAGCATTTCCAGCTGAACTTGAAACATTAATATCATTTATTATAAAGTTGGAGTCATTAATTATTTTCCATGCCTTCCTTGAATCCCCATGACTTTATACAACTCCTTCGCGCAGTAATTATTTTTACATGCTTCAAAATCTTTAACAATATTTTTGGAGAGAGTCTTGTATTCAGAGATGATCTGGTCATTCCCAGGCCGCTTCTTAAATTTCTTGTAAAGTTTCGGAGATCTTGATAAACCTGACTATTCAAAAGGCATCGCAATATGGAATAAGTATATCGAGGTTAAAGAAGCCTATGTGGGAGAATAAACAATAATTTTTGAAAAAATCGTGTGCTTTCTTTGTTAGACAGGCAGCATCTTGAAAACTCTAGCACATATCTTTTTTGTATATTTTTTTAAATAAAACCGATATTAATCTGAAAGCGGTATTTGTAAGGAGTACGTATATTTTTCTGAGTGAAGGATACATTTTGGTCAAAAATTGTAATATCAAAAACAATTTTTTTTTGGTAATTTTGGCGTGATAAAATAAATTTTTAAAACATATATGTTTTGTTTTATTAAACTTTTTAAGCAGACTATAAATAATATCTGTCTTCAACATAGTTTTTGAGTAACATAAAAACAAACAATTATCTCCCTCATAGCTATGAAGCAAAGGCATAAAAGGAAATAAAAACAAACAAAAAATAATTTTTTCAGAAAAAGAGCAATCGTTGCTTTTCTTTAAGGCCAGCCTCGCTCAATTATCTGCTCATCCTAAGGCGTAGGAACAGACTAAAAAAGTGACTATACACCAACCTTTTGTAACACACACGTGGAAATAAACTTACAAACACACGTATGCTCCAAGAGTCACGCGCTTTTAAATCTTTAAGCACACTACGCGATGCTTTTGTGGCTTTTGTAGTAGATTGTTTTGAATGCAAGGTTGAAAAAGTGCAGCAACAATAAAAAAAAAAAACTTGAGAATAGCAACAAACAGAGCTGTCGCGTTACCGCGTTTTCTTTACCGGAAACAGTTGAGCAGCCATCTTGCCTAGAGCGTACTTGAAGCTGCGAAAAAAGCGTGAGAGGAAGTGCTGCGAGCAACAGAGTTCAAAACACAACTCAGAAGGATGTCAACAAGTGTTGTGCTTGCGTACAAGTGTGTGTATGAGTAAGTTGTATGTGTGTTATGTGTTCATGTGTGCTTGGTGTAACTGAGTAAATGTGTGAGTCGCTTTCAAGTCATTAAAAGTTAACACGAAAAAAAAAACCAACGTTAAAATCAACAGTTTGGCTACAAGAAACGGTGAACAAGTGTGCGGTTATGAAAGGAGATGGGCGAAAAAAGGCAGATACGTAACATTTAAAAAATACATGTCTTTTTCTATGCATTTGAAAAAAAATGTACTAAAAAAATTATGTGCTTAAGTGAAGTGCTGGAAAAATTATCAAAGATGCTGTAAAATTCATATAACCACAACAATTACAACAAAAAGAAAAGCACTCAGTTGCGCTTGTAAGCATTTTAAATGAGGCACCAACAAGCAAAGCACATCGTTGCGCATTAAAAACTTTGAAACAAAGCCAAGCATTTTTAAAAGCTTTACCTTAATTTAAAGAGCTTTTCAAATTTGCTGAATGGCTTAAACCGACGCGGCGCTTTGTTTTGTGATATATTTTTTTAAGGTTTTTTATATGAAAGATTTTTGTTTTTTTGTTTTCTTAAGCGCTAAACTTCAAAATGACTTCCTTATGTAAATGATACAAAAAAAAAAAAAACAACAAATAAACTAAACAAGAAAAGCAGCAAAGCTAACAAATTGACAAGAAACAAAACAACAACAGCCAAATCACCAACTTACCAAAATTTACAGAAACAAAAGTTGCCGGAACGTACTTATAAAAGCTTAAACATTTTAAGTCAGCTTGCAAGCAGCGAGGCGAGCGTTTATTTAGGCAATATTTTCCTTTTCTTATTTTGTGCAAATAAAAAGTATGACAACAATGAGTAGGTTCCCGTAATTGTTTGCGGGGAGGCTTCTCATTAGCTTATTTTAATAAGCTCAAAAGGATTTCTTCGCAAAAAGCTTTGCTTGTACTTACAGTTCCAAAACTTTTGGTACAAACAAAAAAAAAACTATGCAAAATCAGTCACAACTTTAGTGAAAAATAGTGGAAAACAAATATTGTTGTTCAAGAAAATGCCAACATTTAACTTGGCTTAAAACTAACATTTACTTAGTCAAACTACTTAACAAAGTCTCGCCAACGATGCAAATTTCCAATTCACTCACTTTCACTCAGCTGGCTTTTGTACATTGCTGCAATCGTGGTACTGACTTAGTTCATATTGCTTTATTTATTTTTAGTTCCTGTTTTACTGACATGTCCTCGGCATGTCCTTTCAAAGTCTGTGTCTTTGTTAGCCGTAATTATTTATGCTGGTCACGTACAATTAATTGTCGGAGTAGCTTCTTTCCGTTGCTGTCGTTGTATCAGTGACCAGAAACAACAACAACAAAAAAAAAATCACATTCATAATAACAACAACAACAGCAGGGCTAGCTTATACGTGCACAATAGCAACGTTCACAACAACAGCAAGCGACGCATTATCGATGAGTCTTCGAAATCAAGGACTTCTTGTGGAGCTTTTACCGCTACTTGTTCATGTTCTTGCATAGTATTCATGTGTAGTAGTATTAGTAGTAGTATCCTTATGAAGTGGCAGTCGTGGTTACTATCATGTCCAAGTGTTGATGAGTGGTTGGCAACGCATGGCATGCGCTTTGCTTTGATTGATATAAATTAGTTCAATATTGGTCTAGAATTTAAAAGAGATTTTGTCCGGCTTAATTTTTGCTCTTTTGTCCCAATTATTGTTGTTGTTGGTATTGTTTTGTTGTTGTGCGGTCTTAAAAGGTTTCTAAGTATGCCAAATTTTTATAAATTAGACCTTAATGGAATCATTTTGAGATTCATTCTAATGTCCACTAATATATCCTGAATTTTGTGATTTAAAATGTACTTTGTGTTTTATGAATAATAAAATACTTGAATTAAGGGCATTATTTTCGAAGAACAAAAAATTTTGATAATAAATAAGTAAAAATTCTTAAGTTCAATTTCCAACAAAACAAATTTAGCAGAATTTCTAAATTAGCAAAATACCCGAAGTTGCGTGGGTGCACTCTTGAGATACTGCGACTTTATGTTGATCTTATTTGAATAACAAAAAGAATTCTATGGGTCTCCCAAAAAACTTGTTTTTCCAAGACAGAAATTCTGAAAATATTCAAGAAATATGCTATCTTCTTGCAGTCTATTTTCAGTCGAATTATGTATGCTATAACCAATCAATTAACTTTGCTCCACCTGAATTCAGCGATGTGTCTATTACAGATCTTGGTTCCTTAACTTTATCTGTTGAAGTGGTTTATCGTGAACTAATTAGCTTAGAATGTGAAGAAGAAATGTGGCCCTTATAATATTCCCCCTATTTATTTAAAATCTTGTGCAATGGCACTTTTTCAACCTCTTACTTTTCTTTTTAATCAGTCGTTACAAAAGGGAGAATTTTTAGATACATGGAAATTATCCAAGTTAACTCCAATTTTTAAATCAGAATCGAGGCAAAATATTGCAAACTATTGACCTATATCCAAATTGCCACTCATTCTAAAATTATTGCAGTCCCTGGTAAAAAGGAGAATTATGCCTGCATTAAAGGCACTATATTTGAAAGCCAACATGGTTTTGTTTTTGGTAAATCTACATCAACTAATCTTACTCTGTTACCTCACTTCACACAAAGCAATGGCTAAAGGCAGAGTGGAGACAAGAATGTCACTTCTATTGCCAGACGGAAGCTATACGCTTAGAGAAGAGCAACTAGACAGTCACCTTCTAGAAACTCATTTCCCGGGCAGCACACCAGTAACTGAGTATGAGACAGCATACAGGCAGATTACTCCAAATCAAGAAGAATGGAAACTCGCAACGAGCATTTGTACTAAGGTTCGTTTAGATTGGGCACTCAGAACCTTTCAACCATTCAAATCAGCAGGTGAAGACGGAATCTTTCCTGCACTTCTACAAATAGGTGCAGAAACTATATTGCCTCACCTAGTCAAAATAACTAGAAGCAGTCTTGCGCTGGGCTATATCCCAAGGAAATGGAGAAGGGCCATAGTCACGTTCACACCAAAAGTAGGGAAAATAGACTACACGCTACCAAAGTCGTTTAGACCCATTAGCCTTACCTCATTTGTACTTAAAACAATGGAAAAGGTAAAAGATAACTATATAAGAACTTAGATTCTGGAGAAGGCGCGAATGCATCCATGTCAACACGCGTATAGGGCGGGTAGGTCTACAGAATCTGCTTTATAGCAGTTGGCTAGTAACATCCAGTCAGCTTTCAAAAACAAAGAATCCGTACTCTGTGCCTTTCTAGACATAGAGGGAGCCTTTGATAATACTTCTCACGAGGCTGTAAAGAAGTCTTTACACACAAAATTAGTAAATGATATGCTCAGCAGATGGATATGCCAAATGCTTAGCACTAGAACTGCAGAAACAAAAGTGGGCAACACCACCATAAGAATCAAAACAACAAAAAGCTGCCCACAAGGCGGAGTCCTCTCTCCACTGCTGTAGAGTCTTGTTGTACACGAAGTACTATCGATGCTAACCGAGAATGGCATAAAATGTCAGGGTTACGCAGACGACATCGCCTAAATACCGAGAGGGAAGTTCGAGGATACACTCTGTAACCTGATACAGAGAGTACTGTCAGTAACAAAGGAATGGTGCAACACAGTAGGATTAACTATCAACCCAGCGAAAACTACTATAGTACCTTTTACTAACAAAAGAAGCCTGCCAAACCTCCAAAGAATATGAATGGATGGCACGGAAATTCCCTTCAAAGGAGAAGTAAAGTACCTGGGACTTACACTAGATTCAAAGCTTCTCTGGAGAAGACATGCAGAGGTAACTATAAACAAAGCAACGCGCGCACTCATGGTATGTAGGAGCCTTGCGGGGAAAAGCTGGGGTTGTAACTCAAAAATTCTCCGCTGGATGTATACTATGATGGTGAGACCCATCCTCACCTATGGTGCAATAGCATGGGCTGAGAGAACCAAGCTAACCATAATGAGGAATATGCTAACAAAGGTGCAGAGACTGGCCTGTGTATGCATCACAGGGGCCATGAGGACCTGCCCTACAGCAGCACTAGAAGTAATTCTGAACCTAACACCCTTACACCTTGTCATAGAGGGAGTAGCCAAGCGAACTCTGTTATGCATTGCAAAAGAGGGGACAGGTTTAGGTAAAACTATCAGCAGTAGAGAGAAGGAGGATATTGCAAAGCATACTCCCTACATCGATCTACCAAGACACGATATAGTAAAAAGCTACAACTTCGAAAAATACTTCGGAATTAAGCTTAGTACCAAGAAAGAGTGGGACAGCGAGATGATATTGCAAGTCAAGACACCACACAGTATATCAAGGTATACGGATTGCTCTAAGTCATTGGAAGGTATAGGCGCAGGGGTGTACGGGCCAAGAACCAAGCACTTTGAACCTATGGGGACAACACCAAGTATCTTTCAAGCGGAAATCCTAGCAATACAGCTGTGTGCACAATTCAATCTAAACCGTAAATACAAAGGTCAGGATATAGTTGTGATGTCAGACAGCCAAGTAACAATCAAAGCAATAGTTTTCTGTGAGATATCATCGAGAATAACATGGGAATGCCTAACAAAACTCAACGAACTAGGCAAGAATAACACTGTTACTATACTTTGGGTCCCAGGACTAATACAGGGTAAGGAATACAGGGTAACGAAGAAGCCGATGGTCTAGCGCGACAGGGTGCAGCCACAAAATTTATAGGACCTGAACCATTCTGAGGATTGGGCACACATTCTACAAAAGAAGAACTAAGAAGGGAGGAGAAGCATAAACGTTCAAACCTTTGTAAAAGCCTCCCAAAGCGAAGACAATCCAAGTTGCTCCTCAGGGATTTTAACATTTGGAGAGGAAAATTGTGCATAAGCTTAGGCAAACTGAATCTAAGGATTCTTACGGGGTTCCTTACAGGACACTGTAAACTTAAATACCACCTGATGAAATTAAGCATCAAGACCTATAGTAACTGCCGTTTCTATGAAGAAGCAGAGAAGACTCCAATACACCTACTTACAAACTGCGACGCCGTGGCTCGCAGACGTAAACTAGCACTGGGGAACTATGAACTGAGTCTAGAGCAGGTTTCATCCCTTGAACCTAAGAATATTCTCAAATTCATTAGAGAAATAATGCTGGATGAAATTCTGCAATCCGCAAACCCAGCTGAGCTTTGAGAAGGAGGTACAATAGATCTCATTTAGGTCGCAGTACGCATCTCCATCATACAACATTAATATTAACATTAACATTAATATTAACTTTAACTTTAACATTAACATTAACATTAACATTAACATTAACATTAACATTAACATTAACATTAACATTAACATTAACATTAACATTAACATTAACATTAACATAAACATTAACTTTAACATTAACATTAACATTAACATTAACATTAACATTAACATTAACATTACCATTAACATTAACATTAACATAAACATTAACATTAACATTAACATTAACATTAACATTAACATTACCTCACTTCATAGCAATAGAAATGGAAAGAGGCCAACAAATTGATGTAATCTTTACAGATTTTGCGAAAGCATTTGACAGAGTCCAGCCAAGGGAGTAACTAGCGGGGGGTTAGGGGGTAGACTACCTCCTTACTTTTTTAGAGTCGGCCTTGTTGTTATTTTTTACTAAAATTTTTTAAAATATTGATTTTTATAAACAATAATTATGAACGCATCAAAGCCAGTCGTACCTTTTATTGCCATTTTCATAACAAAAACCAACTTTAGTCGGCTATTCCATTTTAATTTATGCCCAAAACTATCTTCACTCGACCAACTCATTTTTAGTCGTATCTTAAACAAACTTCAGTCGGCCAACTCATTTTAAGTCGTATCAGCGTTGAATTGTTGTAAACGAATCCAGTGTTCTTTTGTGACAAAATGCAGAAAAAGTTCAGAAAAATTGTATAAATTCTGTTAAAAAAGTGCGGAAATAGTAATGTATAGTAATGTAAAAGAGAGCAGCGGACCAAATAAAAAAAAATGGAACGTTTTTAGTCCAATTAATCAAGCGTGTCCTTGACCAAAAATAAAAACCGAAAATGATATTTTTGTTTGACCAAAAAAATATTAATGATTTTTATTTAAGATTTAAGATTTTTTTTAAGATTACTATTTTTATATCTGAGCAAAAACTTGAAAATCATAATTTAATGAATAATGCTTAAATTTTTGGATAAAGCTTTATGACAACAGTCCCTGATACAAATACCTTGTCAAAAATTTGAAAAAAAAGGTGAAATAAAACAAGCCCAAACGAGCAAAGGCTTACTTAGTCGCTACACATATTCTTTTTTTTTAAAACCTAATTAATACATTTTTGTAGAACTTTTTGATATTGAAATATTTATCCAGAAATACCCAATACTTGTAATAAAAATTTAATGACGATTGAAATCGGCCAACATATTTAAAGAAATTTTCTTAGCTCAAGAACTCTGCTGCAAAATCTGTAATTTCATAGACTTAACATTTTAATTTAAATACAATTATAATAAATAAATTTTTTTTGATAATTCTAAAAAAATATAATTTTTTTAGAATTATATATAAGCTTAATGCCAAAAAAGTTCATGAAGCAACAGGTTGCAACAACAATAAGTTCTTTGCAGAACAAACCACCAAGCAGACTAGACAGCTGTTTCGTTGATAGCTACATCAACTCATCAGTAGTCTTCTGTGGCTTCTGCAGTACCATCCACTTTGATAAGCTTATACTAACACCTTCTGTTAAATTAAAACAGAATTATGTGCTGTATGTCGCCTTTCAAAGCAATGTTTTTCTACTACTTTGCAAAAGCAAAGGTTCAAAAAAGCGACTGCATTGATTCTGCAAAGACTTGTTTGTTGTGCTCTTTGTTTACTTCTTTATCACGAATCAATCTAGGCTCCAACAGTTCGTTGGTATAAACCATAGAAGGCGTGAAGAAGGTTTTTTTGAAAAAAGTTGTTTTATGTGTAGACATAATAACATACTTGTTTTCGTAGGTCGGGCTCGCACCAGTGTTTCCATGAAAAGTTAATGATGGCATATTTTCATTACAATATATTTTTTTGATAATTCTAAAAAAATATAATTTTTTTAGAATTATATATAAGCTTAATGCCAAAAAAGTTCATGAAGCAACAGGTTGCAACAACAATAAGTTCTTTGCAGAACAAACCACCAAGCAGACTAGACAGCTGTTTCGTTGATAGCTACATCAACTCATCAGTAGTCTTCTGTGACTTCTGCAGTACCATCCACTTTGATAAGCTTATACTAACACCTTCTGTTAAATTAAAACAGAATTATGTGCTGTATGTCGCCTTTCAAAGCAATGTTTTTCTACTACTTTGCAAAAGCAAAGGTTCAAAAAAGCGACTGCATTGATTCTGCAAAGACTTGTTTGTTGTGCTCTTTGTTTACTTCTTTATCACGAATCAATCTAGGCTCCAACAGTTCGTTGGTATAAACCATAGAAGGCGTGAAGAAGGTTTTTTTGAAAAAAGTTGTTTTATGTGTAGACATAATAACATACTTGTTTTCGTAGGTCGGGCTCGCACCAGTGTTTACATGAAAAGTTAATGATGGCATATTTTCATTACAATATATTTTTTTGATAATTCTAAAAAAATATAATTTTTTTAGAATTATATATAAGCTTAATGCCAAAAAATACAGCACATAATTCTGTTTTAATTTAACAGAAGGTGTTAGTATAAGCTTATCAAAGTGGATGGTACTGCAGAAGCCACAGAAGACTACTGATGAGTTGATGTAGCTATCAACGAAACAGCTGTCTAGTCTGCTTGGTGGTTTGTTCTGCAAAGAACTTATTGTTGTTGCAACCTGTTGCTTCATGAACTTTTTTGGCATTAAGCTTATATATAATTCTAAAAAAATTATATTTTTTTAGAATTATCAAAAAAATATATTGTAATGAAAATATGCCATCATTAACTTTTCATGTAAACACTGGTGCGAGCCCGACCTACGAAAACAAGTATGTTATTATGTCTACACATAAAACAACTTTTTTCAAAAAAACCTTCTTCACGCCTTCTATGGTTTATACCAACGAACTGTTGGAGCCTAGATTGATTCGTGATAAAGAAGTAAACAAAGAGCACAACAAACAAGTCTTTGCAGAATCAATGCAGTCGCTTTTTTGAACCTTTGCTTTTGCAAAGTAGTAGAAAAACATTGCTTTGAAAGGCGACATACAGCACATAATTCTGTTTTAATTTAACAGAAGGTGTTAGTATAAGCTTATCAAAGTGGATGGTACTGCAGAAGCCACAGAAGACTACTGATGAGTTGATGTAGCTATCAACGAAACAGCTGTCTAGTCTGCTTGGTGGTTTGTTCTGCAAAGAACTTATTGTTGTTGCAACCTGTTGCTTCATGAACTTTTTTGGCATTAAGCTTATATATAATTCTAAAAAAATTATATTTTTTTAGAATTATCAAAAAAATATATTGTAATGAAAATATGCCATCATTAACTTTTCATATAATAAATAAATATATAATGAATTTAAAAGATTTAGTCAGAGTATTGAAAAAAGGTCCGTTTTAACTGTTAAACTCGAGGTGATGGCAAAAAGAACACCATTTTTAAGTCTGCATTCAAAATTCATTTATTATAAAAGCATTGCTTTATATCATTGTTGATGTTCTAAACGAAAGTGGACTCGAAATGCTGCATATTCGCTATCAAACCAACTTATTTCTGTGGACTTTATTATAAGTCTTGTTTTTATGAAAAATGTGCAAGTAAATATGAAACTCCTGACTGAATCTCTTGAAGCCGTTGAACTGAATATTTTAGATGCTATGAAATTTATTTCCTGTACCCTTAAATCATTAGAAAAAAAATGCGTACTCTGAAGGTACGGATAGCCTAATTAGTAGTACTGTTGCATTGTTAAAATCTTTTAATGTTGATGCTGAAAAGGAATTCTCAATTCGCCATCGCCGTCGTCTTGCGCCGAAACGTTTGGATGATAGCAATGCCAACGCGGCTTATTTTTCGATGAACTGTTTCTGTAGAAGAGAATTTAAACTTCTATTGGATAAGATATCCTCACTGAGGTGAGATAAATTAAGCAGTTGCTTAGAAACAATAAATCCTCTGTATGAACTCTTTCATCCAATTCTATCTTCTACTATCTTGACCCAAATTCGAATTCTAGAATCAATAAAATTGTAACCAACAGATTGTTTGCTGGATTAACTTCAATTGAAAGTGGAATTTGAAGTATTCTATGAGCTATGCGAAGGCGTAGAAACTCTATCGGGTACAGCTAATGTTTCTGAATGCAATAAAGAATCTCTTCCTGCAGTTAACAAAATGTTGCGTTTGCTGTGAACAATGCCTGTTACTGTTTCAGGAAATGAGCGAATGTTCCGCAAATTAAAATTAGTTAAAAATTATTTGAGAACCACGCAAAGTGACTCATGTCTTAATAACTTATTAATAATTTCATCGGAAAAGGACATAGTTGATCTCATTTACTTAGATAATATTGCGAAGCAATGGTCTACCTTAAAAAAAGAAGAATTAATATTTAAATTTTATACTTAAAAATTAAGTTTGTATTTTTTTTTTAAAACACTATTTTTATTAATTAATTTAAAAAATTAATAGAAAAAAGTTAAAGAAATTGAAAGCACTGTTTAAAAACGAAAAAAAAAATTTAATTTATTTTCTTTGATAGAGGGTACGATATGAAAACTGCCTTAAAGGGATCTTCTTCACTTGAAAAAGATCGAAAGATTGAAAAGTGTTACTAAAAGTGGGTTAAAAATTTCAGGATTTTTACGGTACCAAAGATTAACGAAAAAGTTCGTTTGAGCTGAAACTGTTTTGCATTATATTTATTATAAAATTTCTAAAATTATTACCTACAATCATTTATTAAAACCTTAAACTCGAATTTTTAAAGCGTTGGAAATGTAATATATAAGGTAATTTTTCAATTTTTGTTTTGAAAATGGTGCCAAAAACAGATATGAGGTTTAGTTATCTGATTATACGTAATCTTATAGTTTCAAGTATTATCGTTCAGATGAACTAAAAAATTTTCAGTTACCTGTTGTAAAAGCTGAGAAATCATTGCCATCTTTTTGGATTCCACAAATTATGTCCAAATTGCGAAAAGCTTAAGAGAGCAGATAAAAGGCCAGACAAAAAAAAAATTCAAAACATACTTAATTATAAGTATTTTGATGTACACAAGTCTTTTTTCATCATTAAAAAAAGTTTTTAGTTAAAATAATTACAAAGTGTTTTTCTTAGCCGTTCAAATGAAAAAGATCCCTTAAGATTTATTTATATTGATCGAGCGGATGAGTAACTTTTTATAATTCAACTATGTTGTACTTAAAATCAGTCAGGACTTAAGGGTATCCAGTCTGCCCAAATACATTGATACCCCTCAATCAAAATGGCCTCGGAATGCCCCTGAGTCCAGCACTCAGTTTTAATAAATAAATTTTGCATATTGGAGGTTCATTCCTTCTTGCTTTGGTGGATAGAAAATTACCTATTTGGTCGCAGATAAGCAGATAAGGTCGGAAATAAGCTCTCCAAATATATTGATAATTTGTCTGGTGTACCGCAAGATAGTCACCTTGGCCTGCTTTTGTTTTTTTTTTTGTTTATTAACGATCTACAAAACTGTACGCTGATGATGTAAAGATATTTAAGACTTTTAACCACAGGCGTCCGCAGGGGGAAAGAGGGGGAGGCGCTCGCACCCTAGGCGGTGAAATTTTTTTATATATCTTGATATTAAGGCAAAAAAGCCGTATTTTATATATAAAAATTTTAAGAGAGAAGCAAAAAGCTTTATAAATTGTAAGTTGCGCTTAAACTTAGGGCTTTGAGACCTTTGTGAATAAAAACGTCGTTCTAAGTTGTAGAAGTGTATAATTTTGCAAAACATGTGTTTTGATAAGGTGTATCATAATCAGCCAAAAAGTCGATTTTGAATTATTTGTAACCTGCTGCTTGTTTTATTTCATATGAATATTTGTTTATTATGTATTTAGTATATTTTGAAGAGAATAAAAAAAAAACATTTTTAAGTCAATTTATAAATAAAGCTGAGCTAAACCATTCATGACCCGTTGCTGTCAGGCCGTGTTCATGTTACGCGTTTTAGTCGCGATTGCTCTCACGTTTTTTTTTTTTTTGCAAATGCTGCTGAAAAATACTGAATTTTGTACGTATTTAAAAATATCTATTTATTTAATATTCAGTACGTAAGAGCGGTGTCGCAATCACGACAAAAACGCGTAGTATGAACACCGCCTAATAAGTTACGATACCATTAAACTTTTCAATACGAATTCTTGAAATGAAAAATTTTTTTTACGAATTTTATTCTTAATTTTCAGACCCAAATAGAATTCGTAGAATGGACATAGTTTGGTACACATTTCATATTTTTTATTCGTATTCGTACAAAAACAAATGTATATTGCACTTTACATTTACGAATAAACGTAATATCTAGTCAAGAAAAAAAAACCTGTTCAGATAGGGTTTCAACCGCGGTTCTTTAGCATATTGGGCACGTACTTTTCCAGTAGGCTACGGTCAGCTTGCAATCACACATTTCCTTATATTTGGTAATTGTTCGAAAAACCAGTCTGAACGATTTTAGTTGTAAATTTTTTAAACTCAACTAAATCTTCATACCTTTTACGAATAATGCGTACGGTCAACCTGCGAATAATTTTTTAGTAAATACTACGAATGTAATGAAACAAATTTCGAAGTTATTTCTACGAGAAATAAACGAATGTTAAGAAATGATATCCCTTATTAGTCGAAGATCATTCTTCGTAGAAGCACATAGCAAGGGGCATTTAATTCAATAACGGATATAAACTAAAGCCCTGCGTCGGTGCATCTATTTGAACGTACACACACTGTGATTTATTGCATTGCTCACAGTTGACTGTCATCTAATAACACTTTAGAGTTTGATTTGCTCAACAGCAAACGAAAGCCTACAACGACAAGCAATACCCATTTTCTCTCTCGGCAATCCAAGCATGGCGTGTTTTTGTTCGTCAACACCATAAGCAATGAAATTTAATCGTTTAAGGTAGGATGAGCAATAAAATAAATAAAATAAAAATACAAAAAAGCAATATATGGCAATAGATCATTTGGATCATTTTGATAATTTTAATCAGCGGTCGTCAGCGTCTAACTAGACATTTTTTTTACACCAACTTCAATATTTTCAAGATTGACTAGGTAAAAATGGGTCGCTGAACCCGAATTCGTTGTCGGAATTTCAAAATTTTAAAATTTTGAAATAATAGGGTTGCCACCTAATAATATGTATTTTTAAGAGTTTTAAACATCATTTATCAGTGCTAGGGGTCGCTGATATCAAATCTGAAGTCAGAATTTTAAAATTCAAGATGGTGGATAGGGTTGCCACCTTCATTTTTTGCATTTTTATGAATTCGCGGCTGGCAAAAAAATGATACACCAAAAAGGGGTCGCTGAATCCGAATCCGTGGTCAAAATTTCAAAATTATAAAATTTTGAAATAATAGGGTTGCTTTTACTTTTTAAAATAAAAATGAATTCGTAAAAATAAAAAAATTATGGTGGCAATCCTATCCACCATCTTGAATTTTAAAATTCTGATTTCACATTAGATATCAGCGACCCCCCTAACACTGATAAATGATGTTTAAAATTTTTAAAAATACATAATATTAGGTGGCAACCCTATTATAAAAAATTACATTATTTTTAAATTCTGACAACGGTTTCGGATTCAGCGACCCATTTTTACCTGATGTTCGCACCAGCATCGCATATGTAAAAAAAGTAGGTGGCAGCTCTATTACCCATTTTTATTTTTAAAATTCTGACTTCAGATTCGAATTCAGCAACCTCCTTGCACTGTTAAATAATGATGCGTGACCCATTTTTACCTAGTGTTCGCGCCAGCACCGTATTCGTTGTCTGATATAAATCATCTATTGCCAGTCAACAAGCTTTCGTTGCATTGACTGCAGTGAGCTCTCTGACAACGATATCTTAGATCAACAATATCAATAATCTGTTTTTTATTGCTCTATCGTGTTTTGTTCGTCTTCGCTGCAATCACACACATCATTTCTTTGCAGCCAGCAAGACAGTGCAGTGTAGTGTGAAATAAACAAATGTTTTGAAGCCGGTTTTAAGTGCACCTACGCAGGGCTCTAATATAAACTTTGACGATATGCAAATTTATGTTTGAAGCCATTGTAAACAAGTAGAAGACAAAGTAAATACATTTTATAAAACAAAATTAATGTTTTCCCAAAAGTCGGCTCGTTTTTTTATCATATATATGATCTAAACTGGATTTTTTTTTAAAAATTTTTCCTAAACTAAAATAAAATGACAAACAATTTTACAGTATTTAAATTTAAAAAATTTGCAGCGATTTAGGCAAGAGCAAAGCTTCTAATTCAAAAGCAAAAGAAAAAATTTAATAAAGTAGGCCAATTTTGGATCAAGGACTAATTTTTGAAAAAAACTTTTATCATAGTAAGCAAACGATTTAACATTAGAATTTATAACAGTCAAAAGTTTTTTATGTAATGAATATAAATAAGAAACTCGATTTGAAACAACCTTTTTTTACTTCTTAAAATTCACGTTATTTAGCGGTGCCCACCCAGTTTGAGAATTTTCTGTACTTTTTTTCGCGTCACGTGCTTATATTAAACCAGAGGCCGGATTCTGAAAATCGCCTAGCTAAAGCTAAATCTATATCTCAAAAATGCTAAAAAAATGCTTCGTTCAATACCTTAGCGATTTAGCTAAAATTCGATTCTGAGTTTCAAATCGAGTTTTAAAATGTTGATTTTACTACTCGCCACAGAAAGCGCTGTTTTAGCGATTCTTATGTCAAAAAATTTATTTGGTTATGGCTGTGTGCCATTTGGAAACTTTTCACTATTGTTTTTATAGGAATGAAAATGTTGAGTTGAAAAAAAATTTATATCTGTTGTATTTAAATTGTCATTTTTTGCTGTGCCAAATGAAACACGAAAATGTTAACCAGAAATTTTCACGTCTTCTCAGCGAATGAACGAGTTTTTTAAGACGCAGTTGACTGCCACATTTTCTACTACTTATTTTTTTATTCAAAATGATATTTTGAGCTGCAAGGAATGTAACTGTTTTAAGTAAAATAACTTATAAAACCAAAACTTGTGTAGTAAACATTAAAAATTTTTAAAAAAATAACAATTTTTATACATTATTATTTTGTTGTATGTATTTAACCTAATTAGCTTAGTGATGGAATAAATTGAAAACATGTTTTTAAAATATATGTTTGGATTTTATTCCACTTATAAAATTTTTAAAGGTTTCCTGTCAACTGGACCTAAAAATCCTTAACCTAAACTATGCGCGAGGATAAAAATTGCACTATACCTAAAGGTTGCCATACCCGAAATACACTTTCTGCCAAATTTTGAACTCAATCGATTGTAATACGAAAGAAAATATTGACTTATACTCAGTCGATCAATCAGCTAACCATAAAACATCCTTGAACACGTATTAACTTTTTATCGGCCATATTTATAAATATTAAAAAAGTACATTCAATGCATTAGTTTTGCAAGTTGAATGCAGTAAAGAAAAACTTAATACATTGCGTATGTCAAAAGTAATGAACTTCCAAAGTTAACATAAATATTTATTTTAAGCCCTTTAGCTCCTAAGACTAGCCAAGTTTTTAAAAATGTTCAAAAAGAATTATAGTAATTTTTATTGACACTAAAATAAATTAAAGACGACTGAAGTGACTCCATGCTTTTTAATTGCTCCTCAAGCCTGTATTTTTAGCCTAATAACAAATATTTTCTAAATATTAAAAGCAAATCACAATCCTTTTTTTTTATTCGAAAACATAAATAAAACTACTTTTTCGGAAAAAATACATAGCAAAACACTGATACTATCAATTTTGTAAAGCACAACCCTTTTGCTTCACTCAAAAATTTTTGTGCCGGTTGTCAAAATTTCTACTGGTCCCCGGCGCTACATGAATTTTTAACAATAAAACTCACCTCACTGATATCAAAAATTCTCTTTCCGACTGTCAAAAATTCATCATCCGAGTGAGAAGTTTTCGAAAACTTTTTAAAGTTTCTTTCGAACCTTAATTAAATTAATATAATAATTAAAATAAGCTTGTTTCCTATTTTGAAAATTACTAACTGCACCAATATCTAAATAAAAAGTGCAAAATAAAAACTTTCAGTTATTTGAAAAAATTTTAAATAAACTTAAGTTAATATACTTAAAAATTTGTAATTAATTTTTTTAGTATATTTGCACGAGTACTTTATGATTTTTCATTAAACATTCTCGTAATGTCATAGAATAAAACTACGTAAAAACTAGTAAAGATTTATTTTGACTGGTTCAACTTTAAATACCAAAACAGTCGTGGCTTATTGGAGGCTAAGGTTTTATCCAATTCTTCAAAATTTTGCACTAAGAGTACATTTTACATATTAAAAATAAGGTGCAAAATTTCTTGTTAAACTAATGACCAAATTGCAAACTAACTGCTTTATTCTGTGTAACGAAGAAGCACACCAATGATAAGAAAAACACGAGAAGCAATACTTTCTTCCTTACAGAATTGTATTGCTTCAAGTATCTTTCTTATTGTTGGTGTGCTTCTTCGTAATACAGAATTATCACATAATTAAAGCTTATTTGTAAACTACCAATTCATTTAATAAATTTTTTAAAGTTTTAAAAGATGAAACCTTTTTCTAAAAGCATGTTATATGATAACATTAGGGGTATTCACGATTCAGTGTACTTGCCAGTGCAGTTGAGGACTTGTGCACTTTACAAAATCAAAATACACGTGCGTCAAAAATCTGCACAAGTGCTTTTCTACTGTAGCCTAAAACTTGAAGATTTGAACAGTTGCACTTGTGTGCATTGAAAAATTTGACAGCTTGGAAAAAAAGGTAATGGTTTGATATCCATTTAATACCTTATATTTATTAATACAACTGATAAATACAAACAGCAAGTTTTCGGAAAAGTGTTTGAAATTGGTATATTTTTCTTTGAAAACATTCAAAAGAGACAAAGCATTAATTTTTCTTAATAAATATATCAAAAATTACGACTTTTATTGAAAAATCTTTTAGTTTTAAACTTAGCAGCAACAAAATATTGGACTCCAAAATTATAGCTAAAAATAAAATTAGAGTTTCTGTAAATCGCTAAAAAAAATTTTAGAATTGCATCAATCGTTAAAAATTTAGCAATGACAGCTTTAATTTTATTCTTCGTTAAAAGCTTGTTCAGTCTCTAAATTTTTAGCATGAAAATAAGCGATGGAGTTTTTCAGAATTGCAATATCGCTAAAAACTATAAATTTAGCTTTAGCGGTGGAGATTTAGCTTTAGCGTTTTTCAGAATCCGCCCTCAGGATTACGAATCAAGCCTTGCAGGGAGGTTCTGTTAAGAAAATGTATGAAACCCAACACAAATCTTATATACATGTACCTCATTATTTATTTATTGTACGATTTGAATTAAAAAAATAAATTTTTTAAATCATTCAGATAAAAGATATGTTTCCGTACTCGATTGTAGGAACTTGCAAGCTGCTAGAACTGATTCATGTTACAAAAAGAAAAAAGTAGATTGGTGTCTATGCGGTGTGAGATCCGGTAAAAAATATCTCCTTAAGCATGCGGGGAACTTATAATTTTCGGATGACATGGATTTTGACCTCTTAAATCCAAATCTGAAAAATTTCAGTTCACTCGAAATTGGTTTAAGGGTTAAAGGCCTCCAAAGTTAAAAATTGCCTAAGCATTTAGTTTGTTTTTTCAGTTTTACAACAAAAAAATATTGTTTAATATTAGAAAATTTTTGTATTCTTATTGAAAAAATTGAAAACCTGGGGGTTCAATAGTAATTAATGCAATTTCATTTAAGGATATAGGGCTCACATTATTTAATTTATTAAACTATTAAGAATATTTGCTTTAGCAAAAAAGGACTGAAATGTATTACATAAAAAAAAATATAATAAAATTTTTAAATATTTCGGACATGATACGAGAAAGATTCTTACCAGAGAACGAAAACAAACAAACAAACAACAAGTTCCGATCTTTCAAGCGAACAAAACACAAACGATTCAAACAACGAAAGAACGATTGAGCGTTTGTTTTGTTTTTCGTTTGCTATTACGAGCAAAACCATAAACAGAACGAAAAGCCTGAGCAACGAAGAGATACAAATTACACCGAAACAATGATTCGTTAAACGATCGTCGGATATCAACAAAAAATGCATTAATTCGCATTCTTTTGCGTAGTTTATATTTTTTTGATTCGTTTCTATAGCCAAAGCAGAATGCGCAGTTGAGACACTTAGTTGTAAGAAAAAGTAAAAATGCCGCGTCCCAAAAACAACGCTTAGCGATCATATTTTCTCTGCTTTGAATGTATTTCTTATTGTAAACAAAAAGAAAAAAAAATGTGCAAGAAACAACAACAAAAACTGACCTCGATGACGCCTGCATAACACAAAAAACAAAAGAAACAAAACTGTTCTGTTTGCAAGCCTCTGTTATCGTTCCATGCCTCATGCGTACCAGTGAGCATTAAGGAAACGTTTGATTTGGTTTTGTTTTCTATACTGATACATTAGCAAATTTTATAAAAATTACGCTATTGCTCTCTTCTACTGAAATGTTTCGTATTTGGTTCGCCTTCACAAACGAAACGATTGAAAAATAGCGGATTTGTATCAGCTTCAAAGGTTCGGATATCGTTTCGTTTATTTTCGTTCCCTAATTTTTACACTATTTTTAAAATCTGATAGATTTTCGTATGTGTAAAAGCGTTCCAGTAGAAAAATGGATCATCCTATGAGCGATCTGGGAGTGCTTCTTATTGATCCAAGCTAGGTGTATTTTGTGTCCTCTTTTAACATTACATATCCTAGGAAGGGTAGCGCTCCCTTTAACATCTCAGAGGAACTCAAAAGAAGCGATCAATAAATGATCTAAATGGATCAGCAAAACATTTTTTTTTAAAGATCAAAGAACTAAGGCATGTGTCTCAGGCTTGTATCCAGGGTGCGGAAAGGGGGAAAAGCCCCCTACTACAACCGTTTGCCCCCTGGCCAAATCAGATACTGAAAAACTTTAAATAAATAATTAATATGCATTTTGTTGATATATTTGTTTATTGCTTTAAAATTAGTTTAGTTTAAAATAACAAAAAATATACACATTGACCTTATTCATGACTTGAATATGTCAATATGAAATTTGTTTAACAAAACATTTCAGACAAATTGTTACAATTTTTCAAATTTCTACTGGATCGCCAACACTTGCTACCAAAAAATAAGATTTGAATTTTAATAATTTTTTAACCCGCATCCATAGGAACTTTCTAGAAATGAAAAGCACTTTGTACACCAATTTGATGCAGACACAAAAAGAATATATAATTCATTGAAATGTTTTAAATTTTTTATTATGTATGATGAATGTTTATAAATTTTAAAATAAGAAAAAACTGCAAATCTTAATTCTAGCAAAAATTTAAAGAAGCAAAAGATTTAAATCAAAACATGCATGTTTGTTCTTAATACAATATATAAATCTTAATATATAAATTTGCATCAATTTTATGCAATCTACGGATGCGGGTTAGTTCAATTTTTTTATTTGTTGTACTTAAAAAATGTCTTATACATACATATGTTAGCCCATTTCGCTACTCTTTCTTTGAATTAATTTTTATGTTATTTTTTATGTATAAAAAGATGGTATGATACGTAGATATGTACATGTATATATTATAAAATTAACTGTTTTTTAATATATATGTGTTATGTATTCGTTTCACATGTTAAAATTTTTTTTTTTTATTTAAATGAAAAAATAAAAAAAATTCTCCCCCAAGATTCATGCCTGCCCCCTCTGTCTTCTTGGTTTGGCTACAGACCTGATGCGTCTTATACAAACAAGGTTTGGTCTTTGACCTGAAAGGAAAGGGATAGATTATTTAGAGGATTTGATTGGAACCATACGTGAATTATTGATTTAGCGAAACAACCATAAAAGCTAATTTTAATTGCTTTTAACCTAGGCTAGTGTTATGCCTTAACCTCGGCAAGCATTTCCAGCCCTTAGTATTTCCTGGCCTTTAGTTCCATATTTTCCACAATTTGGTTGTGGATTTTTATTTTTCCATAATTCTTAAATGTAGGAAAGAACAAATAAAGTGAAAAGAACCATGTCCGAATCCGGATTCAAACCAGGAACCTCTGGGTTGGCAGTCTAGCGCACTCTCCACTAGACAATAAGGGTCGATTTTTCACAGAAAATAATGATCGAGTTGCCTAAAAAGCACATGCCTCACTTTATGTTCTCTTTCTTTATTGAGTGCTCGCCTACTAATCTTATAAAACAGTAAAGGAACACAAGGGCACAAGTATTCACTTTTTGATCCTATAAAACAGCAAAAGAGTGGTCTCTTGTTGCTCCTCATGGGAGCGATCGCATATTTTTTTACTGGGGTGTGTCAACCGGTGTAGTGTGCGTATAATGTTTACAAAATTAGTACCAAAAATCCTAGTAAAAAGCATAATATAGGTTACATTTTGTTTAGGTTCATTCTAGATACCTTTATGCCCTTGGCCCCCCCTAGAACAAATCCTGCGGAAGCCCATGTCGATGATCGTTGTTAAAGCTAAGTTTAAATTTACAAAGAATAAGTGATATAATTTTAAAAGAGATTTCGATGTCTTTTACTCAAAAAATACGAAAAGAAACCCAATTAAAAGTTAAAAAAAGATGAAATTTCAATATCAAATATTTAGAGAATTTGAACTGATTGGAAAAAACTGAGTACCGAGTTTACGTGTCCCGGCATTTTTGTGTGTCTTTATCTCATCCCTACAGTGCATTAGGACACTTATACATGGTTAAAAATTTTGGACTGCTGTTAAATTCAAACTTTGGTTTTAAGGAATTTTTAATCCAAAAAGAACTATTTTTTAATCCCTTCTTTAGTTTAATTTAGCTGGGTCTCGAACCCACGTTACTGCTTTCTGACTTACTGCAAGCTTACTTGCATTTGTAATGATGCAAAATAAGCGAAACTTTGTAAACAACTGAATTGGACGAGTGGATAAGGTGTCGAACTAGCAATTCAGAGGTAGTGTGTTCAAATCATGAACCGATCAGAATTTTTTTTATTTTAGTTTAATTTTGCTGGGTCTCGAACCCACATTCCTGCTTGCTTACTTACTGTAAACTTACTTGCATTCATAATGTTGCAAAATAAGCGAAATATTGTTAAAAACTGAGTTGGTCGAGTGGATAACGTGTTTAAGTTGAATTTATATTGCTTCTTTTTACTTTTTTCGGACTATTATTATTATTATTCGGAAAATTTAAAAATTTTTTTTTTATATTTACGTGTGAAAACTTCACTGAATCCTCTTTTGGTTTAACAATAAGGGCTCTTATCTAAGTATGTAGCTGCCCAGTAAACATTATAAACCTTGTGAACTTACATGCGCGTAAACTATCTGTCAAAATTTGTATGGACGTGAGTTTACATCATTTCCGAGTCTATTTTGTAGTGTAAACTAGTATGTAAATCTACGTGTGTGAATGAGGGTTGCGTTTGGCGCTAATCATTACATATTTAAAGTAGTTGGAGTAAATATGAACAGGTTTTATTTCTTTTTCTATGTTAATGAAGGTTTTTAAAAGGTATAAAATTTAAAAAAGTCATAATGTTGTCGTAGCCGCAGCCGCCATTTTGTCGACATTTACGTTATTTACACTTTATCGCTCATCAAAAGTTTAAATATACATGTTTACATGTTTACATGCTTAGATGAGAACCCTTTATGTATTTATAACAGTTACAATGGCTAAGGGAAGGCTTTTACAATAATACTTTTTTCGTACTGTTTAGATTTGGTTAAAAAACAACTTACACTTATTTAATTCAACACCTGATATCTCCTAGTGGTAGTTACGATTTACTTGTTACTGGACGCAAATTCAATCTTCGCTTTGACATGATTTTTCTTTTTTGAAGCAAGGCGAAAAGAATCAAACGTTTCTTTATTTTTGACTCTCTTCTTTGCAGGTATTCATATGCGATATTATTCATATGTTATAGATTGAATCATGAACTTGAGTAATAGTTTTGTAAAAAAATTTCTATGAAACATACTATAAATTTCTTAAATAAAACATGAAGAAAAAAGCAGCTTGAAAAAATATTCCTAGATTATTATAGTGCTTTGACTTCCTGTGGAATATATTGTACATTACCAATCTAAAGCAGCTATAAACTACAATTTTAACACCAATTTATAAAGCCACACATGTATGCAGGCTCCCAAACATACACATTCAAACTCTTCTACATTTTCAAGCATGAAACTTTTCTTATATCCAGAAAGAAAGAAGAAAAAAAAACATGGAAAAGAAAAAATTAAAATGGCGCATAACTTTCATATTATTAGCATGTAGCAAAGAAATTTGTTAACATTTCAAACAACGAACGCATTTCATTTCGCATTAACTTTTTAGACAAACAAACTAGCAAGAAGGATGTAGTAGCAAGGATGCAAGTTGTCTAGAGGAGCAACTTTCAGCATGTCACAAGCAAAAGAAAAACAACCTAAAAGAATGTGCATTGGAAAATAAGACGAACTCGCGAAAGACGTAGAAAAACACACTGAAGACGCCGAACTAGTTGAAGACACAGAATTAGTTGAAACCACAGAAAAAGTTAGAGACGTAGATGGAGTAAAGTACGACGTGGTAACATAACATTTAAACACTCTTCAGCGAGCGGAAATGCATTGGCAATTGCAAAAGGGAAACGGAAATGTTATTTACATATGTTGTAAAAATAGTGCCGCAGAATAAATGGCATTTCGCTGTTGATTTTCATTTGAATTTCTGTTATGAGAGCGTAGTAGATACATATTTTGTACAAGAAGAACTTTTTAAACGCACATAAATAAAGATAAAATTCGAACGAAATGCGTGGGTTGCATTACTGTTCTTGGAAAGTTTCAATTTATATAGGAATTTACAATAAGTATGGATAGTAAAAAGGCATCGTATTTTGCACGATTGACGCTGTAAAAAGGTAAACGTAATAAAGTTCTACTTGAAGAACATAGCATTAACATAACAAACGCCGCTGGCAGCCACTTCTGTTTTTTTAAATGTAACACAGTAATGTTAAACTAAGTCAACATTATTAGCATCTTCATCATCATTATCCTTTAACGAAATACAATAAAGCCACAGCCAGCTAGTGCTGTGCAAATTTCTTAACAATAATTTCATCAAGCTGTACAGACATCCGTACAAACGACTTCAGGCTGTGGAAATGCATTTATACGAGTAGTATGTATGTTGAACTTCTTAGGTTCGTTTCTCATGCATTGCAGTTTCTTAATGTTTTTTGGTAAAAATTTGCATAAATTTGATTTTATGCAAGTTATTTACTTTTATCTTCATCACAATTTCTAGGTTTTAAACTCTTGCAATTGTAGTGATAAAAACTTTCTTCTTTGCTATTTGTTTTTGCTTTTGCACTTTAATTTTATATCTCTTTGTTACCAATCATTCTACATTCGTTTTGCTCGCTCTGACTTGTTGGCTCTTACCAAGTTATGATTACACTATTTCAACAGAAACTTTGTATTTGATGAGTCAAAAAATGCCAGCCAATCTAAATGCTTCTTCTCACTGTACTTTGCTTCAATTTGAGTTAAGCTCTGTAATATATTTTCTTCAATTTACGATTCGGCTATATTTTACTTGGCCTTATTCTGAGTGTTGGCTGCATTTTGCTCAGCTACAATATTCTTTTGAATATCTACTACCTCTCTTTCTACTAAAACTTTGCCAAACTAATTTGTTGCTAACGAAGGGTTTCTAGGTAAATAATGGGATTTATTATTATGCGCAAATCTGTGAAATTGTACAAAACTTTGATATTCTGTGGTGAAATTTTTGTATCATAGCTAGCATCTATTTTTATCTCCATTGGATTTTGGTTACTCTTTATAGGTCACTTTGAGATATTATTATAGTGAAATTCGTTCAAACTATCTAAACAAACAGAATATGATCGAAAACCCTTTAAAATTTTGTGTGTTTGCTTTTACTTATTAATAATTAGTACTCAAATCTACTCTATCGCGGTCAGTATTTTAGATATATTTAAAGGCTTGCAAATGGCTAAAGCAATATTGGTCTTTGATCAAAGGTATATACAATAAGGTATATACAATAAGGTAGTGTAGGTAGATTAAATTCTTGTGGTAGGTATCTTAGCTGTCAAAATCAGTTGTTTGCGAGAAAAAGCAAAGCAAATAACAAAACTTGTCAATTGAAATTGTGTTTGAATGTTAATGATTTAAATTGGTTCAAAGCTAAACAGTGGTTTAAAGTGATTAAATGCCAAGAAGTTGTGTAATTTGTCGGAAGCTTGTTCAAAAAGAAAATAAAAAATAGCTAAAAAAGTTTGCAACTCTGTAAATATTGGGAATTCCTTAAAAATTGCAACACTGTAATTAGAAATAAAGAAAACTTACTTATTGAAGGTTAATAAGGGCTACGTTATGGTGACGGTCATATGATCCCCGGTCACATGTCTTCATGCTGAAATACGAAAGTTGTGAATAATTTCACAATGCAACCTGCTTCGATCCCATGATTTGGTTAAAATTTATTCCCTTGCTTTCTCTCTCAAAGTTCCCATTTACAGCGAAACAAAAAAAAAATCTATGACGTGCCCTTGACTGCCACCATATAAAGCCCTAACCTAAAGCAACAAAAAAAAAAAAAAAGGAAGCAACGAAATGCCAAAATTAGTCTCTTTAACACTAGTGTAAACAGTGTAGATTAAAATGAGCGATTTTCTTTAACTTGTTTGTTTTAATCTCGTATGTAAACGTAGGAGAAAAGCTCAATCGCTGGAACATTGCTTATTTTACAACATTTTCCCAATAAGTTTTCTGTCAGCTGTCATCAAAGTTTTCAAGGCAGTGGTAGAATTAGACCTTTGGATATTGTGCCTAATTTGAGAGAACAATAGTGCCTTTTTGAATAAAATTTTTCCTAAACTGTGCGCTCATTTTGTGCAAAACTGTAACAACTCAAAATTTAGCATTTTTAAGATAAGTATACAAAAAGAAAAGTGGTGGCCGTAGCCTAGTGGGTATAGTGCGTGGCCCCTTAGCTAAAGAACCGTGGTAGCCCGGGTTCAATTCCAGCTCAGACAGAAAAGTTTTTTCAGTTGAATTAATTTTTCTGTTCGGTCGTCACCTCTCTGTAGGCAATGGCAAACCTCAGAGAGTAAAAATTGCCATGTAAAGCTTCTTGAGAGCATAAGCCATTCGGAGTCGGCATAAAACACATAGATCCAGCTCTAGATCATTTGTGATCAAACATTTAATAACACGCACACCACAATTGATCAATAGAAGCTAGGTCAAAGTCTTTCCAAGGGCTGAAATGGCCAGTTTATTTTTTTTTATACAAAAAGAATAGATATGAAAAATCTCTTTTTTTGCTCCAAGATAAACTAATTAGCGTCTAAATAACGATTTTCCAAACACCTTTGTCGCGCTGTCTTATGGAAGTTTGAGTAATTGTAAGAGTTTAAAACGGTCTCCTGAAAAATTTAAAATTTTGGATGGGTTTTGCACGAAATGAGCTATATATTTATACATGTACATTAAAACAATAATTTAATATATGTATAATATATAATATAAAAATAAAAAAAATATCCGCTCTACTCAAGCGGTTGAATCATGTGACCACCTTTCATAATTTTATGGTACTGTACCGAAAAATTCGCTTCGTACATTGCACAATGGTCAAGCTGACACGTTTAACCCTTGGACAAAGACATGGTTCTGGCCAGGCATATTTCATTTTTTAGCGTTAATTAAACATACTTCTAGTTTAGGTCGATACCTGTATTTCCCGGTAGCCGCCTAAAATATTGTTGGCTTTCTATTTAAAAAAAAAAAAATTCTAAAATATCGTTCCAACACGAAGAAAACTGCAAAAAAAGTCCCCCCTCAGCCCTATACAATTTGTATGAAATAAATTATTGTTATACACATTTTGGGATATTTTTCTGCAAATACAGTGCAGATTGTTGTTTCTAGGTATTTTTTTTTTATATTTTGGGTTGTTTTTATGTGAATTCAATGCAGATGTTTGCTTCCAGGTAGTTTTTGTGTTAATTTTTCTCTTATTTCTTTCTTTCGTTTCTGATTTTGGTTTTGAGTTCAGTTAGTTCAGTTAATTATTGAATGCTGAACATACAACATCGAAAGTACGAAATATAAATTTTTTGTGCGGAAACTAAAGTGAAATTATTACTATTGTTATGGCAGAGGATTACGAATTTGTGTACAATACGTGCTTGCGTACAGGCAGCCTTACTGATAATTTCCAACAACAACTATCATCAGCGTTACAGCCTGATTTCGCACTTTACACAGAAGTAGACGAAGAACTAGATTTATTTGAAGACCAAACCGGTGAAAACACAGATTTTGTGCCCGAAGATGACGCCTCGGACATTGAATATGAACTGGAAATTGAAGCAAATGAAATATTCGACAGCAATGAAGAATCCAAAGAAAAAAGTGAGAATGCACCAACTCAAGCTGTGGACGGTTTTTTGCTTGGAAAAGATGGTACCAAGTGGAGTACAGCTAAGCCCGCTACAGTGAGATTCCGCCAGCACAACATCATGCATTTCAGAGGTGGACAAAAAACAAACCTGATCACTTCGCTTGAGGTGTTCAAGCTTTTCTTTTCACCGAATATTATGTTCATCATCGTAACACAAACAAATCAATATGGAGAAAAAGTTACACGCAAATGGAACGCATAACATGCAAACTACACACCACGAGTATGGGTTGATATGACAAGTGTTGAGCTTGACGCTTTTATTGGGATACTATTGGCTTTTGGTGTCAGTCATAATACTATGCAGCTCTCAAGATTGATGTGGCAAACTGATGCACCTTTAATATTCCGTGCAGCCATGTCATATACACGATTTGTTACTTTGATGCGCTGTATTCGATTTGACGATATTCGTACGCGCGCATTTCGTCAACAAACCGACAAAACTGCTCCCATTCGCGATATATGAAACTTCTTGAATAACAATCTTGCCAGTAATTTTGAACCACACGAAAGTGTAACCATCGATGAGCAGCTATTTCCATACCGTGGGCGCACAAAGTTCACGCAATACATCCCATCAAAGCCCGCAAAGTATGGCATAAAAGTATGGTGGGCATGCGATGCGAAAACCAAATCTTCGTTGCAAGGAAAACTGTACACTGCTAAAGAGGGAGAACAACGAGAGACAAACCAAGGCGAAAATGTGCTCATGAATTTGGCTAATCGATACGCAAACAGCGGCAGAACTGTTATTGCTGATAACTTCTTTACAACATTAGACGCAGCTAATTCGCACATTTGGGCAGGGGCTTCAAGATCTTATTTGGAGCTTCTGGATCGAATTCAACGTCGTGCGATATATTTGATAGGAGATGAAAGTATTTCATCCTCTCTCAACTCTCTTGAGCATCGACGTAATGTAGGTTGCCTAAGCTTTCTGTATAGGTATTACCATGGGAAGTGTTCAAGGGAGATACATGGCCTGACGCCACCAGCTCGTGTGTTTCCCAGGTCCACTGGGGCAGCTGTCCAAGCCCACCCCTTTACCATTGCATTGATGCCTAATATAACCTCGCATTACCGCGATAATTCGTTCTTTAGTCACGCGGTTAATTGTGGAATAGTCTCCCTGCGAGCGTGTTTCCCGGCAGTTTTGAGCTGTGCAAATTCAAAACAAATCTTCACAGACACTACTCCATCTATCCACCCTCCAACTAACTATCACCCATCTTCCGAATCAACACAATGCTTACGCATTTATAGGGGGCATCCCCTGAGCGTTGGTTCAGTCTAAAAAATAAAAAAACCGTCTTTCGTCGATTGGACTAGCATATGTTGGCACCATTAGATCCATCATTGTGTGTTCCCAAAGAAGTGAAAAAAGACAGCAAACGGCCAGTGCTTTCATCTGTGTTCGGTTTCTATGATAACCTTGTATTACTGTGCAGCTACGTTCCAAAGAAGAACAAAGCAGTAAATCTACTATCCACTGTGCACTACACCGAAAAAGTTGAAGGCGTAGCAAAAAATCGGAAGCTATATTATTTTACAATTCAACAAAGGCCGGCGTTGATGCAATGGACCAAATGGTAACGCATTACTCCACAAAACGGTCAACCAGACGTTAGCCATTAGCATTATTTTGCAACATGATAGGCGTCATGGGATTAGCCGCTTACAGCATATGCAATGAAAATACAGAAGGAACCAGAAAAGAGAAGCGACGAATGTTCTTGAACACGCTGAGTAAACAATTGGTGCTTGCTAATACTGAAAATCGCATGAACAACAACCATATTTTGGTACAACTTTCAACTCGTTTGGCCATTGAATCTTTCTTGGGAAGGCCAATGAATATTCCCAGCGATATGCTGCCTAACCAACAAAGCGGCCCTAGTACACTGAATTCCAGAAAAGATTGCAGAATTTGTGCCACGCAAGACGAATAGATGCGTAGGAAGACACGTTTTTACTACACCAAATGCACTATACCTGTGTGCCAACAATATTCTAAAGTTGATTATACTTGTTTTTCATGCATTCCACAAAATGAATAAAAATTTCTGTACATTTAGGTAGCTACATATATCAACAAATCAAAAAAAAAATTTCTAAAGACAAAAATAATAAACGAGCATACTTAGAAATTCAAAGTTACGGTACCCTTTTTGCCATACAAATGCATAAAAACGTATAGGGGTCTGGCCAGGCATATGTGTTTGTTCGAAGGTTTCAGAATATGTGGTTGACGGGGGGTTAAGTGGCAGTAAATACAAAAAATAATTGGTAAAATTTGGTATAGAAACTATATAAGTTGAACCGAAATAGTTTAAATATTATAAAATTATATATTTTTACTTAAATGTGCAACTCTTTCCGGTTACGACGCTCTGTAGTGTAACAAAACTTCAAAGATTTTCAAAATTTACAAATGCAAAACCAAATCTTGGTATGGAAAATCAGCATAAAAGAAAGTTTGTCATAAAGCATAATAAAAATGTTTTGTATATGTTGTAATTTTTATGGATAGACTATTTAAGTGTGCAGGTATTTTTGATTTAGTTTAAGAATCGTGTTTGTCTTTCGTTGAAGAAAAGTAATGATATTGTCAGGTATTGTCAAAGTTGTATATATGTGGTGAAAGGCTTACTTGTACACTTTAAGGTGCTGTTTGATTTTCCTGCAGCCACTTGATATATCGGTATATTTCAATCACAATCTGTTATTTTTAAGCTCAATAAATCACATGAGTTTCCTGTTACTTCAGGAGTACCTCAAGGAAGTCATCTTGAGCCCCTTCTGTTTCTATTTTTTATAAACGATTTGCCATCTGTCATAATGCATTCCAGCATCTTAATGTTTGCTGACGACGTCAAACTCTTCCTTTCTTTTAAAAATGATAATGACGCTGTATTTTTGCAAGCCGACATAGATCATCTTCATAACTGGTGCAAAACGAACCGTGTGAACCTCAATATGAAGAAATGCAAGCATATGTCTTTTTCGCGCAAACCACCAATTACCAATACCTTCAAAATTTGTGGTTATCCATTGGAGTCCTTAGATATTTTCAATGATTTTGGAGTTACCAATACCTTCAAAATTTGTGGTTATCCATTGGAGTCCTTAGATATTTTCAATGATCTTGGAGTTACAGCAAGATCCTAAACTCCTAAACTACGCTTTAATATTCATGTAAATAAAATAATAAATAGAGCAAATAGTACTTTAGGATGTATTAAACGTTGGGCAAAAGAGTTTAATGATCCTTTCATAACGAAAACCTTATTCACTTCCCTAGTGCGGCCTATCTTAGAATACGCTTCAGTTGTTTGGTGCCCACGATACGGTTGTTACAGAGACGACATTGAATCAGTGCAGAAACAATTTCTTTTGTTTTGCTTAAGCTATCTTTATTGTAATACTGATTTTCACTTACCACCTTATGAATATCGGTTACAACTCTTAAATCTGCCTTCTTTAAAAAATCGGAGAATTATGATAAATGCTTGTTGGATTATAAAACTTTAACATGGTTATGTAAATAGTCCATATTTATTGAGTAAAATAAATTATAATATTCCTCTTCGTCCTAGAAGATCTTTTGAGTTACTCCACATGAACTTTTGTAGATCTAATTATTTGCAAAATGAACCTCTTAGAAGCGCTTGCGGTGATTTTAATTATGTATCTGATGTTATATCCTTGAGTGAATCCATGGACTCAATCAAACATAAAATATAGATTACCTGCAGTACCGACGTTGATTATGTAAAGTTCTTTCAAACATATGCATCTGGTGATTTGTAAACACATTAATATAACAATCTAAATGGATAAATGGACCTAAGCGTAAAATGGAAAATTTTGGTGTATAAACATCTAAATAATCTGAATGGACCTAAACCTGGGATCTTCAATTACCTCTTATCTTCATGATGATTGTGACTACATTTGTCGACGGTACCATGGTGTCTTGGTGTCTTTTAACCTCTTGAAACACTCCGTTAGGTCGATTTGTAATATATTAATATGAGTAGCCGATAAGACCTAGTTTGTCTTGGTGCCTGCGTTCGCAACTGGTTTTCTTTATTTTATGAAAATTGGTTTGGTGAAGTTGATCTAGTTTGTTGAGTAACCACCCTGTCAAGCCAGGATCTCACCGGCTTCAGGAAGACAGAACGATATATATTATATATATACCTATTGGAGTGGTGTTTTATTGGGTATGAGACCTTGTTTGTCACACGACTCCGCCGTATACAAAAATTGTTGCTAACTTGACCTTGTTTGTCTTGAAAACGCAACCCTGCTTTGCTGTCTGATATCATTCGATTTGACTTAACTTTTTTCTTTGTTATTTTTTATACTTTAATAAATTTATATACTTTAAGCAATTTATTAAAACTTTTTAGTTTGTTAATAATACATGATTTCAATCAAAATCATACTTTATATTTTTGAATTGTATTAAATATCTTATTTTATAATTTTAAATTTGCTATAAACCTGTTAAGATTTAGCAATCAAATAAATAAATAAATAAATAAATACATAAATGAATAAATTTCAGAACCACTAAAGTTAAAAAATTAAAAAAGGGACATATGAACTCAATATAATATTTTTTTTTAAGGATACAGTCTACAAAGTAGACAAAGGCTTAACCCTTCTTTTCCCAGCAATTTTTTTTGTTGTTTGCTAATTTTAAAAAGTCTATTTTTCTAGACTAAATCTTATCTCTCATCGTTTATTTTCGCTTTTGTTCGCAGACGCATCATTACGATCAAACCAACTACATGGACTCATGCTAAACATGATCTCCCCCGCAACCCCTTTCTCTTTCGCACATACTCGTCTTATGTTCACTTGCAACCCTTCGACTTATGTTCAATGTTCTACACAGAGTGGTATAAATGGTTTTTGCCTTCACAAATTTTATATTGCATTCTTGTTTTCACAAAAAATATTTCCTTCTTCTGCTTTAAGCGCGTCATTTGATTTGACACTTACTTGTTCGAACAAATTCTCAAAAATTTACTTTCTCATCGGCCATTTTAGCACACGACATTTTAGCAGTAAGTATTTTTTAGATCAATCCAAAAACTTTACCAGGAATTGTGTCTGTTCCAGTTGCTTCTTATTTTTTCACTAATCTGTTGGAGTTTGACAACAACTAGAGGTATACAATAGAATTGAAATGAGTTTTTTCTTCCGCTAGAGAGCTAGTGTGTAACTGAAAGCTAGCTTTTCACATAACCAATACATTTTTATTGAATGAAAATTTAATACATTAGCTGTCAATATGAAAGTCTACATTTTTCTGTGTATCTATTGCAAGCACATTTTTTTAATATTCCAAAAAAAAAAAAACATTTGTATGCATTTTCAAAAAATTTGAAGTGTAATTAATTTTTATATTAGTAACAAAGAAATGTTTGTAAAATTTTCCCCCATGCAAAAATACTGACTACGCGCCTGAAGATTATCTCTATTAAAAATTTACATATATTGATGAACTCATTTCAAGCCAAAATTAATTTTCACAAACAATACGGCATTACAAAAAAATTAAGTCAACAACATTTATTTACAACTTTACAAGATATCGTCATGGACATGATATTGCTTTTAATTAATGTCTTAATTGTTTAAACTCATGCAAAGTGTCATGTTTGCAAGCGTTCCACTTGATGTCATTCAGTAGATGCTTGGCAACTGATAAGATTTTGTTGTTGTGATAATGTTTTACTGTTTGGGCTCTTTACGTTATAGGCTTAAAATACATTTTATATAATGTGAGGACACTATTAAAATCTTAAAAAAATGTATCCAAAAAAAACCTAAACTAAGATAATGTAGCTGAATTATTTTAAAGTGTTTCTTTTTAATTTTATATAACAAAACAGTGCTGCTATATTTAAAATATGATTTTGTGTACAAAAACTAAGGCAAAGTGATTACTTTTAAATGAAAACAATTATTGTCTTTCCATTTTTACAATGCATATTTAATTTTCACTTTTCAATTTTCAAAACAAAAAAAAAAAAAAATACTCCCCCAAATCATTTCTTATCTCATCAATTATCTCACATTTAATTAAATAAATATCATGTTTCAAAATGTCACAAGATAAAACAACATCACCCGATAGTAAAAACAACATTTAAATCAAATTACGTTCAAACAATGACACATTGACACGAATAAATATATACATTTACGATTAACTAATTACAATGGACTTTATTGCTTTTGTTGTGTAATTAAATCTTTTTTACTATAAATAGTCTAACGATTTTTCATTTGTTCATTGTGACAAAACTTCGGTGCAACTAAATACGTGACAACTAATTCGAAACTATATTTGCGTAAATATTTCGATTATTTCTGTTTCTTATAAAGTTCATATAAAACATGAAAGTTGTTGGCATTAGTTTTACTTGCTTAGCCATACTTTTGGTTCTGCTCGCCATAATCGTTGGCAGCGATGCGCGGAATGATCCTGAAGGCGCACCACCTGCACCTGGAATTGTAAGTAAATAGGAGTAAAACTTTTCTTATTTGAATTTTTATTCACAAGAATTTGCATTTAAATATAAAATTCACCGAAAATAACAAGTCGGAGACATCTTAAATGACACGTCTGTGATTGCTACTAAATATATGCACATATTTTACATTGCTTTGATTTGAAATTAATAAACTGTAAATGAACACTTGAGCGTGAACAATTTTAGAAAAATGGATGGAAAGCTGACAATTGTGCAAAACAAAAAACCGTTTTGTCCTCAAAAAGATTTCTACGTATATATTGATGACGTGACTTTATATGGGAGGTAGACGGGAGGTCGACTATGTCAAATTTAAACCCAGATGGCGATTAAAAATTTAAGTATTCTTAAGACATAAGATTAATTTTTAAGGATGAGATCTTAACGTTTTTGTAAAGGCTCTTTGTATGGGACTTTATATGGGACTCTTTGTCAATTTCGTAAATGTGCACATACATCATTAGATAAATTTTTGTGTCAAATTCAAAGAGATTTACTGTTTTGATAGATAGAGATAAAGTCACTTTTTATCGGAAGTTGTTTTTTCCATACGATTTTTCTATCATTACTTTAGAGATAAAAAATTACGGCTGCAATCGTGCTTACAGACAAAAAGACATAACTAAATTGAATCAAATTAATTCATACTGTGTGCTAAACAGTGTGTTGTGAAAAAACGGTTAGAGATATTTGATTAAATATTTTTTATTGTTTCACATGAGTATTAAAATTAAAAAAAATTTTTTGCTTTAGATCAAGTAAGTTTTCAAGAAGGCAACAACAACAACAACAACTCTGTATAGAGTCAATCACTTAGCTGACTAGACAGTCTGTTTCGGAAATCGCTACATATTCCTCTTCAGTAGTCTTTGAGTGATTAAGCTGTGATCAACTCACTGTTTAAACTAGCATATGAATGTGCAGATTCTGGAATTCATTCTTATGAATTGTATGGCTGCTAATCATATGACATTTCAAAGCAGTAGGCTATTTATAGATCACCGCCATCAACTCTATCAAGGGTTGCCATCTGTTCTAGTTGCTTCTTCATTTATTTCAATATTCATTGGTATTGAATATTCTGGCGAAGCAAAAACTCGTTTCATTTCTATGGTGCATTTCGACAAACAATCGAACACCAATGAATATTGAAATAAATGAAGAAGCAACTAGAACAGATGGCAACCCTTGATAGAGTTGATGGCGGTGATCTATAAATAGCCTACTGCTTTGAAATGTCATATGATTAGCAGCCATACAATTCATAAGAATGAATTCCAGAATCTGCACATTCATATGCTAGTTTAAACAGTGAGTTGATCACAGCTTAATCACTCAAAGATTACTGAAGAGGAATATGTAGCGATTTCCGAAACAGACTGTCCAGTCAGCTAAGTGATTGTCTCTATACAGAGTTGTTGTTGTTGTTGTTGCCTTCTTGAAAACTTACTTGATCTAAAGCTCACAATCTTAATTAAATTTTTTTTGCAAATTGGAGTGCATGATTGCGCCATAACTGTTATACCGATTCACTTCAAAATTGTTGAGTATTAAAAAAAATATATTTTTGAGGGGATTACTTAGATTTTTTTTCGAAAGTCGTCAAACAATTTTTATAGCTACTTTTGTCCAAAAATGTTAGGCCTTTTTAATTTTAACTTGGCCTAGCCGCCATTTTGTTTCCATTTCCATTTTACCGCCATTTACGCACGTGTGACGCGAAAGTAACGTCACGATAAATTTTTTTGTTAATTTTAATACTTATGTAAAACAATAAAAAATATTTACTTAAGTATATCAAACCATTTTTTAACAATCCTTTCTTAAAGAACTCCTAAAATTTCGACAAAATTATGAAAATAAATTGTATATATTTTCTTTTGCTTTTATTTGAACGCCTGATTTTGTGCACGTTTTTTTATTAATTATCTATAAATTCATTTTTTTATGCTTAGCACTTAATGCATAACATAGAAGTCTATATTTTAAAAAAATAATTTTCTTTCTTTTATTCATTAGATGATGAATGAGCCCGAAAAACCCGATTCTCCAAAGGTAAGATAAAGTTAAAATATTGAAAAATAAAAACAAGTAATAATTCATATCAAAACAAAAAAATTTTTCAGCGTACGGATGATGTTCCTGATCAACCGAAGTTCAGAGTAAGTCTTGCTTATTATATTAAACTTATTTAATTTTGTAAATTTCTTATTCAACTCATAAATAGCTCATCATGTTAAAATATAAAGAAAAGATAACAATTAAATATCAAAAATTTTTATTATTCACAGGTTCGTCGTGAAATGCGTACGGAAGATGTACCAGACCAAAAAAAAATTAGAGTAAGTTTTTCCCTACCATATATATTTTTAAAATTTTTAATAATGTCATGTACAGGTTCGTCGCCAAATACCCGAAATGCCAAGGCCCGAAGACATGCCAATGCCAGGAGGCAAGTAAACAACACAAATATAAAATTGCTTAAACGTTGTAAAATCTTAAAAATGTTGAAACTTATCTAGAGAAGCGTATGAATACAAAAAGTACAAAAAAATAAATTTAAAATTATCGTTTGCATTTATTAAATAAACTTTTCTTAGATATATTCTTAAGGCAATAATAGCACAAATATCTTGAGGTACAACCGTAAGTTTGTCGCCAACGGAATTTGCTATTTTGCAACATTCTATACAGATTTTGATTAACAAAACTTTTTTGGTAAAAAACCAAATAACATCTTAATCCAACTTAAAACTTTTTAAACTCTTTAAATTCTTAATTTTAATGTTTTTACTTAATTAATTAATTTCATGTTATACAACTCACATGTTTAAAAATTGACGACAGTTTCCTTAAATTTTTTTATAAAATTATTTGTAATTATTTTTAAATTCCAAAATACAATGTTTTTTAACAAAAAGCTTAAAACAATTTTTTGCAAAAATGCCAAGAGATGTGTTGCTTTTTATATAGAAATAAGAAAAGTTTTTTAATATTTTCTCTGTTTTGAAAATCTTAAAGAATTTTATCAAAATAGTAAAACAGAGACTGGTTTTTCCCATTTCTGCATCAATAATGTTAATTGAACATAAAAAATGTTTTCGCCATGTCAGTTCGCTTTCTAAATAAGAAAAAGAAAACATTTAACTCCGTCATTTTAGTTATTCAAATACTTCATTGAAAATAACTACGACAATGTCTAAACTATACCTATACGAAAACAACAAAACTTTAAATGTCTCTAAATAAAATATAGGGTTACCAAATTTTCTATGTAGTATTTATGAGTGCCATTAAAACTTTTTTAATATATCTAAAAGCACATTAATAAAAATAGATAACTAATAATTTTAGCTTATTTAACAGCACACATTAAATAGAAACTTTTGCCAATGAAACAAAAACAAATATATGTAAAAAATTGTTCTGCCAGATAAGAATGCGTGGCTTGCATAACTTGGCATATATGAATGAAGGTGAGCTAAAATTATAGCAGTTGCTCGAAGTATGATGAAAGTCATATTGTTTTTCGTATAAATACATTGCGAATATTTGGCAGACGCTTAAAAGTCATAAAATGTTGGATACACTTGAAAAAATTACAATTGCAAGATATGAGAAAATTTTTATCCAATATGATAGCAAAAATTTTAAAAAAATGTTTTTTTTTCCTTCAGAATAGCACAAGATAATAAATAAACTAGGTGTAGCAGTTGCTTAGCAAACGCATAATTAGTAACATAAATTGTAATAGAAGATGCATTCTTATGCATTGTTATCTTTTTTTAAAAAAAAAAAAAAAAATAAATACAACGTTATCTCATTGTAAGAGAGATGTGTTTGATGAATAAACTTACTCGATCTCATAAACATTACATTTATTGAATTCTTGGCGTTTTTCAACCAACCTCATACTTGGCATTTTTTTAATCCTAGAGAGATAATCATTTTGTGATGTACGTAAAAGATAATCATTTGTTAAACTGACGCATGATTTTTAACTAGCTGTAACGTCGAGATTTATTAATTGATTTAATAACCTAAACGTTTTTATATATTTACACACAAGTTAAATAATAAACATATGCCAAAATTTATGAATTTATATTCAGTTATTCATATAAAAAAACCTCTTCTATAATTAACAAAAATATTTCGAACACCCATGCTTTAATTTTACGCAGACTATCTTTCTAGGGTTAAGGCTATCATAAGAAAAAGCTTATTCGATAAAAATTTCACTTATACTACGAACCTTGGAGAATGCAACACATGGATTTCCTAATGCAAATTTCAACAAACTATTAACTATTCAAATCCATGCATTATTTTTGAAGATAATTTACAATTGAACTAAAAACATTTACAATTGAAAAAGTAAATGTTTTCATAGAAGATGAGCAAAAATTGTTGTGAAGAAAAAGTGGGTGTTAATACAAAAATAATTCTTAATACGTTAGTTTTTGTTATATATCGTTATATATATCTTCAAAATTAATACATAGATTTTAATGGCTTATCACTTGTTGAATAAGTAAAAGAATAACCTTTATTTTGATATCTATTATGCTTAAAAGAAAACGTAAAAAATCACAAGTTTTTCAGACTCATTTTTCGAGTTTTCGACCTCCTAACTTCCTAACCACCATGCAAGCAGTCTGAAATTTTTGGATTTAGAATGTCTTAAAACACACAATTTACGAAAAAAAAATTTTTTTCGAATTGCTGGTTTTCTTCAATTAAACTAGCTTATAGTTTAAATATAATTTCCAAATTCTTGCTATTGCTTCGGTAGGAAATAGTTTTAAAAGTGAAGAGCAGTAAAAAAAAAACAGATGCGTCGTTAGACGCACGAAAAAAGACCGATAGATAAATTTTATCATCTAATGTTTTTTTTTAATAAAATAATTTTTAAATTCAAAAATTTTAAATACCATATAGATAACTTTAATAATACACGCTAATATCCACATTTAGGGAATACAATCCCTGGATTTTGGGATCCCGGTTTTTTTTCGGTAGCGACAGTAAAATTTCCGGGATTTTCGGGATCCCAGGATTTTATTAAATTTTCAACAAAAATGTTAACATAAATATATTAATATAAAAATTATAAAAAGTTTAAAATAAAAATTTATAAAAGTATAGTTCAAGAAGAGTTTTCTTTAAAAATCCTCTTCATTTTCTAATAATTCATTTATTATCACCACTGCTGCCAAAACGCTATACATGTTGTCCATTAGAAATTTTTTAGCTTAACGCTTTCATTGAATTTGCCCATTATATTGGACACATCAGAAAATATTTGTTATTTTCATTTTGCAACCTTGTTTTTAAACAAAATTGCTTTGTATTATAAAATAAAGTCATAGCAACAAGTTTAACATAAATTTGGTGAGATATTTGACGTTTTACTCAGTTGTACATTCAGTTTTATGCCAAGCAGAAGTAAAAAATATTTTGTTTTTTTTTTCATTCATATCACACTTATATACAAATTTACAGAAAAATCTGAATGTTTAAACATATTTTACTACACTCTTGCAAAAAATTTAGAGCAAAGTACAGAACAAACTAAAATTTTAGATATTTCATATATAGGATGTTTGTTGGATATTTTCAGAACAGTATACATACGAGTTCATTAAAATGTATTAAAAACAGATTAGCTCATATATCGCTTTATATGAGCTGCGCAGAGCACAAGTGGCGTAAGTCCAATTTTTTCCTTAATAGAGTTATAAGCATAAAAGAGAACAGCAAAATAAAAATTTTTTAGTGGTCCGAGTTAGAAACTGTAACGTTTCATTATCTAGGAATAATATGCAATACTTTGTTTTTGCCTTGACTTTTTTTCAGAGCACAAACAACGTAAGTCTACAATTACTGCATACAGCGCATTTCTTAAGGAAATCGCTAAAGGTTGATTTTTTTCTGCTTTTCTAATTAAATAAAAACAATGAAAAGCCAAAAATGTATGAAAAAAGCTTTCTATAAAAGAAAACAAGCTAAAAAGTGAATATTTTTAAAAACTTCGGAGCACAAACATAAAAGCTATTGTATAAGTAAGCGTTTTTCTTGACCTTTTTTATAAATAAATTTATTTTGTTTAGATGCTTTAAGCTTATTCTAATTAATTCCTTGAAATTTATATAAGGACTCTTGCAAACATCTAAATATCTCAAAATAAATAAAAATGGACTTACGCCATTTGTACTCTGCGCAGCTCATTTATTGATTTGCAATTTTGATTTTGCTTTTCATAAGGTAAGTACATTTTATATTAATATTACAGATATTACTTGATCATAAACCTTCAAACGCATTTGATTTTTTGTAACGTAAAATACTTTTAGTGTCAAATCGACACTATGCATTACAACCAAATATTTGAGTTTGATACCACCAAATTGAAAACCAAATTTTATGGCTAACATTCATGTTAAATTATTATAAATATTTAAAGAAAACTCAAAAGGAGTATTCCAGATTTGTTTGTCACAGTAGAAATATTAAATTAAAATAATTCATAAAATGTTAAATATAACAAATTTTTTGTTGTTCATTATGTTATTGGGGCAAGAAGATGAATTGGACAAACTGAAGATGACCAGTAACAAAGAGAGATAATATTTTTATAAAAATTAAAAAAAAAATTACTTGATATAGCTTTTATTTTTTCATAACGTTCTTTTCTTAGCTTTGTGTCAATTTGACACTGAACGTCGTTGGAGGGATATTTTGTGTACAGATTAACAACGAAATCAATTGGAATATTTTTGTTGGCAAAATCTAAATTTTAGCATAATTTTCACATTTAGCCAAAATCCCATGTGAATTTGAGCTCAAATAAAAAAGAGATACAATTTTCTATATAAAAATAGTGTCAAATTGATACTAAAAGCGTTTGAAGGTTACAAATAAAAATAGTTTAACGCAGTTAATTTTAGTGAATAGTTTTAATTTATATCACAGGTTTCTGTTCAATGAGGATTAGGAGAAAGACTAATATAAAAGCTTAATATAAAAATAACAAAGTAAAATAAAAAATGGTTCAATAGCTTTTCTGGAATACAGTACTTAAACAGAACACTTTATAAAATACAGAACATTTATATGTTTTGCATAACAAAATAATTTATACAGGACATTGCCTTAAAAAAGAGTACTGTACTGTATTATTTAGTACGGATGGTCACCGTTATTATAATACAGCTTTGAATGGTTTTATACATATAGCCTGGCAAAAGGTAAACACCGCAGGTGAAAATCAAAGGGATTTTTTTTTTTAATTTTTTAGGGCTCAAAATAATAAGAAAATCTATATGTATTAAAATGAATCATGATTTGTTCGGATGCTTAAAACTTAAAAATGACTGGACCAAATTGGATACTTCCTTCTACGGGTTTGTTCGTAGTTACTACTCAAAGATTTAAAAAAAAATGTTGCCACACCCCTTTATACCGATCACAAATCAATAAAAATGCTATATTTAAGACGGTTTCGGTTGTATTAAACTAAAATTTGGTAATTTATTTTGTATGATAACTGTCGGAAACTATACTAAAAATGGGCATGGTCACTCTATAGCTACGCCTACTTTTAAGAAAAAATAAAAATACTTCGAAACAACTGGTCCCATTGAACTCAAATTTTGGCAGTGGATTATCTTATTAACGCCTATAATACTTAAAAAATTTGTGATATGGAATAGCTTTAGAGTTATGGGTTTCCTGAAAGTCCCTGGATCGACAAAACAACCCAAAATTGCAGGCTCAATTTACATTAGTAAATTTCTGTACATTTCATTATTATTTATTTGATTACATATTCCATTAATATTGAATTAGTTTTGTAAATATTTTCAATTATGTATTACTATTAACATTTATAAATGAAATTATTTGTTTTTGATATCTTAAATAGCAAATGTATATTATAGATGTAATGTCATCGATATATCTAGCAAATACTCCTCCAATAGTGTGTTGAACAAATATTTGGATCGCTTATCATTCGTTCACTTATATTTATTTAAAAGGCATTGTTTAAATGCCTGTAAATATTTAAGTCTGTGAATAATTCAAAATTAAAATATACACCTGAAATAATTGGCACCTTGTGATAATTTACACACAATTCAATGGAGCCTGCTCGTGTCCAGCATATGAGTGACCTGTAAGTATGTGCATACTTTCAGTCTTTCTTTTTGAGGACAGTATATGTTGTTAAAGCACTGTATCAAGGGCAAAAAATAATTACATTTTGAGCGATATTAGAGCCGAGCAGCATGCTTGCCTTTTATGTTTTAATATGTGCATACTTTCAGGCTGAACATTTTTGAGGACAGTATATGTTGTAAAAGCACTGTAATAATGGTAAAAAATTTGGTTTGAGCGATATAGGGTGGGTAGTAGGGCTTTCAATCCCGGTATCCCGAATCCCAAAGTCAGAGGATCTCGAACGAACTTCTTGTCCCCAAATCCCGGGATTCTAAGCCCTTAATCTCGGGTATTTTATTTTTAAGAAAATATTAAAATTTTCAGCAACCATAAATGCGATTGCAATGTAAACGATGGTTGTTTATTTTCGAAAACACCCTGGTCTTTTTTTATATCTCCATACACCTTGGAAGTTCATTTTGTAGTTTGTTTTGGTTATGATCTTAAAATACTTTGTTTACTTACTTTCATGAAATTTTGAAAGGAACAATAGTTTTAATACTATACTATAGTTTTTTTACTGCAAAAATAATATGAAATTCACACCATAATTTTTACCAACCGCTATCTGATTTATTTGAATAAGAAGCTTTATTTAGGTTTATCTTTTTTTAGAACATAAATTTTTGTTGTTTGTTTTGTTTAAATAATTAACGTTTGTATTTTTTTGTTTATAAAAAAGTGGAATATTATTTCTATTTTTAAATTTTTTTTTTTTCATTTTGAAATAAATGTTGAACTTTTCTGAAGTATAAAAATCAAGATTTTTATTAAATGAAATTTTGATTATTTCATTTTAATTTTTAAAAATTTATCAAATTTTTTCATTAAGGACTGTAAAGTTTATGCTTTTAAATAAAAAAAATATAATACCATAATCGTTATTTTCTGGTTGAAATTTTTATCGATCTGGTGTAATCAGGTGATGCATATTTTTGCTATCATAAAATAAACAAGTTTTTCCCCTAAAAATACAAAATGGGATTTTAGAATTTTACTTTATCTTCCAATTATTATTGAATTTTTATCTTTTTATTCTTTTGTGTATATTACAACTGTTTTGTAACCCTTGTCTGCATTAGTAATTATGATTTCGTCTTGGTGTTGTCTTATTAACTTTTGAGTGTTTTTGGAAATTATAAGTATGAATAACGATTTCGTTTGGATTTCTATTCTATCTATTTTATAAATAAAAAAAAACTAAAATTCAGTTCTTATTGCCAAAACGCAGAAATTAAGAGAAAGCGTTATATACGATACCTGCTGTAATACAGCTAAGTCCCATTATTTGGAAATTTTGGTATTTCTGCAAAAATCCCGGGCTCCCGGGATTTGTCAAAACCTATCGGGATTGAAAGCCCTAGTGGGTAGAGTGTAGAACTATCAATTGAAGGACTGCGAGTACGTTTCTCACTGCTTACGACTTAAAAATAAATTTTTTTTAATATTATAATCTTTTACTTTAATAGCAGAAAGCAAAAAGCAACAACAATTCTAAGAAAAAGGTGTATGGAAAAAAAATTTCGTTTTTGAGATTTCACTCAACCAAATGCTTGAGTGCTTGAAAATAAAAAATCAAGCAAACGATTCGTAAAAAGCTTCGCTTCGAAAAAATTTTAAAGCTGTTCAACCTATTTTAGAGATATGCTCAGACAAACATTCTTCAAGTAAGCTGTTTCATGGGAGCCAATAAATAATTCCGCTTTTTATCGCCTTTTCTAAAAAATTTATTTTGAAAATACCTCTCAAAAATGATCGGTCATTTTTGTATGTACCTGTCATACAAAATTATGTAAAAAAATATAATATAGGAAGGTACTCCTAGGGTCTGACGGATTTTAACCATTTTTAGTAGGTTCACATCTTTAACTATTTCTTTATACTCTGCTGACGAAGATTCGTTAAGGTCAGTCAACTTTTGTGTGTGCCTCCAATACAAAATTATGTAAAAAATTAATATAGTTCCAAATGGTGGTAACCCTAGGGATAAACCGATTTTAACCATTTTTTGTATTTTTCTTAGATAGCTTCAACTTACTTACCATACATAATTTCATTATCATAGGAACACTGTGCGACATCGACTATTTTGTTTTGATATATCGTACTGTAAATTAATGTTATCCATACGTACCGTTGTTCAATTTCGGTGTTTTTATTTTTAATAAAAGGTATTGAAATTTATGATATAAATAAAGAATAAAATTCATGCAAAGAAAAATAGTTATTAAATCAATTAAATCGTCTGCTGAAATAAAACAGTTTATTGACGAATTAAAAACAACGATTAAGCCAAATTTAAGTTCGATTGGGAGGTTAATAGCATCTTTCTGTAAAACGAATGTAACGTGCATTTCACGAAGGCCTCGTTAGCTGTTTTCGCTTGATGTAAATATAATTCCCAACGAGAACAGTGGATTCAGAAATGAACAACAACGTAACTGTAGTAAAAATTTGGATTGAAGCATTAAAAAAATTTGAAACGAAACATCAAATATAGACGATAAAAATTTTCTTACCGTTTAGAAATTTGTTGACATGGAAGTTGCTGAAAATAAATCATTAGTAGCTATTATTTTAATAACAAATGCAAGAATTTAGAATCAATTAATTTATATTTGGCACACAAAAGAACCACAAGCGAGCAATTTGGAGTTCTGGTGCAAGCGATGGATAGAAATCCAAAGCTTGCAAGAAAAGTTCCCGTTTTTGGTGTCAGCAGGATAAAAGTTGACGAAAAGTGGAGTTTGATTGCTTCAAAGATCAATTCCTATGGTCCACCAAATAGAAGTGTTATGGAGTGGAGAAAGGTATTGTGCATATTATAAATAACGTTTGAATTTGAATTATTTTATATTAAAATCATTAAAGATTTGGGCAGATCTTAAAAGCCGTACCAAAAAGAAAATATCGGAGATCCACAAAAGCATCCGTGAAACAGGTGGCGGGCCATTTCGTTTTAGTTCACTCACGAAAATGGAGCAAACAATGGACCGCATTCTTTTCATTTCAACTGCAGCAGACCCACGCGGATTGGATCTTGGAGTTTTACCTGCTTTGGAGATTTGCCTGCTTTACCTGCTTTACATCCGATTCATTAAAATTGTATAAAGCGATCGCGGAAAACATTATAATTATTAATTTTCACAAAACTTTTCACTATGATCAAATTTGCAACAAAAATTATTCATATATGTATTTTAAAAAAAAAAACAAAACAAACGAAACAGCTGATGCAAATAATTATGCCACCTATTAAATATTGCTTGCAATAAGTACAAAATATTTAAGGTTTTTGTCAGTTTTACGCAAAATTATGAAATTTTACAATCTGGTAATAATGTTTTTGACAAATACTCACGTTAAGAGTATTTGAACATCGTAAGCAACGTAACAGTGGACGACGCAAAGAAAAAATACACCAAGCCAATTTTTTCCGATATCGTCGGAAAACGAAGCAAGCTTAAGACGAAGGCTACGTTTCACCTAAAGATGCTATAACTCTTGCTGCTGAGGCCCTGAGGGTCAGAATTTTCCAACAATTTTACAAAAATAATTCATTTTCCCCTCGAAAAGAAACCCAAAATGGCTAAATGTATCATTAATTGTAGGTCAAATTTAAGAATTATAAAATAGTAGCGTAAATCAAATGAAATATAATAAATTCCATACAATATCCTAAAAAATGAGCACTAAAGCAAGTTTTACGAAAAATAAAATAAAAATAAATAAGCAATAACAAACAGAAAAGGAATAAAAATTTATGACTAAAAATAATATGAATACAATATGAAAAATAAATTCTTTGTAAATCTCAATTGTTTTCAATAGCAAACATTTGAGTAAAAAATGTATGCTTTATTTTGAATGGTTGACTGAATATTAAAACAATATTTTAAAATTTAATGTAAATTAAAATTTTATTTCAAAGTCCATGTGCAAGTCCAAAGCGCAGTCTTAAGTTGTTTTTCAGTTGTACCCACAATTTTGAATATGAATGCAGTTCTTGCAGCTCTGACTTTTTAATTTTACTCATTTAAATTCTAGTCCTTTTTTGTTAACGTTCTGTTTATTATTTATTTATTTTTTAAATTGTTTTTTCGCAGTGTAGATAACTCTCGTAAAAGTGTCGCACATATATATATTTACATGCATGCACAAGCATACAAATATAATGTTTGTCATACAATAGCAGCACGTTTATTATTAACGTTTATTGCTGACAAAGTCATGGCTTAGAATTCGCAAGAAGTTTTGCAAGCCAGCGAGTGGCTTTAAAGGCAAACAGCCGCAAGCCACTATAAGGCACAATATTTGAGTGTGTGTTCGAGTGTGGGTAGATGAATGTTTATTATATGTACACATTTATAGACAACCATCGTCAAGGACAAACAACGCATGCTGCTAAACAATCTAAACTGTAAAGTGACAGATTATAGCAAATATTTGCTTTAATAGCCTCGCATTTGGCGTCCTGTCGTACCGACTGACATGACTTTTACCTCGCTGGAACCCAGCTTAAGACACACAATGACAAACCCGCTTAACTCACCTGCATAATCTCTGCAATGGATAAGCACACAAGTTTCTGCCTACTTTACTGCTTGCCTGCCTTCCTGGTGTCCATAGTTCGATAGGCGCCAACAATTGCTGTCGCTGCTGCTCCTTGTTGTTCGTCCTGCTGCTCTTCTGTGCTAATGTTTCATATTTTATATTGAACAACATACATACATACATAAGACACGTAATAACAATGAAGGTGATGCTGCTGTTGATGTTGATGATAATGATGACGATGCCATTGATGACACTTTTGCTGCTGCCGCTGTAGTTGTTGTTGTAATTGTTGTTGTAGTTGTTATTGCTGGCGCTATTCACTGTTGAGTAACTGCTGTTGCCAACTATTTTTCTCTAATGCCAGCTAGTGTTGGTGGTATCTGGGCAATAAATGTAAATAATACAGCTTTTAACTAGACAAGCAGTTGGTATATAAAACAACAACAACAAAAGGGACAACTTTAAAAACCACTAGCAAAAACTAGCAAAAAACATCAACAATACTGACAACACATTTTCAACATCGCCGATATCTACTAGTATGTGTGATTCTTCTTGTACCAGTGTTGCCAGATGAACGAAACCGTAATCATTTGGACATTTTGGTCCATGTGATGACGGTACGATTTCAAGGACATAAATAATGATGTTTATTGCTAAAATTTAAAAAATTTAACAAATTTTGAAGGAATTAAATGATTTGGATAAAAATTTTTTGCATCCCTGACGATTTGAAATTTCTATTTGCTTAAAATTGAATTTGCTTGAAAAATCCATACTGCTTAATTGTTTTAAAAAGCGCGTTACATATTGGAAAAAAGTGAAAGCTTATATTTTAAGTTTCTCCAAAGTGTAACCGACCAGATTTATTAAAATATCTCTGAGAACAACCACTTGTCTTTGGAATTCTTTATCGAGCCATGTAAGAGCTTTAAGGGAAATAACAAGATTTAGCTTGCTGTATTTTAACATTTCGCTTCTAATTAATGATTAATAAATTTGCCAGTTTTCTTTAAATCTACACTTTCTTTTTGCAGCTTCTTTATTTTTCTCATTTACATCTACACTCATAAAAAAATTTCCAGAAAATCTAAAAGAATAGCAGCCAATCGTTAGAAAATCGGGCTTCATTTAGCGCCATGACCGATTTTCTTGAAATGAAGTATATATTTTTCGTTAAATTGACACCAGAAGTGTAAAAAAGTTTAGAAAAATTAGCCAATCATTTACGAAATATTTCGCTAAATTTAAGAAATTTAGCTTAATTGTGTTTAAATCTTATGACACTTGAGTAAGTGTTTCTACCGTTTATTTATCATCGACTATAACTAAGAGAAACATTTTCTATGAAAATAAGAAATTTTCTACTGTTTATTAATCATCGGCTATAACTGAGAGAAACTTTTTCTCTGGAAAAATTTTGGAATTTTTGCAAAAAAAAAACCATTTTTAAGATTTTAAACAGCATCCTTTATTTAAATAGGAAATGCCTATTTTTAAATATAAGATTTTAAAAATTAATATTTTTATACTGGCAAAAAACTGCAAACAATATTATTATTAACATTAAATTAAATTTAAAAATGACCACTATTCGGAGACTTGAACCTCGGCCGCCTGAGTGTAAGTCCATCAGCTTATCCATTCGACCATCGCAGTTGTTAAACAAGCGTCGCTTAATTTGCATCATTTAGAATCGTTCGTTTTGTAAGTAATTTTATAAGTAATTTTATTTTTTGTAAGTAATTCTAGAAATATAAGAAAAGCATTCTTTAAAAAAATCACTTGTGGTGTACAAAAAAGAAAAACTTACATGTATTTCTATGATATATCAAGTAATGTAACTTATATTTCTTCAAACTTAAGAAATCACGCTGTAGTATGTTGCAAGCTGACTTGATATCGTCGTTACAAAATTGAACTTGCGAATCTGAAAAATTTGATTTTGAATTTTCCATACAATTTTCATTAGAAATGAAAAATTTAATTTTTCAGATTCGCAAGTTCACATCTGTAACGACGATATCAACACAGTTTTTCTTCAAATTATTTTCGCGTTTATAAAATTTTTTTAAATTTAACTTCTGTCATACCTTCATTTCTTATATTTTAGTAAAAACTTGTCTTCAAAACTGAGAAGCTGTTTTGATAACGTTGCAACCAATTCAAGGCGTAGGATCGTTCAATCCCGTAAAAATTCTCTACTTTAAGGAGAAATCTCTATAAAATATAGAAAAATACATGCTTATGAATTGAGGCCGCAGTTTCTTGATCTAAGAGAAGCAGATTTTTTTGACTGTATTTTATACGCTATCTAGATTTAGCTATTTCCAATTAATATTAAGATTAACTTTATAATAAGTATAATGGTTTAATTAGGTTTAAGAAAATTTTTAATTTGTATAATCCTAATCTGTGATTTGTATAATTTCAAAAATATTATTCCAGCTTTTACATTAAGGGCCAATTTTTCAGTGTGAGCTTAAACTCTAGTCAAATTAAACTGAGGTTAACTCACCAAAATCGGATGTTAAACTTGGTTTAACTAGATATTTTAGGATTCGTTGAAGTTAAATTGACTTAAATTATCATTTAGTGTGCCGAGTTTAAACATCCAATTTTGGTGAGTTAACCTCAGTTTAATTTGACTAGAGTTTAAGCTCACACTGAAAAATTGACCCTAAGAGAACTATGATCTTATCGTAATATAAATAAATAAATAAATAAACAAAAGAGATATATAAAAAAAAATTTTTTAATTTTTTGCCAGATAACTAAAAATACGGTAAATGATTTCATACAAATACGCTACAGTGGCATTTCAGCTCTTAATTGTTTTTAATCCATTAACCGCGGTTGGGTATTTTTTTACCAATGAAAATGCTTCTGCTGAATTGATCATATCTCTGGACTAGTAACAGCTAAGTGTTAATTTTTTGTTTGTTGCTTTTAGAATATATAGATCTATAAATTGTTTTTGCAGTGTCAAGAAATTTTCAAAGTCAAAAGTGATTAATTTTAAAAATCAGAACATTTGTGTAATTATCATTTGTAAACAATTTTATATACTCGCATTAAAAAATTATAAAAGCTCTTTTAGCCAATTATTCAACTCCGTTATATATTGAAAATTCCTGACATAAAACTGTGCTGTCGTTGTAGAAGTAATTTGTACCCATTTGAACACATTTGAACACATTAACGACGTTTGGGTATTTTTATACCCAACTCATATCTCGAGTTCGGTCAAAGATACAAAGTTGAGATTTTGGGCTTTGGCCAAAGATAATTTAACAAATACATACAACACAAAAGGTCGATTAACTACTTAACATTTATGGAATTCACAAATATTGATACATTTTAAGCGAATCGTTATTAGCGCTGTTCACATTATTATAATTCGCAAAATTGTTCATATTGCTATAATGAATAGCAAGAAAAATATACACGTTTGTGTGAATACCATAATTTTATATTATTATTTTTTTCAAGTTGTAAATATTTTGGGATTCGTTTGTATACTCTTAGGGAAAATATTTTTCCATTTTATTCTATCTTTAACAGCGACATCTTAAAAGAAAAAACTCATTTTGTCGAGTTTTTGTGTAATATTCTTACAAAAGTTAATTAATTCTTATAAACCACCTTTACCACCATCTTATCCACCTTTACCTATGGTTTAGAATGAAATCTTATATGCAAAATTTCAGAATAAAGCCTAAATTTATTCTAAGCATAAGTAAGTGTATTACAAGAAATTTAAAAACAAGCCTTAAAATAATTATTTATAATAACATTTTTCAATGATCAATATATCTCAATTTGATCATTTGACTAGAAATAAAAGGCTAAAAACATTTTATCTATTTTGTGCTAAATTTTCTTTATATAGGTAAATATGAGTAGCAACAAAAAGCACATTCAAAAATATAAATAACATTTTTAATTTGCATGAAAATAAGTTTTGGGATGTTATTTAACAATCTGTTATTTTGCAACTGTTATTTTGTTATTAAGGCCTTTTCTTCACTTGGTCAACGCAACTCCAACTCAAGTTGCTAGCCTGTGTATTTATACCGCAACCTTCAGATTAAGCAACTTGCACGCAACAAGTTCTCGATACGTTCTCAACGACACGACAAGCAGCTGTTTACTTGAATATATTATTTTAGTTGCACTAAAACTTTATAATAAATAGGTGCTTGTCTTGTTAATAAAAAGTGAACATTTGCAGTTTAAAAAATTAATTATGTTATAATGGTGTGTATTAATGGTTGCGGAAATAATCAACGATTATGAATGTAAATAATTTTACACTTAGTGCTGTGCTGCAAAAACTTAGCAAATATATACAACCGGGTACTTTTTCATAGCTCAAACATATACTGTTTTGCAAAAATTTTAAACTTTTATGTAAATAGGCATTATTTATAAATTGCATTACCTTAAAAACTAAAACTTTTTTAAGAATAACAAAATATTTCAATCAGAAAAAAAATTCGACTTATATGAAAGCAACCATTTTTAACGGTATATTTTGAGTACTAATAACTTAATAATACACAACATTACTGACATTAGATAAATCGGTAGAATTCTCACTTGCCACAAAGAAAAGTGACACATTGTCATCGATTCACTTTACGTACAGAAACACTTTTTCAAAAGGTTCCATTGAAATGAAATCGGAACATATGATAGCCTATCGATTTGGAATGAACGAATCGAACAGAAATCGATACAGATACGTACAGAAACATTGTAGGTGAGAGTGACATTAGAGTGACGTCAAATCGGTAATATGAGTCGGTAACTACGATCGCTACGAGTTACAGGAACGAGCTACAGGTTCGCTTTTGATGTTTAACTAGGCGAAAATAAGCATCAGCGAAATTTAACAGAAAAATATAACAGCAGCAACAATAACAGGCATCATCTGTTAACAGTAATGGCTTCCTGGTTGCTGGTTTATGATTTCAGAATTTGGAAATAGCATTTTTTTTACTTTCAGGTGTAGCTACAAAAAATGAGCACCAACGGTTGCATAATAGTATCGGTTTTTTTTCTGCAACAGTTTCAGGCGCAACTGTTATATGAAAATAACAGTTTTTCCCAACACTAATGAAAAGGCTCTCAGTCTTACTCTTAATATCTTCTCCAAGTGAAATTCTGGCTGCGGGCGTGCACTTATTTTTGTGTTTTTCTGAAAAATATATGTTCATTAAGTTCTTAAATTGAATTTTGAGACCACTCTTTATATGATCTTTTAAAAAATATAAAATAGTTATTTATAAAACTCTAATGTGAAGTTCAGTTTAGATGAATTGTTTAACAATGCTATTTTAATTCAATTTTAATAAATATTTAGCACTTTCATATTTTCTGGTACAAGGTATTTTTGCGATAAATGTCTATCTAAAAATTTTACATTTTTAAAATTTTCTCTAATACCGCTTGTTATGCGGCATCTGACTTAGAGATTCCATATGGCATTATCGGCTTTATTGGGATAATAGGTCTTCAAACATGCAGCACAAAAAAATAAACATTATTTTAGAATTTTCTTTTGGACAAACTGTTTATTAATTACACAGTCCGACAAAATCAAACTTTTTGTTGCACCCATGAGAAATGCCAATTTATTCTAAAAATATATGGGAAAAAAAACATACGTGTCTCGTAATTTTCCTCCAGCACGTCAAAATTTTTTTTATAATCGATTTTAAGGTTTTTATGATCACTGCTGACGTTTATTAAATAACAGTAAAAAATATGAAAACATGAACCCAATTTTATAAATTTTGGCATTTTAGAAAGGTTATAATATATATCAAATTTTTAAAATAAAAATCAGTTTCATACTTTGCTTAAATTTTTATTTATGTATTTTTCGAACAAAATTTTTGCTTAAAAATTTATAAGTTTTTAAATTTTTTTTTATTTGGGAAGCCACAGATCTCCAAACTATAAAGAAAATTTTTTCCACGTATGACGCCATTAAAGTTAGCATGTCGTTCAAAATTAATTTTTACAAAATGATATGGACTTTTCCCGTCAAATGTAGGAGACTTCAGTAACGAACATGGCGAACGATTTCACAAAAATTAAGCAGCTTAAGGAAAGTTGTTTCAAAGAAAAAGACCCAAGACACATGATAGCTGAATAATGTTGGTCTATGTTTCCAGACATAAATCTACGAGGTAATAAGAATAAAAAGTCGTCCAAAATTTTTAACAAGCTGGATTATTATTATTATTATTAACAGTTTATTTACAAAATAAATTGAGTAAAAAAATATAAAACTAAGCCCTAACTACTATGGTCTTCAGCTTATTAACAAGCTGGAATCAAAATACATTATATATAAAATATATATGCTTTAACCTTTCTTAAATGCTTTCATTTATAAAAATCCGTTTACTCTTTTATATATTAAAGCGTAATTGCATATTTAAAAGCGTCAGAAGTGATCACGAAAACAATAAAATTTATCAAAAAAATTTTTACATACTGGAGGAAAATTTCGAGACACGTATATAATTTCTAATGTCTATTTTTAGAATATATTGGAATCAGGAACCGAAAGTCAAATTGAAAGAGTAAGTCTATTCGATATTTGAATTTAGCAATGCGATGCTTGTAAGCTAAGCAAAAATAATCTATAATGCTTTGAATTTATCTGATTTTTTTTAAAAAACCAATAAATAATCGTTATTTTTTGATCAAATATATTTCGATCAAAAATAAAAGTTAAAATTTGACTTCTATTTTTTTAATCAAAAAATGTTATGAATATAGGTGAAAAAGAATAAAAAATGCACTCTATTAATTTTTTTGAAAATTTAAATTATTATAATAGTTAAGAAGAAATAGATCTGTCAAATTTTTAATCTTAATTTATTATCGAAAAAATAATAGTAAAATTTTAACTTTTATTTTTGATCAAAAACGTAAAAGACAAAATTTAATTTTTATTTTGGATCGAAAATATTAAAGTAAAATTTTAACTGTTATTTTTGCTCGAAAATTAAAAGCAAAATTTTAACTTTTATTTCTAATAAAAAAAAAATAAAATCCAATTTCAACTTATATTTTTGATCGAAAAATAAAAGTCATATTTTAACTTTTATTTTTGATAAAGTGAAATTTTATCTTATATTTTTGATAGAAAAACTACAAGTCAAATTAATACTTTTATTTTTGATCGAAATGAAAGTAGTCAAAAAATAGTGATTATTTGTTGACTTTTTTCAACGAAATTAACCGTTACGGACCCTGATTGGAATTTCTCATGAGTGCAAACCACTGTCACTGTTAATTTAATATTTTTTTAATATCTAAAATATGAACTCTTAAAAGTATTTTGGATTTTTTCAGAACCCCTTTTTTCCACTCCAGTTTTGTTGAAACTACATGTTATTTTAAACGGTAGCATAGATAGCCCAGAATATTAACTACTTTACTAATTATTTAAAAATTTGATTTAAAGATCGCTTTAAAAAAAAAACGCCAAGCAAATTAATGCGCTGTTTGCTGGCCTGAAATAATCCATCTAATAAATTATGTGACGGACGATTGGTGGCGGCCGTAGCCTAATGGGTAGAGTGCGTGGCCCCTAAGCTAAAGAACTGCGGTATCCCGGGTTTGAATTAATTTTTTTGTTCGGTCGTCACCTCTCTGCAGAAAATGGCAAACCTCAGAGAGTAAAAATTACCATGTAAAGCTTCTTGAGAACAGAAGCCGTTCGGAGTCGGCATAAAACACGTAGATCCACTTCTCGGTCATATGTGATCAGACATCTAAAAACATGCACAACACAATTGATCAATAGAAGCTAGGTGAAAGTCCTTCCAAGGGCTGAAATGGTCAGTTTATTTATTTTATAATAAATTATGTATCAACATTTTTAATGTAATTCCTATTTGTTCATATCTGCTTTAAAAGCTAGAGATTTTAAATAATAACTTATAAAATGTACTTCAATGTACAAAAAACGATTTGAGAGTTTTGTTTCTGGCAACCCTATTTGTGCCTTACCTCCATAGTGGAAACTTGCGTTTGATGGCTGGGACTGTCTTCATTACTCACCGCAGCAAACATCTTTGAGCTCGTTTAATTTAAGTGCTGTTCATTCTAATTGATATTGTGACCAACGAGTTGCTACACCGCACAGTGGATCGACCCAAGGAAAAGGGTGGAAATAGAAAATAAAAACTTTAAAATGCATATAAAAATATGAATTTATCGATTTTTAATTTTCGGAAATAAATATTTGCAATAACTGCTTGGTTTTGCTTCAATTCCTTGGAGTTTCACATAGTGTGATCTGCCGTAGAGATATGATTTTAGCCATCTAAGTAGAGACCCTCCAATAGCCTCATACCAAATTTTTGTCATTTATGTACAGTTTATACAAACGCCATTGAATTATGAACGCTGCAAAAATTCAGAATTTATTACTTGTTTTATTTAAATCAACATGAAAACACTCTAAAACAAGTAAGTTTGTGGTTTTTCTGGAAGTATGGCAAGGGGCTCCATCTTGCATGGTGTAGCCATCTGCAGGACAATTTAAGCCTTCCATGTAAGGCATAAGTTTTTATAGCGTTCATATATTGTTCGCTGTTCATTGTTTCTTCTATAAAATACTTTGGACCCGAACCTTCGTCGCTTATACAGCTCCAAATCATTAAAGAAGGTGGATGCTTCACTCTTATTGTCAATTTCGGAGAACCGTTCATTTGGTTTCCACCGCACAAATTTCACTGATTTGGTTACAGCTTCCAGCCGACACTCGTCACTAAAAATAACCTATGAAGATATGAAAAAATACATTATTGATATGCAACAAGTAAAAGTTAGAGAACTCATGTATATAAAGCATCATTACTACAAACCTTCTTTCAGGCTTCACGTTAATTACCAGTAGGACTACTGGAAGAAGGTGGGTAGTAATGATGATCAATAATTAAATTATGAATTTTTGTAGCGTTCATAATTCAATGGCGGGGTACTGTATTAAGATGCTGTGAGCATCATCAAAAACATCAAAAAAATCATGAAAATATCAGATACTATGATCATCAGACTATTTGACGGTAGATTGTCCTTTTCGGAAACCCTGTTGCTGCACTTTTAAATTTTGGTTGATGAGACTTGTAAGCTCACCACAAATAATTTTATCAAAAAGACTTGGAATGACTGACAAAGTAACTATGCCTCTAGAAATTCAAACTAACCTTTTATTACCATTCTTATCAATTGGTGTAGTATGGTATGATTTTCAAAATGTATAAAAGAAATGTACCAAGAGACAGTGATTTGTTCAGTGATGTACAGTGGCAAAAGCAGTTGGTCTAAGCAAAGCATCAGGAAGTTTGTAGGCATTAAGTCAGGTCATGGTCACTTTGATAAATCCAATTCTTTTAATGCATTAGAAATCTCTTCCTGCATTAAATTTTGATTTTCAACTATAATAGTTAAACTGGAAGAAGGAGTTTCATTTGGGGTAGGTATTTTGAGGGTTGGAAGATATAAAAAAAATTAGTTTATTTGTTACAAAATTGGACTTAAATTTGAGTTCGGTGGCTGCAATATACTTCTATGCTATTATATTAAATTGAAGTGGAAATTTAAAGTTTCCACTTTACTCCAAAAGTACTGGGACGATTTTAAGGAAAAAAGGTTTAAAATATCATATTTGTGTCACAATTTTATTTAGTGGTATTTTTATTTCGAAATTTTAATAAAAAATATATTTAATTACAGTGTTAAGTTTTTTAAAAAGTCATCCTAGCTACCACGTCTTGCTTCTTTCCACGCTTTGTGTTGAGAGTGTATAATAAACTCCGTGTTGTTCTATTTTTTTTTTTCTGTATACTCAGCCAGCAAAGTGCAACAAAAAAAAAAAAATGGATGTGCCTCGAGCAAAACATAAGAAGACTTTTTTGTATTTCTTTGACATCTATAGTTGTAGATTGATAAAAAAAGTCAGTGGCGAAGCCGCGTGCAATAGTGGCCTGCTAGTAATCTATACAAATTTTGTCACCAGGATTGCCACTAAAATTTCTAGTTAAGTATTTTTCTTGTTTTGGTTCACTGTGCACCGTAAGGGATGCCACATTTTTGGACAGACTTAGCGTTTAGCTATTATAAACAACAACAAACCAACAACTACAACAAGAATATTACTATCATCACTGAAACCACCGTTTCAATTATTTTTATTATCATCACTAAAGTTAAATTTTGCTATAAAATACCAACAACGTTGCTACCTCGCACAGTTAATTGCAAATTTGTTGTTATTACTTTGATGATTTTATTCACTTGCACGATTACCGCTGTTGTTATGGACGAACTGCTGCTGTTGTTGATCATCATTATCAGCATCATCATTGCTTGCATACAGATTGTCAAATAATTGTCAGCTTTTGTGTCGTTGTGGTTTTTGTTGTTGTTTACTACAAAATTATCCTTAAACAATATATAGTTGGTGTGAAATATTGTTGGTTCCTTTTAATTGACACTATTTAGATATAGTTGGAGTTCATTCAAATTTTATGGTTTATATTTGAATAAATATTTTGCTTTATTGTGGTTACTCATATTCATAGAATTTTAATTGCTCTCAATACCATATTTGGTTATAACAAAAACTATAAGCAATCGATAAAATTAAATTATAGAAGTTTTACTATAAGTCTGTTTCAAAATAAACACTTAGCTTGAAAAGTTAAAGGGTTACCTTTTTAAAAGACAATTAATCAAGACAATTATTTCTCAGAGAAAATATTTTTTAAATTTGCTTTATTTTAACCTGATAACGTTATTAAAACCAAATGCAAACAAACAAATTTGAATTTTTACTGCTGTAGCTACTTTAAGCGCAAATTTTATAGTTTCAAAAGTATGTATGTGGTCGGTATGAAACAAAATAAAAAACATTAATGGTTTTTCTTTAAAATTATTTAGGCGAAACTTATTTAGCACCGTTGTGATTTGAAACTCAATGAAACGAAAAGCGACAGTATAACTACAGTAAAAGCACACATTTACATCTGTAGAATTTAGCATATACACAAACCAATTTCAAAGACATTTTTAAAATTTGCAGCAGCTGTTGCACTGCCAGATTAAGTGCAACTCGGACAAAATTAGTGTATACTTTTAGGTAAGTTTTTTAAGTTTTAAGGTCTCTAATTTGTTACAAATTTACAGAATCACTTACCCCGAAAAATGCAAGGTGCGGCCTAAAAAGTTTTACTTTAAAAATTAGATGACTGTAAATAGTAACAAAATAGGAAATACAAGAAATATATATATATATATTAGGGTGGATCGATTTGTAGGGAGTGAAAAAATTCACCAATTTCCCTATGATTTCCGTATTCTGTGGGTTATTCCATGAAAATTTGCCGAAGAAACCATACCTCTATCGTTAAAATCGAGTCATCTACTTTTTGTTGGTAAAAAGTTCAAAAGTTACTTGCATTTTTGTCCAAATTTTGGACCATTTTTCCATTTTTTTCATGATTTTGTCCAAGAATATTACTTTCATGGCCATTTTTTTTTGGCTCAATCCATTATCTAATTCAATTTACAATTCAAAACGAAGAGTTCAAGCCCAAATTTATCGAATTCGGTTGATTAATTGACATAAAACCAACTTTTTGATTTTTTTCCCTTTTTATTTTTTTTCTACAAAAATTCAAATTAAGAGATAATAAAGTATCTATCAACCTATTATCAAAAAAAAAAATATTCAATTTGAGTGTAGTAAAAGACAAAATGTGAAAAAAACATTATTTTTTCTGAAAGTCTTGCACCCTGTGAAAAAATATGCCAATAATGTAAAGCGCAAATCAGTCCAGTCGTTACGTAAGGTTCGTAAGCTTCATAAGTCAAAAAAATTGAGCCAAAAAAATGGCCATGAAAGTAATATTCTTGGACAAAATCATGAAAAAAAAAGGAAAAATGCTCCAAAATTTGGACAAAAATGCCCGTAACTTTTGAACCGTTGGACCAAAGTTGGAGATTTTTTTTGTAAATTGATCAAAATGAGCTCACCTTTCCAACGCGATTAAACCTGATCGATATTTTTTGAGTTATGGATGTGAACGTGTAGGTAATATTTCATACGAACGTCAATTTGGGAAAAAATCTACCAACAAAAAGTAGGGGACTCGATTTGGTTCCTTCGGTATGGTTCCTTTGGCAAATTTTCATGGAATAACCCATAGAATACGGAAATCATAGGGAAATTGTCGAAAAATAAATCGACCCGCCCTAATATACAGTGACACATATTCGTATAAACGCACTTTTAATTTTAAATTTGCTACCTTCTCTCTCTTTTATTAATGCATTATTCAAAACAAATTCAAACTCATATTGTTCACTAAACTAACGGAAATTTGTACTGAGTACAAAAAGCTGTTTTCGTTGTTGTTGTTTTATATAAATCAGTTCAGTTTAAATATTTTACTAAAAACAAGTACACATTCCTTTCAACGCACCTGAATAAGGAGGTCGAAAAAATATTAGTGGTTTAAAGAAATAAGTATTTGCTTGTATTTAATTAACAATTGGTAAGTTTTGTTTAATTTAAATGTAAAAATATTTTCTTAATGATATTTTTTTAAGATTTTATCAAAATGCCAAAGGGAAAATACCTCAATGACACAGAAAAAGTCCAAATCAACCTGTAACATAAAGAGGGTTATTCAAATCGGGAAATTGGGCGGAGACTAGGAAGATCAGAAGCTGTTGTCCGCTCTTTTTTAAAAAACGGTGTTAATTATGGAGTAAAAAAATCCACGAAAGGCAATCAAAAACTGAGTATTCGCCAAGTTAATCAAATTAGGAAGGAAGCCACCACAAGTTTTTTGAACTCAACTCAAATAAAAGAAAAATTAGATCTTCCAGTGACAACGAGGCACATTGCACACATTTTACGTATTTCAGATAACGTTAAATGGAAAAAACCGGTGAGCAAGCCTGTGTTGAAGCCGCATCACAAAAAGGCGCGCTTAGACTTCGCCCAAAAACACATGCAATGGTCAACTGAGTGGGACAATGTTGTGTTTTCCGACGAAAAAAAATTTAACTTAGATGGCCCAGACTCTTACAGCTGTTATTGGCATGATTTGCGAAACAATGACGTACGTATGTCAAAAAGAAACTTTGGTGGTGGCAGCGTTATGGTGTGGGCGGCATTTTCATCTAGAGGTAAAGCAAATATCTGCTTTGTGCCGCCCAAAATGAATTCTAAAAAATACACGGAATTGTTGGATGATGCTCTCATTTCATTTTTGGATGATAAAATGGATGAAGACAGTATTTTTCAACAGGATAATGCTGCCATTCACGTTTCTAAAGAGGCATTAAAGTGGTTTGAAGAGCACAACATCCCACTTATGAAATGGCCTGCATGCAGTCCCGATTTGAATCCGGTGGGGAATCTTTGGGGATGCATATCACGCAAAATCTATGGACAAAAAGCCCAAGGACACCTTTACAAAACCGTGCTAGAGCTCAAGTTGGCCATTAAGGAAGCTAGGGAAGATTTAGATCGTCAGTTGCTGGAAAATTTAGTGAAGTCGATGCCGAATCGTATATTTGAAGTTATAAATAAAAATGGTGGACCAATTAATTATTGAAAATTAAATAATTACCCATTCCTATTGAAAATTAAGTTGATGCGTTTAAACGAATATGTACTTGTTTTAAGTAAAATATTTAAACTGAAATGATTTATATAAAACAACAACAACGAAAACAGGTTTTTGCACTCAGTACAAATTTCCGTTAGTTTAGTAAACAATATGAGTTGGAATTTGTTTTGAGTAATGCATTAATAAAAGAGAGAGAAGGTAGCAAATTTAAAATTAAGAGTGCGTTTATACGAATATGTGTCACTGTATATGTATTTATATTACTACCTTTAAGTAAAATTACCCCAGCTACACTACGCTAAGAATTATAGTTAAGTTATATAAGTTTATTCGATCACCACTGTAAATATCAAACGCAGCTGCAAGACAAAAGAAAAAGACCAAACCGACCAACGAACAACCAAACCCAAGCATATCTAGGCCAACCAGCTCAATACATACAGATAGGCAACCAACTAGAGTAATAGTGCAGATTAGCCAGTATGAAGAAAGCCTAGGTCATATAATTCCCAACAGGTTTTCACCCTACAGCGTATATAAAGGCGCAGTTAAGCCACACAAATCAGCATTACTTTTAGCTTTTCTTTTAGTGAATGGAACCGACCACCGACATTGATTACCGATTAGCGATTACTAATTACCAATACCGACTTACATTCACTAAAAACCCTCACCCTCGGCTAAAGTAGTTTCGACCGTCATCAAGGACAACTCCCTCCGACTCACACGACACGCACTGCGAAGTATAATAAGTCTATAATATGTCTATAATGAGGCCAATTTATCAATAAAGAATTTGAATTTAATTGAAAACTGCGTGGTTTTTATTATTTGTGGAAGTTTGTGGTCCTTTCATTTGACCCTGGCACGGCTGAGCTGACCTCAGCCATTAGACAAAACCACCGTCGCACTTTTTTAAAATTTTATGCTGTTAAAGTAATATAATAACGATTTGTATGTATTCAATATGATATATTTACAATTTATATATATATCCTTTTAAAATTAATAAATTATAAATAATATAGGGTCAGAATTCGTGAAATCGACACGAAAAAAATTTCTATCATTATTTTTTTTTTAATATTGATTTATTAGATACCTATGACCATAGTAAATTATTGGCAAACGAAAAATTAAAAAAAATTTTTTTTGGTAAAGTTATTGTAATGTGAAATTTTTCGTCACTTTTTAAATAAAGTCTCGCCATTCGCAAAAAAACGAACCGATTAAAATGAAAGTTAGGTATATCATAGATAATGAATTAAAGGTCAGTAAATTGTTAAGAAATTTAAGAAAAAAAATTTTTGCACAATTTTGGCAACGATTTTTTGTAAACAATTAAGATTTTTTATTGTTCTGCGCTATTACAAGATCTTAAAATAATAAAAAATTAACAATAAATTCTTAAAGAATTCAAATCCGTCGAGAAAAGTCTAGAGCCGCAATTATTTTAGAAATTATGGCGAAATCAACGCTGCGCTAAATAGCAAATTTACACGTTTCATTTTCTATAAGAACCGTCATGAAATTTTTCTTTAAATCTGGGGAAATTGTTTGCGAAATAATAATTTGTTTGCAAATTAGTTATTACATTAATGTTTATTCGTCGAAACTTTTTACAATCATGTATTACAAAATTTATTTACAGAAGTTCATAAACAACAATATTGCTCGAATTTGAGATTTGCTTACATGCAATTTTATTACAATCGATAGGTTGAAAAGAATGGTACAGTCGTTCCCCTAATAGTTTTAACATTAGAAAAATGATTTTGCAATTTTTCTTTTTCCTTTTCATGTTCAGTTTTAGAACAAAATTCAAAAACGATGTTATCAAAATTTTTTTCTGCCCACTGAAATAATTGAATTGGAGTGGTGATTTGATTATCGATTGGCCTTTGCAAGCTTGCACGAGATGCCAATCTTTTGACGGTCACACGCACCTTTTCCGTGCGAAGTTGCGAAAAAATGCCACTCAGTGTCAATATCGAAATCAGCCTTATAGTGCAGTACATTGATGAAATTGAATTTGTTTTTATATTGAGTTGCACACCCGTCAGAAAAAAATAGATTTTTTTAACATTGTCGTTTCCAAAAATGAGTTGCAAATAATTTATCATCTTTTTATTGAATAAATTAACAGCTACTGTATCATGCTTGTTATTTTCGGAAATAGTAACGAAGCATTCGTGAAAAATATCCGTCTAATGCTTGTAATAAATAACATAAGGATGAAGTGTCGCTTGATCATTCGACCAATGATAGGAATGAACTGCGTCTTGAATCTTAAAACTGTAGTTTTCGGAAAAGTCTAGTGTGACTAAAAACTCTCTCGCTTTTAAATTTTGTTTCGGTACACTCATCGGATTGCAACATGCATTTGGTGAGGGCATTTTTGCTTAATCCTCTTAAAAACCAATTATAAACAAATATTAATTTTTTACTATTCAAAATACGCTGTTTGACAGGTGTGGTAATGACCACTGCTTTAAAATATAAATATCACTACACATTGTTTTCGTAGTCTGTTCGAAATTTTTTTATGAGGAGCAGCGTTGATTTCGCCATAGTTTCTAAAATAATTGCTGCTCTATACTTTTTTTCGACGGATTTGAATTCTTTAAGAATTTATTGTTAATTTTTTATTATTTTAAGATCTTGTAATAGCGCAGAACAATTAAAAATATTAATTGTTTACAAAAAATCGTTGCCAAAATTGTGCAAAAATTTTTTTTCTTAAATTTCTTAACAATTTACTGACCTTTAATTCATTATCTATGACATACCTAAGTTTCATTTTAATTGGTTCGTTTTTTTGCGAATGGCGAGACTTTATTTAAAAAGTGACGAAAAATTTAACTTTACAATAACTTTGCCAAAAAAAATTTTTTTTTTAATTTTTCGTTTGCCAATAATTTATTATGGTCATAGGTATCTAATAAATGAATATTAAAAAAAAAATAATGATAGAAATTTTTTTCGTGTCGATTTCACGAATTCTGACCCTATAGTATAAATGTATACCTAATAATATTATAAATAAAATATTGATTTTTACTTTGAAAAAAAGAATAGAAAGTTTCTTTGCTGGTCACACCAAGATGAGTAAATTCAATCACTGCACCTCTGCTATACATACATATATAACAAAATAGGGGTATTCACGATTCAATGCACTTCCCAGTGCAGTTTAGGACTTGCAGTTGTGCAGTTAGGTTTTCGTGAACCCACCACACTATTTACTGTGAAATGTATTAAAGTATGTTTTATATGTCAGAATCAGGTGCTGGCTATTAAAAGAAAATATTTTATGCATACATTAAAAAAATATCTTTACTTTTTAAAGCAGCATGTAATTTAGTAGTATGTAATAAAGGAATTTATTACATTAATTATTTATTTTTCATTGATTTATTAAAATTAAATTCGCATCTATTAAATACCGCGTGATTTGGTATAAAGGGTAGTTTTTTTTGGGATTTTGAATAGCTGCTTTTATTGGCATCACCGAAATGGCAGAGGCAATGCATCATTAAGTTTTGCAAAGTTTGACGTCGTCCATTTTGAGACTTGTAGAGTAAAGTTTTTACATCGCAGATCAAATTACGATCAACGGCCGACCGCCCTAACACGCTATTGAGGTTTGGGAAATAATGAGATTCAGAGAGCAAGTGTCTATTAGAAAAAATTTATTTAATACAATGTTACTTCTGTTTCCTTGTTCTTCGTTTGTCTCATCTCTGTGCTGTGTGTGCTTTGCAAAAATAAGCAATTAAAATTCTCTATTTTATAAGTCATTTTAAAAAGTTATATAACTCAATTCCTTGAAAAAACCCAAAGGTTTCTATCCCAATTGGCCGTAAAAAATTCAATAATAATAAACAAATGTTAACAAGTTGAAATTTTTTTAGTAAAAAGGAATTAATAACAATTTTATATTACGCAACCAAAACATTTTAGTATTTTAGGACATAAAGGATTTTAAGATTTATTTTAAGAATTCCGTTCTTAAAAATGCCAAAATAAAAAATAAGTTAAAAAAATCATCCCTTTTTATACATTAGAACAACAACAAAAAGCTATATAATCAGAAGAGTCTTTCACGCGCAATTGACTCGCCAAGCATTTCAATAACCAAATCTTCGACATTTAAATATTTTGCTAATAAAAATGTTGGCATGTTGACCACTTAATAAATAGTAGGTAGATATTTTAAGAGATTGACCCAAAACGTTTGATAAAAACATGAAAAAAAAAATAAATAAAACGGAAAAAATTCCATTTGAAGAAGCATCATAGTATAATAACAACAACATGCGATAAAAGGCAACTCTTATAAAGTCAATGAACAGAAAAATTATTATTCTACGAGATTTCTAAAGGAAGAAGAAGCAGTAGAAAATGTGAGGGAACCAAAAAAAATACAGTATTATAACTTATTGGCACAGAAAAGGATTTACATTTATGCCTAACAACAACCACAACAGCAACATCAATAATAATAATTTGTTTATGCTAGTGTGTAAATATGTATATTTGAATATTATAAAAGTATCATACATACTATGAGTAGAATGTGTATAAGTAAATTTCGGTGACTTACTGGGCAAGTGTCTGTGTGTGTGTTGATATGTGTGTTGAGAGGATGACAAACACTTAAGTAAATGACAGAATATTTTTGTTTACGCAATATATCTTTGAAGAAAATATTTTAAGCAAATAAAATTCTTAAATCATCATTCATTCAAAGCATTTATCATTAGTTTCTATCATCAATTTAAATATCTTTCAAAAGATTTTCTCAAGCTTTTTTTATATTACCCTCAGCACCGAGTAGAGTAAAGCATGTAACAAATTGAAATTATGTAATAATTAAGATTCTAAAATTTAAAAAAAAAACATAAAAATATTTAGTTATGAAAATGAAAACTAAAATATGACAATTAATATAAAAATTTTTAGAGAAAAAGTTTAAAAATTAAAATTAAAGACTAAAAGACTAAATTAAATATTAAAAGAAAATCTTAAGAATTAATAATTTTATATAAGGCATTTAAAATTAAAATTCAGAATACACAAATTTCAATTTTTAATTTTGATTTTCAAAAAAATTAATATTAAATTTATTTTTTTTTAATATAATTTTATTAAATATTTTCTACATATTGGCTTAACTTATCAATTTTTAAATATTTCGTTATTATTCATTAAAATAAATTAGGAAATCATCTGTTAAAACAAAAATGGCTGCTGTCAAAATTTTAATACCAACCAACCAGTTTTGAATGTTCTACCAACCATGAGACATTAAAAAAACATAAGTCATATTTTTAGTGTAAAAAAAATGCAATTAACTATGCAAATAAAGTCGTAAACAAATAAAGTATTTCGTATTAAAGTGAAAAATTTGGGTACAATAGAAAAGGAATGTTTAGGATAAAAAAACTTCAACAAATAAACAAAATACAACAACACAATGAAGAAATTGATAAGGCTGCTGAAAAAGCAAATAAGTACAACGTTCCCTCAATACTCAAGTAACAAATACCAAAAACGAACCTGACCTGCGGCCAAAAACTAAAAGTCCAAAATTAAATCACTTCACTTAATAAAACAGGAAAAGCGAATTTTTTCGTTTTTATTTTCAGATGCTAAGAAACGACAATAGCAACCTAGCGCATAACAACAGAAAGAAAAACAATTTAATACAATATCGAAAATATTGCTTTTGCAAAATGAAAAAGAGAAAAAAAGGACTTCATAAAGAAAAACTGCCAAAAGGTGGGTTATATATAGACATTAACTGAAGCCTCGGAGTGCGTTGAAGTTCGTTTCTTTGTATTCCTTGTAAAATGAAAACTTTTTTAATTTTAAATTCCAGAAGTTTGCTGCATAAAAATGAGAAATGATATTTCTTATTTGTGTGCAGAATAATAAATATATTGAGGTCAGATAAGATGGGAGTGCAGAAAATACAACGATATATATACATACATTGAAGTTGTTTGTGATTGAAGCTTGTAAGAAATATTGCAACGGACATGCGATATTATTTTAAAAAACGACAGCATGTAACAGCAGAATTAATCATTCATATGATTTTTTCCCAAGTTAATTTTCATATATAATTTGTAATACTTTTTTCTGGGAATTTACATATTTTTAGATGCTCTTAAAACATTGCAAAACTAAAATTGACTTAAGTAAGATGAAAGGGGTAGAAAAATAGTAGGATGGCATGTTGATTTGTCTTTAAGTATTAAAATTATTTTTTTTTTGATAAAAATTTCTGGGGTTTAAAAAAAATTTAAAATATAAGTTATTAGAACAATTTTTTCCTTAAAAATGTACAAAACTGAGCGACAAGACATTTGAAGTAATCTTAATATTGTACTCTTGTTTCTGGATTACAAAAAAAAAAACACGAGTTTAACTATGTTCATAAAGAAGTTATTAAACACAAAAATTAATGAGCTAGCTTTCAATTATAAATACGAATAACAATGAGAAATAAATGAGCAGATATGTTAACTTACTTTAAGTGTCTTTCCCCAGTAGTTATTTTGGAGTGAATTGAAAAAACCTACTAGTTCATTTCTAGCTCAACAATTTTTTTAATTTTCAAACTGTTTGAGGAATAAATGTAAAGAATTCAACAAAATTTAAGCTTTTGCATTCTATAAAAAAATTGTAATTACATAATATAAGAAACGCATCATCAATATCACATGCAATAGATAAAAATAAATGCCTCTCACGTTTAAATACTTTCAAACCACTTTAAGACCTACTTAAGACTTTCGCAAAAAGTACCAGTTTGGAAATGTTTATAATGGAATTAATTCAAATAAAGGAAAAAAGGAATGTTTTTGGGTACAATTGTCTTTTCCTATGACATCAACGCTAGGGAGTCCAATCCCGGAAGCTCTTTTCGATCCCGGGATTATCCGGATTGAAAATCTCAATCCCAGGATCCCGGGACTAGTTCGGGATTGAAAACTTTTAGAAGTAAGTAATTTAAAGCAACAAAACAAAACATTAATTTGAAATTAAACATTTATTTGAAATTAAAGATGATGTTGTTAAAGCTTATTTTAAAACTTTTTTCTACAGGGAGCTCTATTTATATTTAAAATTCTTTATCTCCGGTTCTAGCAATCAGATTTACTCCAGTTTTAATTATTATTCTACTTCACTCTTCTCTGTAGTTGCACTTTAACGTAGGAACAACGTAGAATTTAAAACAAAATGTCAAAATTATTGAATATTTTAAAAGTTCAGTTCGGGCATGATTCAATTATTATAGGTTGTCCATTCGTTTGACAACACCCGTAAATTTGTAAAAAAAATATATTCTCTCTCAAATATAAATGACAACAAGGGTTTTGTGGTCTTCTAGGAAAAAAGTTATGTTTCAGTATTTTGTTGTGTATCTTTTTTAAAAAAAGTAGTTATTCTATATTTTGCTGTTAGCAGGAAAAACATAGTGTGCATGCTAATAATAATTATTGCTCTGATAATTATTATTGAAAATTGTTTTTGAATTTTGTTGCGAGTCGTTTTTGTTCAATTGAAATATAAATCGCTACTATTAAGTTGTAATTGTTAAAATAACGTGCGGTATTTGCAAAACAGTGTATTTTCGTGATAAAATTCGAAAATATCATGTGCCAGTGGATCCAATAAGGCGTCAGCGGTGTGAATAGATTTGCACAACAAAATATTGAAATTAGTTTTTTTTTTAAAAATCACTTAAATTTTCTATAAAAACAAACAAGCAGTGCAGGACGTAGTAGAAAAAGCAGCAGTGAAATGTATCCTTAGGTATTTTGTACTGCGAAAAAGTATGATATTCCTGCAACTGATTACTTTGATTTGCAACTGATTACTCTTTTGCTCTCCTCTTTAATTTTACGGGTGTATATCTTCATTCTTGTGAGTAAACGTCAAATAGTAATAGTAATTGAATCGGGTTTAAATTCATACGAAGAAGAAAAATCACAAAATCTATAAATCTATAATTTAAATTAATTCCATTTGATTTTTGGTTTAGACATTCATTGAATATCTAATATTAACTATTAGATCGACACTATGGAGTCGATGCAGTCAACATCACTTGAAAAAAGAGTATCATTAACAAACTAGGAAATTAGTTTGTCGCATATGCCTTCTCAAGATGTTGTTGCTTTTGGTACATCTAGTGATTTGACCACAATAAATCTGCCAATTAATCAGGATATATCACGATTTTATTTCTTCTCGGGCGAACGAGTTAAAAGGCAAAGTAAAATGTTTTCTTATTAAACTTTTACTCCACATGTTGTGGACAGATTGCTTCAAACTTGGAATCCGTTAAATATTGAAGTTATTAACAAAAAGAGTGTTGCCTTAAAACTAAAATATTTGCTTGACAGATATTATTAAGTGAATAAAACAGAACACAAGGCCACGCATTTAGAGCATTCGTTAAATCAACAAAAGAATTATTTTTTATTGGTAAATGTAAGTGCAATTTAAAAACAGCTTTATGTTCATGTGGATTGATCCCAGGACACCTGAAAGAATTTATATTGGACCAAAATAATGAAAGAAAATTAACAATACCGGAATTGTTAATGGCAGATATTGAAGCAGCATCTTCTGAAGCAGAAGCACCTTCTGTACTATATATACCGAAAATAGAGAATGATGATGATGATGGTGAAAGTCTTGCTGTTACTCCGATGAAACGAGGACCATACACTCCAAGATATGATGCTCAGAAGTTTGCTATGATATGCGACCGATTCGGTGTGGCGGACAGAGTAGCTTCAGCTATGGCAACATGCCTTTTCGAAGATTTCAATGTAATAGATAGTTATGGCGAACTTGTCATTATGGATAAGGCTAAAGTACGTAGAAAAAAAATAAAATGTAGACAAGCAGCACTTCAGAAAAGGTATGATGCTTTCAGTTTAGTAGCATTCTCTTTTGATGAACGAAAGAATGACTCCTTGGCGAGAGAAAAGATCGATGAAAAATTTCATAATCTCATTGTAAAAGAACCTCATTTAGTTATTCTGAAAAAGCCTTATTCTCAATTGATACATAAAATTGGATGCTGAAGATGCCACAAGCAAACTGACAAAAATCAATGAATTTTTCATGGACAAAGCAATTTCCCTTGAATCACTGGTAGGCATATTTTGCGATGGTGAACCGGCTAATACTGGCGTTAGAAATGGTATTTTGCGACTGTTTAAAATACAGTTACAAAAACCATTACACTGGTTCGTATGTCTGCTTCATTTCAACGAATTGCCGTTACGCCATTTGTTTAAGAGTTTGGATAACTCTACAACCACTGGTCCACGAACAAAAAGCGGAACGTTGAGCAAAGAGATTGAACACTGTGAAAAAATGCCGGTTTTTAATTGCAATAAAACAATGTTTCTGGAAAATATTAAAAAATATTTTTGAAATTTTTTTTCAGATGGTAGCATATTTCGAACAGATTTCTCTAGAAAATATGCCATCAAACAATTTAAAAATTTTAGTAGTCTATATTATGAAGGTTTACACGCCAATGCATTTCAATGTTAAATATGTGTATGGTAGTTGTTGTGTGTGGTAGTTCACTATTTTGGAAATTCATACGTTGGACTTAATATTTGGAACCTAATCTGCGCAATATTATAAATAATGTCGCAAAAGACAATTCCTATTTTGCGCACTCTGAAAACGTTCTATTGACAATGCTGTTTGATGAAAGGAAAGATATACGTAACAGAGCAATAACAAAAATTTTACATTATCGAAAACAAATTGACATTCCGATGCACCTAAGAGTTCATCGAAAACCTATTGCGAATTGAAATGGCACAAATTATTTTGATATGATTGACTTAAATGATGACAGCATTCTATCTGAACCGCAGTTGGCAAGATCCATACAATATGATGATTTGGTACAATACTTAGACAGTGATGAACCACCACTGCCTGATCCACTAATTACCTCACGCATTCAAAGTACGGAGAGGCATGCGCAACTACTTACCAGTGTTTCGAAACGTGCAATAGAGAAGAATCGAGAAGGAATTATGGCGGTGACATTAGAAAGCCGCGAAAAATTACCTCGGCTTGAAAGCAAACAAGATTTCAAGAGAGACGGCGTTTCATAAAAATTTTTTGTATGTTCCTAAATTTTGTTTTTGTAATATCTTTCAGTACAGGGTTGTCCATATTCGAAGCGCCCATTTTATTTTTAAATAAATCAAAGAAACCACAATTTTTTGTCTGTTCGTCATAAATATCATTTAATTGGGTTCAAGTAGATTTGCTTACATTATTTCTTGAATATGATAACTCGTAAATGGTCGCCATTGGGCTCTACGACATATTGTGCCCGTTTTGCAGCATTTTCCATGGTTTTCTTCAACATTTCGATGGGAATGGCGGTTATTTCTTGACGGATGTTGGTTTTCAGCTCTTCTAGGGTCTTTGGCTTGTTGACGTAAACCTTTGATTTCAAATAACCCCACAAAAAGAAGTCTGGAGGCGTTAAATCTGGTGATCTTGGCGGCCAATCGAAATCACCATTTTTTGACATCAAACGGCCAGGGAACAATTGCTTCAAAAAACCGATTGTAGTGCGGCTTGTGTGTGGTGGCGCGCCGTCTTGTTGAAACCAGTAGTGCCTGATACGCTTTCGACGAACGATTGGCATTAAAAAATTGTTTATCATATCGCGATAACGCTCCTGATTGACAGTAACTCTGTGGCCATTATCATCTTCGAAAAAGAACGGCCCAATGAGCATTTTAGCACAAACGCTGCACCAAACAGTGACTTTTGCATCGTGAAGAGGTACCTCTTGAATCTCTTGTGGATTTTCAGTGGCATAAATACGGCAATTTTGTTTGTTTACCGTTCCGTTCAACTGAAAATGAGCTTCATCGCTCATTTTTTGAAAGCACGTTGAGTTTTCACTATTGACTTGTTTTGTTGAATGTAAATTTCAACAATCTTAGAGCGTTCGCGTGGCGTGTACTATTCCATTGTAAACATTTGCTTGGAATGACGCTTCAAACGCGGTATGTCATTAGTCGATTTGGCATCACTGCGGAAAGTTACAGTGTTGCCAGATGGGCGCTTCGAATATGGACAACCCTGTATTATTTTTTCTTCAATTTCTTTTTTCAAGTTATTTTAAAAATAACTGAAATACAAATTACTTAAATAATCTTATTGATCTACTAATTGTTCATGCTGGCCAGCTTTGCTAAACATGTTGATGCTTTTTAACCAATTCTTACACAAATTTTTGCTTTGCATTAATAGAGTACCCGGCTTAGCTCAGGAAATGACTATTTTTCAATTTTCAGGGGCATGTTAATAAACAAAAAACATAAATAATATTAATGACTAGCAAAGTTTTATGAAGGAATAATATACGTGTAACAAGAAAAGAAGCAGCTTTTTTAACAATTTTTTTTAGATATAAGATGTTATTATTTTTTTTTAATGTAAACAGGTTATTGTACATAAAAAATACCTTATAAAAATTTTTTTAAACAATTTTTTTGGCTTTTTTATAGAGGGTGCTGAAAATGACATTGAAAAAAGACATCCAAAACTGTTCGATGGGTATGGCCCCTCCCATGCATCTGAAACAACCAAATCAAATAAATGTAATTTAAAGTATCGATCATTAATTCGGCATACCCATACGCACGAACCCCGGGGGTTTTTTAAAATTATGGTGAAAGTTGGAGTAAATTTTTAAGGTAGATTTTCGAATTTAAAAAGGTAGATTTTCGCGCACTTTTTGTCTAAAAAAAAAACAAAAAATAGGTACTTGAATTTAGCGGGGATGCTTAAAGGACAAAATTACGAACAAAAGATTGAATTTAAGGCAATAGATTTCGATTTATCTATCAAACCGTTTAAAAAAAACTAGTTTCGAGGAAATCGCGTTTAAAGTTTCTTTTTCGCTGTGGAAAGTTTAGACATAGGCTAACGAAAACCGTTATAACTTGTCTTGTTTTCTTAATATCGATTTAAAAATATGCAGTTTTTTCTAGAAAATATAAAGAACATAACAAAAAAAAAAATGTTGTGCAGTGCAAAATAAACTTACAAATTGTTACATAACATATTAAATGTTGAATATTATTAAAAGTTAATTTTACTCTCTCAGCTTGAACTTTACTCGTATTTTACTCGACAATGTGCACGGAAATACACTTATTGTATAAGGAAAATTAAGGTTAGAAAAGACCTTTCAAAATTAAATTTTGTATTCTTATACATTAAGCTGATCAACGCGTCTTATTTTTTAGAGAGGAGTGTTCGGATATTATTACAAATATAACCCGCTGATGAGAGCACCGTTCTGATTCTATGCTAGTTGCAGAAATAGTTGAACGATAATCGTAAGGAATCTTTAAGTATCGACTATGATTAGTCAGAATATCTGACAATTTTAAAATATTTAGCTGACTTCCCGATGTTACAGGTTATGCAAAGTCTTTGCTCCAGTGTTTCACGCTCATCGTCCTTACAATATTTTTCAGCCCAAATAAAAGTTTTTTCTAATTCTATATATTTATCAACTTAAATTAAAATGGTTGCATTTACACGAATATTTGTAGCATAAATTTTTTATTTGATAATCCCGGGATCAAAGAAAGGCAATCCCGGGATTTAAATAGGCTTAAATTGACTTCCCTAATCAACACGTAAAAAGCATCAGTTCGATCAATGTAGAAGGGTATTATACAAGGAACAATACTGGTCTTTTTTGGAACTAGTTCAGAACTATTTAAAAGTTGGACCCATTTTCTGCAGAGTTTCTACAACTTTTTAACCGTCTTCAAAAAAAAATAAGGTTCTCAAGTTCGTTGGTAACTATGTTTTTTTTTCTTTTGATGTGTGTACATCGATAATTCCTTGAGCACTTGCCCAATTCCCTTATTTTTTTCCACTGCGAGAGACATTGAACACGGAAGTGCCCGTCTAAAAAAGTTGGCGGTATTTGACAAAAGGGCGTGCCAATATTAGGAATACACTTGATCTCGAATTATATTGATACAAGGGTGGTGAAATTTAGTACAGGCTAGACACAATTATGAAAAATTGCGATAAATAAAGTTGGCGGCATTGAACAAAGGGGCGTGGCAATATAAGAAAAACACTGTATATCGAATAATATTGTCACTAGGGTAGTAAAATTCGTTACAAGAATGGGTAAAATTATTGCAAAACACGATAAAGAAAGTGGGCGAAATTCCAATATTAGAAAAACACTGTATCTTGATTAAAAATGTCAACAGTGTAGTAAAATTCGTTGCAGGAATGCGTATAATTATTACAAAATACGATGAAGATAGTGAGCGGAATTCAACAAGGGGCGTGTCACTGTTTGAAGAACGCTGTATCTCAGTTAATATTGACACAAGGGTTCTGAAATTGAGTACAAAAGTATATAAAACTAGCTGAACCCGGTGTGCTTCGCTACTCCCCTCGTTATAAAATAAAATTAAAAGTATTTATATATTTTTCACGCCATCGAATTTTCGAAATAAGTCCACCCCAGCGCCACCTACCGTGTCCATTTATACACAAATTATTTTCTTATGATCAAACAAACATACATTCTGAATTTAAGTTAAATTGGTCTATAAATTCAAATTTTCGATATAAGTCCACCCCAGCGCCACCTATCGGGTCCATTTATACACAAATTATTTTCTTATGATCAAACAAACATACATTCTGAATTTCAGTTAAATTGGTCCATTAATTCAAATTTTCGACATAAGTCCACCCCAGCGCCACCTATCGGGTCCAAATATAGCCTATGTTACCCACCGTACCAAGATGAACATTACCTGAAAATTTCATCAAAATCGGCCCAGCCGTTTTGGAGTCCATACGTTACATACATACACACATCCTATTTTATATATATAGATTATATCAAAACAGGATCAAGAAAGTAGGCGTAATTCTACAAAAGAGGTTTAAAACTATAAGAAAAACACTGTATATCACATAATATTGAAGTTAGGGCATAAAAATTCGTCACAAGAATGGGTGGAATTATTTCAAAAATTTATTATATTCTCAAAAAGGGAAGAAATAACTACTTTAAAACAAACAAAAAAAAAAACCGACTTTAAAACCACTAAAAATTAACAAATATTTTTCAATTACTTTTCCTATTAGTTTTTTGGTCGAATTTGATAATTTATTTATATACATATACATTAGAGCACCCATATATGCTTTTTTCTGATTTTCTTCGCTCCCCGTCCACTTTCCGTTAGATTGAGGCTAAAAAATAAGATTTGCAAAAAAACTAGACTTCGGTAGTGGAAAAAACCCAGGCCCCCGGAGCTTTTATACCCAAAAACGGTCAAAAAATGGTGCATGGCTTAACTACTCTATAACTCGTTAAATAACAGTTTTACGCTACTACATTACGTAAACATTTTTATGCACAAGAAAACGACAAATATTTTTTTCATAAGCAATGTTGACCTTAGAATGACCTTTCATGGTGTTTTAAGGTGCCAAAGTCACAATTTAGAGGTTACTTTTTTTTTGAACGCCCCTCGTAAATTTTTGGACCGAGATATTTCTGGACAATAAACACCACGTTATGGAGAATTAAATGAAGTTTCTTCCAAAGCTAACCATTTTTGAAAATATTGATTTTTAAAGTCGTGAGAGTGTTTTAAGTTTTTTCAAATCTGACTTTCTTCACTCTAAGCACATTTTCAGTTATTGAAGCAATATTATAATATTTTCAGATGGATGTATTAAATTTGCTAATGTACTGCTAGGGCTTAATGAACCTGCTACTGTACATTATATTGCTAGTCTATGAAAACACATAACTCTGAAAAAAAATTATAAAAGAAAGAAACATCATGTTATAGTGTTGTAAGTAATTTAATATAACGTAATTTTTTCAAGTTTTGAATTTTATGGCCGTAAGATTATTTCAAATATTTAATCAATTTTGATTTTGAAAAATTTTTTGATGGCAGATCCTTGCAATGTTGCTCCATTGTATGCAGGATAAACTGTTTTTGCTCTTCCTGATGCGTTAATACAGCATTAAATAAGCGCAATTCCTCGTTCCGCAATATCATTTACCATTAATATCTTAATGATATCTTAATACTTACCAATCAAGTACGCAGTTTTGGTTGCACTCTTATGTTCCATGATTATTTTTTATTCACAAGAAATCACTTTTAAACAAATTTTAATACCTTTTTATCACGATTACGCCGTAATTTTCTATATTTTAAAATAGATCGCTGTTGATTTTTTTTCAATGTTATGTGTTTTCATAGACTAGTGTTGAATGCACACGAATTCTGGTCACTGTACTATTTGAATTGAGCGTTGTGAAATTCGTATGCAAAGCAAAAGCTACATTATCTGTATCTCAACTGAAGAAGAGTAAGTGAGACAGCTAATATCTGCAAGTCTACATTGCATGGAGGTATAACTGTTGTTTTCGTTTTGTACTTATACGCACGCTTCTTTAGTTTTATCGTTTATCTTTTAACTTACTTCTTGTTTAGCTTCGACAGTGTAAAGATCGGCAAGTTGCGAGGATAAATATATTTGACTGAAAATAAAACTGAACTTTGGTTGTCAAATATAAAACTTAAATAGATATTGTTTTATTTAATACATGGCATGTTAGATTATGCCTATACTAGCAATATAGTGTACAGTAGCAGGTTCATTAAGCCCTAGCAGTACATTAGCAACTTTAATTCATCCATCTGAAAATATTATAATATTGCTTCAATAACTGAAAACGTGCTTAGAGTGAAGAAAGTCAGATTTGAAAAAACTTAAAACACTCTCACGACTTTAAAAATCAATATTTTCAAAAATGGTTAGCTTTGGAAGAAACTTCATTTAATTCTCCATAACGTGGTGTTTATTGTCCAGAAATATCTCGGTCCAAAAATTTACGAGGGGCGTTCAAAAAAAAAGTAACCTCTAAATTGTGACTTTGGCACCTTAAAACACCATGAAAGGTCATTCTAAGGTCAACATTGCTTATGAAAAAAATATTTGTCGTTTTCTTGTGCATAAAAATGTTTACGTAATGTAGTAGCGTAAAACTGTTATTTAACGAGTTATAGAGTAGGTAAGCCATGCACCATTTTTTGACCGTTTTTGGGTATAAAAGCTCCGGGGGCCTGGGTTTTTTCCACTACCGAAGTCTAGTTTTTTTTTTGCAAATCTTATTTTTTAGCCTCAATCTAACGGAAAGTGGACGGGGTGCGAAGAAAATCAGAAAAAGGCATTTTCCATATATCTTGTGGGTGCTCTAATATACATACATATTATTCTTACATACATATAATTCTTACACTCAGAAAAAAAAAATTCTAGAAAAATAGCACCCAATCGTTAGAAAATCGGGCTTTAATTAGCGCCATGGCCGATTTTCTAAAAATAAAGTATATATTTTTTGTTAAATTTACACGAGAAGTGTAAAGCAGTTAAAGAAAATTATCCAATCATTTACGAACTATTTCGTTAAATTGAAGAAACTTATCGCATTTGTGTTGAAATCTTATTACATTTTAGTAAGTTTTTCTACCGTTTATTTATCATCGGCTATAACTCAGAGAAACATTTTATCTTAAATAAGAAATTTTCTATAGTTTATTAAACATCGGCTATATCTACGAGAAACACTTTCTAAAATAAGACATTTTTCATCGAATGCCTAGAGAAAATTTGGAATTTTTGCAAAAAAAAAATAAACCTTCTTTAAGATTTTAAACAGCATCCTGTGAGAATTATGATTTTTTTTACTGTCGAAAAACTGCAAACATTATTATTATTTAAATTTTTTAATAACAAATTTAATTAAATTGAAAAGTAACCATTATCCGGAGACTTGAACCTAGGCGTGAGTGTAAGTGCATGGGCTTATCCATTCGGCAGTTGTTAAACAATCATCGTTTAATTTGGTTTATTAAGAATCATTTGCTATGTAAATAATTTTAGAGCATTTTTTTCTAGAAATATAAGAAAAGCATCCTTAAAATAAATCACTTGTGGTGTACAAAAAAAGAATAACTTACATGTATTTCTATGAAATATCCAAGTATTGTAACTTATATTTTTCTAAATTTAAGAAATCATGCTGTAGAATGTTGCTAGCGGAATTGATATCAATACAGTTTTTCTTAAAACTATTTCTGCTTGTATACAATTTTTGTAAATGTAACTTTTATCATACCTTCATCTCTTATATTTAAGTAAAAACTTGTCTTCAAAACTAAGAATCTGGTTTTATAACGTTGCAACGACATCAAGACGTGAGATCGTTTAATCATGTAAAAATTCTTAACATTAAGGAGAAACCTCTATAGAAGATAGAAAAACCCAAGCCTATGAATTGAAGCCACAGTTTCTTAACTTAAGGGAAGCAGTTTTTTTGAGTGTAGAAATTCCGAGAGAGGAATTGCAATTACTTCGACCTTTCAATTCTATTACAATTTTTTTAAAAAGCATTTTAAAGTTAAGAAGTAGCAATTCTGGTATTCCGACTTTTAACAATTTTTTACATATGCTTAGTTTGTGAGAATTTACAAGCAAAATTAACTTTTGTTAAATGAAATTAAACGTACAATGTTACAGTGTCAAAAGATTTTTTAAAAAAATATACAAAGTGTTTTTATCAGTCAGCTTTTATCCCAAAAAAATAATGAAGCTTTTATTGTTCGCAGTCACTTTTTGACGCCTTTTTTATTTTCTACAAAAATGAAAGTGGTGGTCTACAATCATTTAGTTTGTGCATTCTAACAAGCCATAGGTGACCAAAATCCGTTATCATTTGGTTAAACTGCAGCAGTTTGTATGCTGCGAACGCATATAAGAACAATCGGTGATTGTCAATTTGAAAAACACCTAAGAACTGCTGCCATATTTCCAATTTTCTACTGATTTCAGTTACTTTAGACTTTTTCGAAAGACATTTTATAGTTTTAATGGATTCTATTGAAACTATCAAGGATTTTGGTTGGTTATTACTTTTAAAAAATTAAAGCAAAAAATTGTTAAAAGACGTAATACCAGAACTCCTACTTCTTAACTTCAAAATGTTTTTTAAAAAAATTGTGATGAAATTGAGAGGTCGGACCAGTCGAGATATAATCACAAGATGTTCCTCTCTGGGAATTTCTTAGAATTTTGGCTGAAACTGATTTAAAGATCGAATCAGTCACACAATGTTATTATATTGAAAATCTGATTATTTTTATTTTTACTTATTTGTTTTATTATCATAAATATATTAGTTTCTTTATGAATATAAAAGCTTGAAGTCGGCGCTAATTTTTGCCACACAATCATAATCTTTTACCATCCCCGAGATTTAAGTCAAGAAGTTAAGATCAGCGAGTAACAGGCGCACTTCCTAACAAAAAAAAAGTTCTCTTAATTGTGTTAAACACAAGGTTAAAAATCTTAGACTTAATTTTAAACTTTTTTGGATTACATATAGCACAACACCAAAAAAATATTACTTTTTAAAACAAGAAAAAGTTTAAAACTGTTTAATAAAAAAAAATAAAACAATTTACTCTGACCATTTCATGATTTGATCACACGTCCTCTGATGTGCTGATCATCACCTTATCCACTCGTCCAACTCAGTTGTTATCAAGGTTTCGCTTATTTTGCATCATTACGAATGCAAGGTAGTTGCTTACAGGAACGAGGGTTCGAGACCCAGCTAAATTAAGCTAAAGTGGGGATTAAAAAATAGTTTTTTTGATTAAAAATTCCTTTAAACCAAAGTTTGGATTAAAATTTAGTCCAAAATTTTTAACCGTGAGTCTGATTAAATTAGTGCCAACATTCCTTTTTTCCTATACTTGAACTTGTTCCATAATAAACATTTCCAAACTGGTACTTTTTGCGAGAGTCTTAAAGTTGATCAAAAAGTGGTTTCAAAGTATTCAAACGTTAGAGGCATTTATTTTTTAACTCTTGCATGACTTACGAAAAGTAGTGGCATCACGTAAAAGATGATGATTTTTTTTATTTTTGTGCAGTTTTTTTTTTAAATATAATGCAAAAACTTACCTTTGTTGAATTCTTTAAATTGATTTTACTCAAACAGTTTAAAAATTAAAAAAATTGCCACACTACGGGTTCAGATTAAATTTTTTTGAATGATTGTCAGTAAAAATTTTGACAGGAAAAATAATGACTCCAAAACAACAGATGGATTGCTAGTCTTACAACTTTTATTGAGAGTTTCAATTTGATTAAAATTTAAATTGATTTAAATATTTCCTTTAGCCTCTCTGAAAGACTCCCTTCTTATTTTTCTCTAAAAACAGTCTTATATCAAGACATAACTTTAAATGAAATAGTGTGAATAATTTACATTTACAGAAAATAGCCTTAATTTTCCACAGGCTTTCTTTTCGTCTTCCTGACTCCATGCCTACATTTTTAATCAAAATTTTACTCTTAATTTAAGCAATTTGCTACTCCTTCAGCGGATACAACTACGTTAAAATTTGACAGCTACTTCATCGCACTTCTCAAGATTTACTAGCTTTTTAAACACTTAAACTTCAAAGTTTAAATGAGCACGATTTTTCTTTAACTTTTGTATGATTTTATAAGCTTTTGTTATGCAGCTTTCTTCGGCAGCTTCAAACAATATAACAGTTTCGCTTCTCACTCCAACACGTTTTTTCCTTGGTAACCGCTTTTGTTTTTGCACATTTTTTCATTTCTCGCAGTAGGCTAGGCTTGCGCGCAGATTTAAAGCCTTCGCATAAATTGTAGGCAAATTATTATTTATTAGATGGCAACCTCGATGTTGGGGTTCTAGTGGTAGCGGTGGTCGCGCAGTTTTTCGCGTTTTACAGAGCTATAAAAATTGCAATTCGGTCAATTCTTTTTTTTTCATCTGCTCCTCTGCGCTCTCTCTGCACCATATTTATTTCCTTTGCAACAAATAGAAGATTTTTTTTCGTGTGGGATATTTGTGTTAAGGACGCCAGTAAGATTTATAAGCTTGAGGAAATAAATTAAGTTTTTTAATGTTCAAACAAACGAACATAAAAGAAATATAGAAGATTATCTTTATTGGCTATTAAAATCTTATTTTAAACCGATAGCAAAGTTTTTTTGGTAGAGGCAAATAAAGAATAAATATAATAAACTAAAAAATAATTTCTAAAAAAAATAACAGCATATGAAATATTGAATGAAGCAGAGCCGAATTACGCTGTAAAGGACAGTTTTTGTAAAAACTGTTTTTTTTTTGCTGAAAAACTTTATCATGAGTCTTTTACATTACTTACACATCAAATCAAACTTTTTCATGACTCTTCAACATTACTCGAATATCAAATCAGTTAAAAGTATGCTTTTTAAATATAAAATTGCAGAATGTTGTATGTTACAATGTTACAATGCCAGACTTTGCAACATACGAACACTCCTTTCTAAACATATTGTTGACACCTCAACTGAGATATTCTTATGGGGGAATAATTCACGCAATGTTGATTTGAAAATAAAAGCTGCCCCGTCTTCCTCAGAAGAAGAAAGGAAAACAAAACATTAAGTAACATTGATGTCGACGATGAAGTCCGTCCAGAAGTTTTTTCGCCAACCTCGCCAAACTACGGCAACGACTACTCCATCTTCTCTTAATGTAGAAGAATAACTTTGTTTCCACAGTTATTATAGAAATTGAAAAAACTTTAACAATTTCCTCTTCAGGAAAAGAATGAGGTTAAAGTGACAATGACCAATAGGAATAATTAATAAATTAAGTTGGCCATTTCATCCCTAGAAAGGACTTTAACCGGAGCTTCTATTGATCAATTGTGCTTTGCGTGTTATTAAATTTTTGAACACAAATGATCGAGAGCTGGATCTACGAGTTTTATGCCGACTTCGAACGGCTTATGTTCTTAAGAAGCTTTAAATGGCAGTTTTTACTCTCTGAGGTTTGCCATTGTCTGCAGAGAGGTGACGACACATTTAGGGAAAAATGAATTTAATTGAAAAGACAGTCTGTATGAGCTGGAAATTGAACCCGGGCTACCGCGGTTCCTTAGCTTAGGGGCCACCCACTCTACCAACTAGGCTACGACCGCTACTGGACGACAATGATCAATACCTTTGTTCAATCGAAGAAGGGCCTTATTAGTTACAGTAAAAAACAAATGAGTACATACAGCATCGAATTACGTATATGCTCCTGCATTCTTAATACAAAATTAAGAATATTAATGGAAAATTTAACATAATTTAAATTGAATTGAATTGCTTTACAAAACTTTGACTGAGATGATATAGATTAAAGTTATAGCATTCTTATTGTTTAATTACCAGATAAATATCAGCATCTCTACTCGAAATGCATCAAAATAAAACTAAATATTTTAGTGTTGAAAAACTCTTTGCCTTCGTTCAAGAAACTCCGTTAATTTCTGACATATTTGAAAAGTTTCATTCATTTGAAAAGATTCCAAACAAGTTTCTAGTTTTAGATCGTCATAAGCCACCTATTTGATGAAAATCAATGCATTGCCTGAGGATTTGCCAACGCACTACTAATAATCTAAATGTGTTTTCAATAATCCGGCGAGCTCTTGATAACATGAAGTTCCAAACAACTTTCGGGTTATCTGTTGAAATTCCCGAGAATGGTCTCATTAAATTATTCCTTAATGGAAAGGTAATGTCATCTAGAACAACGACGGTACTACTTTCGCCAAGTTTGGAAGTTTCTCTGCTGCTTGTAGCTTCATGTTATTTTTTTTAAATTTGTTTGCCAAAAGAAAATTTTTCAAAATATGCCAGCATCGCTTTGGCATCCGTATGCTCCCACATCAACGGCCATAAAAACGTTGTTAGCATCACATCTTGCAAGCTAAACAATTCATGCTTGTTGTTAAAGAACTTCGACCCAGAGTTTAGTGGAATAAGATTTATTTTTTAGCGTCAATAAGATTTTGTGACGTAGTTTTATCAAAGGCGGATGTAAAACTCATCCGCTCCAGGGTCCTGTGAAAAGGTCCACAAACTCTCGCAAATTATTTTGAAACTAAAAGATGCAGGGTTTTCAGTAATTCACAAAGTTACTTTATTGAATACGTTATTCTTATTATAACCTCTTAATTATGCAGCTTCGGGTGGTCGCTAGTGGGCTTAGTAATCAGTTGGTAATCGCTTAAGTACTCGCTAATCAGTTGGCAATAGCTTTAGAAGACAGTAATCAGTTGGCATTCGCTTCGGTAATCAGTTGGTAATCGCTTTGGTAATCGGTAATCGGTTGGTAATCGGTTGGTAATCGCTGCGGTAGTCGCTTCGGTGATTGGTAGTCCGTCGGTAATCGCTTCGGTAATCGGTTGGCAATCGCTAAAAAGGAATGCTGTGTTAGTTCTAATACTACATAATAGAGTAGAGAGGTCAACTGTAGACGCCGTGGTTTTGTAGCAGAGAGTGCCTACGTCGCAGTCTCGGTGATAGGCCTTGCGGTCAACCGAGGTTGTGACGTGGCTTCAAGAAACAACAAAATCTTACAACAGACGACGCTCTAGTGGCATGGCAGCGAGTGCCTACGTCGCAGCCCCGGTGATAAACCGAGGTAGCGACGTGGCTTTCGAAAAATAAAAAAAAATTAACTATCTACACTTAAAAAAAACCAAAAATTACCGTTCGCCACCCTTTCCGGACGATAGACCTGACGGTCAGCCGAGGCAGTAGCTTTTAGGCTTGAGCTCACCTAGAAAAGAATGTTACCATAGCTGGATTTGTCGTGTCTATTTATATGGTTTCAGAAAAAACTACTTAGGAATTATATAATTCGTCTTTTGTATGGCGTATGAAAAGAATGTTTGGCGGATGTCTTATGGCCACTAGAGTGTGAATCTTGTTGTTGTGGCTTAAAATTTATGTGGGTCACGTTGTTGTTGTCAAAGTTGTCAGAGTTACCTACCCTATGCTGCATATATAAGTAACTATACTTAATTTATATTATCATAAGCCTAATTGTAATGTCTTGTTACTTTGTCTTTAGTGTTGGCACCCTAAAAGTTTACTAAAACTACGCTTAAATTTAAATACTTTATTTATATTCTTTTTTATTGAAAGTGTATTATTTTTCTGTTTTATTTATGCTTTGCTTAAGTATTAAATTCCAATGTTAAAAATAACCCAATATTCTCCAAAAAAATCACAACTTTCACACGTATTGATTACTTTGTTTAATAATTTTAGTATTCATCAATTAAATAATTATACAAGAACTAGAATTACAATAACGCTTACTCATGAGGCTGCCTTCTTCTTGGATAAATTAAAAAAAAAAAAAATTAACTAAACAACAGTTTTTCATAAAAAGTGCAACGCAACACTCAATTTAATTGACAACACTCTGGACACCGTGGAACCCAAATTGATTTCATAACAAATAGTAAACATTTATTCTCAATTCTTTTTTATTGTAAGAGTATAAAAATTCAGCTGTATAAAATTTAAAAGGTATGCAATGACTTTATGCTTGAATATTTTTTACATGTTTATACTCGTGACTGACGTATAATCTACCCTCTGCAAAACAGTTGACTATTACTTTTTGGTTCAAAATGATCTCAAAATTAATCCAATGAAATTTTTTTATTACTTTGACATGCTGTCAGCAGGTTACTGGAGCAGCTGACAGCCGAATCCCATATGTATTACAAGAAAAGTATAACGGTAATGAATATCAGACGGAATAAAATGACTTATTCAAATGCAAGGCTACCTTCCGGACAACTAGTTGTCTTTTACTGAAAAATTTAATATTAATAATAAAAAAGATTTAATAATTCGGCGGCATAAACGTTGCTGTTAAAACAACACTCAGGACTTGTAACGATTTTTAATATTTTTGTTTTTAAAAATTCTAAATTAAAAGAAAAAAAAATATATAAGATTAAATATAAAATTAAGTAATAAAATACAAACACTTTTAATTTGTTTTATTTTGAACACTTAAGACAGCAAAATCAGAGACAACACTCTTAACATATTAATCTGTACTTACCATAATCTGCTGATTAAATTTTTTCAGAAATTAAAATACTAAAAAAATCTTTAGAATTAATACTGGCATTGCAAATTTATGCATATTTCTTTTCATTGTTCTTTCTTTTTTTTTCATTTTTTTACATTGAATAACTGTAGATAAGAGTAGAAACAAATTTTTCAAGTATTCAAGTATTTATTTATTAATTTTAAAAATAGACATGATAAAAATTACAACACTTATATCACAAATAAGTTTAAAATTAACGTTAAGTTTGCAATTTGTAATTCTAAAGGAACTAGTAGCGAATGCAATTTTCTGATTACAGTATGTAAGCTACATGGGATCATTCAATATAAATTAATACAAAATAATATATAAATATTAAAATAAATTAAAATAGACAATAAAAACTTATGTATTTAGTTACTACATTATTAAATTCAGAAAATAATTTACATCGTGATAGGACAGATCAAAAAGCCATGATTTCGTCTCTTTTAGAAAAGCAAATATATTACGAAGGTACCTTAAATTGCTTGGGAGGCGGTTGAACAGTCTGGGTGCTATAGACGAATAAGACGACAAAAAGTGTTGCAAGCTATTAGGCGCAACTTGAGCCCTGCTAAGGTGATTAATTCTTAAGTTATAATTTGCATAACATCTATTCATCAGATAGCCGGACCTAATAAAAAATATTTGTAAGACTTTATAAAAAAAAGATGTTTTACAGGTAATATATTTACTTGTTTGAATAGTGGAAAACTACTTGCAAGACGATTCCTTTTACATAATATGCGGATGACATGGTTTTGAGCAGTAACTAGAGGATTTACTTTATTACTATGCGTACCTCCCCAACCATATTCTAATTTTGAATGCAAAATGCCATAGTAAATACATGTTAGCAATTTTTCAGAGCAACAACTTTTTAAATGATACATCTGTCTGGTAACAGTGATTAAATATTCCTTTAGAGCGGCTGTGTGATGAATCCAATTCATTTTCCAATCGATTCTTACTGCTTTATTTTGTATTACGAAAATGAACACCAACGACAAGCAAGACACGAGAAGCAATAGAATTTTGCATAGAAAAAGTATTGCTTCTCGTGTCTTCCCTGTCGTTGGTGTGCATTTTCGTTATTCAAAATAAAGCTGTAAATCCAAGATATTTAAAACTTTTAACGCAGTCGATGCGAAAGCAATTTGTGGAACAAGAACCGGATTCAATATAAGTGTGAATGTTATTTTTTGAACCACAAATATCTTTACAAACTGAACACTTTTCACATTTTGCGCAGTGAAACGTGAAATTGTTAAGTCTAGCTTCTTTTCCACCAACATTAAAAATTATGCGTTTAGTTTTGTCACTTAGAGCTAATTTGTGAGTAGTGAACGAATGTCTTAAGATTTCCAAATCGCTTTCGAATGCAATCATAAAATCATCAGGAATATGTACAAGCCATCTCATCTGCAAATGCGATTGTCGGACTAGAGAATTTGTTAAAGAAAAAAGAATTAATAAATATTAAAAACAAGATAGGACCTAACACTGAACCTTAAGGAACACCAGTGTTTATTTCTCTAAAGGAACTAAAATGATTGCATATTGTCACTCTTTGTACTCTGTTTGATAGATATGAATAAAACCATTTATAAGTATTGCTTCTAAAACCACATTTGTATAATTTTTTCAGCAGAATTTTGTGATCAACTGTATCAAAAGCTTTGTTTACATTAATAAACAGAGCTGCTGATATCTTTTTGTGATTTAAGCTTGAATATATATTAGTGCAAAAGTTCAAAAGAGCATCTTCAGTGGACGGACCTGGCCTAAAACCAAACTGATTATTACTGAAAAACGTGTATTTATTCAAAAATTTTAGCATTCTCGTCTTGACGGCTTTTTCAAAGATTTTGGAAAATGTTGAAATGATCGAGATTGGTCTGTAATTATTTAGATTGGCTTTATCTCATTTTTTAAAGAGGGGATTTACTTCAGGTTTTTTAAAATAATCTGGAAAAATTCCTGCCTCGATACTTTTATTTATAGAGAACATCTACAACGTTGAAAACTGTGTTTTTTAAAAATGTGCTAGAAAACTGTTTTCAGTACAAGAGTTCGAGTTTTTTAGAGACATTATTATTTTGTAAATCTCTAAAGACGATATGGGCTCAAAAAAGTATTATTAAGGTATTCTTCCTTATCTTGACAATTGCAATAAATGAACTGCAAGCCATTGTCAGAAACCACAGCATTTCCAATGTTTGAAAAATATTCATTAAAAATATTTGCTTTATCGTCTTGATTCGAAATTTCATTGTAATCTATTTTTGAATTTAGAATACTAATAACTTTTTTATTTTTGTTTAGAATGTTATTTACTGAATCCCATTCTTTTTTAACGTTTCCCTTTATTTTAATGAATTCATTTAAATAAAAATTAACTAAAAATTAGCTATAGCAGTCTCCTTGGAAATTTCTTTACAATAAATTCTATACTTTTTTTTCATGTTGGCATTAGTTGGATTTTTTAAAAACTTTTTATAAAGCCTGTTTTTCAGTGTTATTTTTTGGAGTAACTCAGCGGTCATCCATGGTTTAAGCCTTTTTTTTATTTAAAACTGTGTGCATGACACTTTTTGTACAGTGACCAACATGTTGCGCTAAAGTTTTGATGAAATTTTCGAAAGCTATTGATGTATCAGCTTCACTGTATACGCTATCCCACGATTCGTATGGAAGCATATTGTTCAAGTTGAAAAAAATCTGTTTTGTATGTTGCAGAGAGCTGTGGTGTATTTTCATTGTTATTCGTTCCAATATATTCAAAATATATACAAGTTAAACAATGATCTGATATATGAAAATCACAAACTGAGCTTCTAATTGAAATCTGTTTCGACTTATTTAAACGCACAAAAATATGAAACTGAAGACTGTAAAATATCTATATTAATATCGCCTAAAACTATCAGATGAGCGGATTTTTCAGTTGATAACAAATCATTTAAATTAATCATTTAATCATTAAATCATTTAAATGCAGAAAAACTTCTTTCGATGTGCCTTCGTGAAACCTATAAATACATATAATGGGTAAATTCTGTTTAAAAATTGAACAATTTACTTTTAACACATCGGAACTCTGAAAATTCAAGCTTTGAAACTCACAATTTATATTTTCAACGATTAAAACCTCAACGCCTCCAGAAGTGTATTTGCTATTACAATTTGCAAAAAAACTATAACCGAGCGTATTGCAAAGGGACTGTTCATTGTCCCTTTGTTTTTCAATGAAACAGCTAAGAGAGAGGGGAGAACATAATTGCTTGTAAATGTTAAACGATGAAAATTGCATTTACTCCAAACACCTTATTATCTAATATATTAGGGGCTATCACAATGTAGTGTATTTGCCCTTGTATTGTGTATTTTTGATAAATTTGATATATGTAGTAAATTTAGTAAAATTTCAAAAACAAAATGTAGAGTATTCAAAATACAACCCTGTGGCAAAAATACAACGATGGAACCCTATTGTAATCTTTGTAAATTTATTTGTGTATTAGATCGCTGATCGCAAAAGCATTTCTATTCTATACTATTTAATAAAAATTAATATAATTTGTTTTAATTTTTGTATCATTTCCTTTAGTTAAATCATGATTAAAATTAATATTTCCAAATAAAAGAACATAAAAGATCAGCTGATTTTAAAAAATACAATGCTTTAGTGAAGGTTCGTTCACAATAAGTTGTAAGCACTGTAAATTTTGTAAAAATTTATCACAAATACAAAACATCGTGAATACCCCCTATTGTTTTTATTTTACAACAGTATTGTTTTTAGTTTAGTTTTGTGAATATTTTTTTAAAGAGAAGGTTTATATTTTTTTTAAAAAAGCTGGGACAGGGAAAAGTAGTTTTTTATGAAATTTACCCAAACGTAAAGTTTTTTAAGAAATCATTCCCTTTGCCACCCATTGCTTAGTCGTTTTCCTTTAACACGTTTGTGTTGAGAGAGTTTCAATAAACTTCACGTTGCTCAACAGTGGTAAGTGGACACATAACAATACCAAATTTTTCTTAAATACAATGTAGCTGCGAGGTCTCTAAAGACTGTTTACAGTTTTCTATTACTTACATTTGTTCAGACATGGCCTCTGAAACATTGAAATGGCACTCTAAGACACTATCTTAGTCTGCGGACAGAGTAAACGCTGATGCGAGCAGGCAGACGCAGGCAGGTACCTGCAGGTAATAAGCCGTGCAGAGTGAATGCGAGCAGGTCTGATCAGATCAGTGCGAGAAAAAGTTAATTATTAATTTTTTCCCCTATTGCTTTCTATTTTGTATCCTCCACTAATGGCGTTTATGAAAAATTTTTATTTTATATACATAAATAGCACACTCTCTTCAAAAGATTTACAACTCAAAAAATTTAATTTTCAGGAAGAGCAAAAAACAATTTTTTTCTTCAAGGGACTCCACAAAAAAAAAAACAAAACGATTTTTTTTGATTAGAGACTAAGAATATGTGTACAAAATTAAGAAAGCCAATGTATATACATTACACTAATGATCACTACAAATAGTCTTACACGAAAAAGTATATATGTAAACATTTTGAGTTGTGACTCTTTTGAAGAGAGTGTGTGATATGTTTTGTCACTCGCCTGCCCAGAATTGCATTGAGAATTTCAAACTAAAATTAGAGTTTCCCTCGGTGGCTAGAAATATTCAATTGGCCGATAAGATAACTCTCCAGAAATTTTTTCCAAATAAGACACCGATAAAGTAAGACTCATTGCGATTTAATCTCATAACATTGGTATAAAGGGCGAAAATGAGGTGTTTCGTCAATAAAATGTGTTTTAAAATTCTTTAAACTAATTAAATAATTCTATAATTTTAAACAATAGTAGATTCAAATACCTTTACAACGTGTCATTCGTGAGAAAAATCGAATGAAAATTACTAGAGTTGTGATATTTTACTTTTCGAAAAAATTCTATTTTCTTTCTTGTTGTAAAAAAATCGTAAAAATTCAAATTTTAGAAAAATGCAATGAAATGTCGTTAAACCATTTTTTGAAACAACACTTAATACAAATACAAAAAATTGTGTCATTAATTTGAATAACTTGGTTGTTATGGAATTTTTTATTAGAAGTGAAAATGTCGAGTTTGAGTACTTTTACGAAAAAATTTTCAAAAATCCAATAATGCAAAATGTTAACCAATAACAACTAATGCTTAAAGCATAGTCTTGAGCTCTTAAACCAAAATCCTGAGAAAAAAGTTATAGCTGGTGAAACTTGATTTTTTTTTCAAAAATCCGCAAAGTGCCTGTTTCTAGCGTTTCGAACACAAAAAAAAAAAATCATAGAAAAATCATAAAAACGTAATATCTCATCTGAAATTACTTTCAAATTAATGCTTTTTAAATATTTTTGATTTTTGTGTTACAAAAATTTTGGAATTTGTCTGCTGTCAACATATTAGACCCTGGTTTACTGTTCAAACTATTAAAAAAAAAGATGCAAAACCAAGCAATTTTATTTTTTATTGTTTTATTTATTTTATATGTATTTCTTTTGTTTCTTACATGCCCACAAATTGCTCATTCTATTAATCTATCATTTTAGCGTGCACAACTTATCACCAACAACAACACAATCTTAATCGACGTTAACTAAATTTGTCAATACCCACCAATAACAACCCTCACACTCACATAAAACATGTGCGCCGTCGCTGCTGTTGATGTTTGCTTCGTCGAACGCGTTGTTCTTGTTGAAAGCAGTTAGATAAAAAAATTACAAAAAACAACACAAAAAGAACAAATTCAGTTGCGAGAAACCTGCGCCATCCTGGTTTCTAGCAACAACCTGATCTGATCTGATCTGACCTGCCTGATACCACTCTGCACACTTTGAGCAGGTTTATATGAAATCGGATGAAGCGAGTTTTCTCGCACTGACACTAGTAAGCAAACCTGCCTGCCTGCTTCAACGTTTACTCTGTACGGAGACTTACACAGTAAGTGACGATGGGAGTAGGTACACAAGATAGGAGAGAACAAAAACATCATGCACAATGGGGAGATAAAATAAAATTGAACGAAAATTCTTTCTACGCTAAAAATACAAAGAAAATTAAATCTACCGCATAGAAGCAAACAAATGCAAATGCATCCACAAGTCGTTTTAACAATACTTAATACAATTCAATAAATGGATTTATTATCATTTTTCCAGCATTTTTGAATAAACGCTACTTAAAACTTGGTTATTTTATTTATAAGACTTTGATCTGGTTTAAAAATTATTAATTTTACAAATAAACTTCACTGCAAAACTTCCTGTTCGAAAACACGATGTTGCTACACAGACAAATAAAGTCAATTTATTGTTTGAACAATGAAAATAAATTGCGCTTACAGTTCTGCATTACATTGTCATCACCGACAAATTTTTTCAAGCGGTGATCTCTACTCTTCTCTTTTTGTGCTCATCTAGCATAATGCAACAAAACACAGCTAGCTTTATAAGGAAACAAAGAGTAATATATTTTCGACTTAAACAAGCCAATGTTATTAAATAATTTATTTTTGATTAAGATAGTAGTACAGTGCGTTTTAGTAATTGATTGTTTTAAAGGTTCCAGACTTTAAGTTATGTATGTCTAAAATAACGGGTGAAATTTTTAGCCAAATTGTTTGAATGGTTTTTAGTTAGAGCTTCCCCGCTGTTTCAAAAGCGTAGTTAAAGTTTTTACAGCACTTTCATACACACTACGGAGCGCTCTCTTCTTTTGGCTGTAATTTTAAAAATATTTAAAATTTCGGTCTGAAACTTTTAGAGTATATTTTTAGATAGTTTTATTGTGAGTAGTGTGAAAAAAATTATTTTTCGAAATCCGTAACACTAGACTATCACCTTAAATGCTTATTGATATTTTTCGTTGAACAAAATAAAACATAAGTAATAACAATATACCTTTATCGATTTTCGATTTTCGATTTCTTATTAAAAATGTTTGAACCTATTTTCGAATCTTCTAGAAGAAAAACGAGGATCTTCTGAAAAATTCTAGTTTCCCTCTTTGCTATGCATTAGGGCGGGTCGATTTATTTTTCGACAATTTTCCTATGATTTCCGTATTCTATGGGTTATTCCATGAAAATTTGCCAAAGGACCCATACCTCTATCGTTAAAATCGAGTCCCCTACTTTTTGTTGGTAGATTTTTTCCCAAATTGACGTTCGTATGAAATATTACCTACACGTTCACATCCATAACTCAAAAACTATCGATCGGGTTTAATCGCCAGTAAGCGCGTTCGAAAGGTGAGCTCATTTTGATCAATTTACAAAAAAAAATCTCCAACATTGGTCCAACGGTTCAAAAGTTAGGGGCATTTTTGTCCAAATTTTGGAGCATTTTTCCATTTTTTTCATGATTTTGTCCAAGAATATTACTTTCATGGCCATTTTTTGGCTCAATCCATTATTTAATTCAATTTACAATTCAAAACGAAGAGTTTAAGCCCAAATTTATCGAATTCGGTTGATTAATTCATGCGATATTGCTAAAACAAAATAACACATAAAACCAACTTTTTGATTTTTTTTCCCTTTTTATTTTTTTTCTACAAAAATTCAAATTAAGAGATAATAAAGTATCTATCAACCTATTATCAAAAAAAAATATTCAATTTGAGTGCAGTAAAAGACAAAATCTTGGAGAAAATCATTAAAAAAAATGGAAAAATGCTCCAAAATTTGGACAAAAATGCCCCTAACTTTTGAACCGTTGGACCAATGTTGGAGATTTTTTTTGTAAATTGATCAAAATGAGCTCACCTTTCCAACGCGCCTACTGGCGATTAAACCCGATAGTATGCATATATCTATATCTATATCTATATCTTTATCTATATCTATATCTATATCTATATCTATATCTATATCTATATCTATATCTATATCTATATCTATATCTATATCTATATCTATATCTATATCTATATCTATATCTATATCTATATCTATATCTATATCTATATCTATATCTATATCTATATCTATATCTATATCTATATCTATATCTATATCTATATCTATATCTATATCTATATCTATATCTATATCTATATCTATATCTATATCTATATCTATATCTATATCTATATCTATATCTATATCTATATCTATATCTATATCTATATCTATATCTATATCTATATCTATATCTATATCTATATCTATATCTATATCTATATCTATATCTATATCTATATCTATATCTATATCTATATCTATATCTATATCTATATCTATATCTATATCTATATCTATATCTATATCTATATCTATATCTATATCTATATCTATATCTATATCTATATCTATATCTATATCTATATCTATATCTATATCTATATCTATATCTATATCTATATCTATATCTATATCTATATCTATATCTATATCTATATCTATATCTATATCTATATCTATATCTATATCTATATCTATATCTATATCTATATCTATATCTATATCTATATCTATATCTATATCTATATCTATATCTATATCTATATCTATATCTATATCTATATCTATATCTATATCTATATCTATATCTATATCTATATCTATATCTATATCTATATCTATATCTATATCTATATCTATATCTATATCTATATCTATATCTATATCTATATCTATATCTATATCTATATCTATATCTATATCTATATCTATATCTATATCTATATCTATATCTATATCTATATCTATATCTATATCTATATCTATATCTATATCTATATCTATATCTATATCTATATCTATATCTATATCTATATCTATATCTATATCTATATCTATATCTATATCTATATCTATATCTATATCTATATCTATATCTATATCTATATCTATATCTATATCTATATCTATATCTATATCTATATCTATATCTATATCTATATCTATATCTATATCTATATCTATATCTATATCTATATCTATATCTATATCTATATCTATATCTATATCTATATCTATATCTATATCTATATCTATATCTATATCTATATCTATATCTATATCTATATCTATATCTATATCTATATCTATATCTATATCTATATCTATATCTATATCTATATCTATATCTATATCTATATCTATATCTATATCTATATCTATATCTATATCTATATCTATATCTATATCTATATCTATATCTATATCTATATCTATATCTATATCTATATCTATATCTATATCTATATCTATATCTATATCTATATCTATATCTATATCTATATCTATATCTATATCTATATCTATATCTATATTATTATATAAAATTGAAGTGTAAATTTAAAGTTACGACTTTACTCCAAAAGTACTGGTCCGATTTTTATGAAAAAAATGTTAAAATATCATATTTGTGCTACAGATTTAGATAGGGTTATTTTTCTTTCGAAATTTTAATATTAAGTATATTTAATTAAGGTATTAAGTTTTTTATGAAAACATCTCAGCTGCCATGCATTGCTTATTCGTTGGCTCTTGACGCGTTTGCGTTGCGAGAGTTTCAATAAACTCCATGTTGCTCTCTATTTTTATATTTTTCTTCGTGCTCAGCTCGCACAGCGCAACAAAAAAAAAATTATGAGCCTCGAACAAGGCATAAATTGAGATACTTATAAATGCAGAGCGGCGCTTCAAAACAAAACAAAACAAAAGAAAAAAATTTTTTGTTTTCTTTGATATGTATTGTCCCAATATGCCATATCGCATCACTAAGTTGGATGTCGCAAAACTAACCGTAGCACATAAAAATTAGTCAAAACCAAAATTAGGTAAAAATGATCACATGTGTAAAAAATTGTCCCGTCTTTAAAGAGTTAAGGAGATTGATAAAACGTCCGTGGCGAAGCCGCGGACAACAGTGACCTGCTAGTTTATATATAAAACGTACATAACCCCTCCCGGAATATTTTCCTGGAGCCGCCCCTCTCTGTAGAGCTTCTTTCTTGGTACAAAGGGAGTACCCACTGTCTCCGTTTCTTGTAACTTAGGAGCTTGCTTGAAAGATAGTAACTTGAGTGTCAGCCACTGTCACCACCACAGTCATTCTGTACAGGCAGTAAATTTATTAGATGGCAGTTCCACATCCAGTGGCGACTCCTGTGCATCGCGCGCCTCATCTTCGTCATCTGCATGCTCTAATTCGATAGTGCCAGCAATATTAATCGAAAGTGATGCATTATCTTCGATAATTTTGTCATTAATTGCCTAATGGTCGCTTGCCTCAAACAGCGGAGACAACTTTATTTTCTTTGTCAGACGAACTTTAAATCACCATTTTATTCCTCCACTTTCAACGCCCTTTGGCGCCTCATGTTTTACTCAAAATAGATTATAAATCGATATTATGTTACAGTACTTAATTTGTAATTGTAACTTTAAGAAAATTATCGTTTAGTTATATTTTGCAATATTCATGTAAACCCTAAAACACCCAAAATACTCAAAATGTATTATTTTGCATATGAATAAAGAAAACATAAATTACATGAATTTTACAAAAATTTATTTGAGCTTCTTAAAGTAGCAATAGCCATCAGCCATTCTACTCTGTACACTCTGTATTTTAATTTCGTTCAAGTCGGGAATAATTTTGTACTAGTAACTAATTAGTGCTTAATATTTTGAGAATTATCAAATTCTTACAAATTTATTTTTCATGCAAATAAAAATAGTGGACATTTTTAAACATCATGCAAATTTCATTTCCGTACATAAATCATCTATAAATAGATTTTAATAGCTCTTGTCCTGCAATAGCTGTTTCGTTACAATAGAAACATCAGTAAATCAATAAAGAAGTTAATGAAACCCAACGTCAAGTTCAAATAGACTAAATGCATGAAAAACCACTTAACAAAAGCTACCACTCAACGAGCATATGATAAATTCGGCCAACTCAACAAATCCACACAAAAAAGAAAAAAAAAAACCGCCACCGATTGACATGAAAGTACAAGGCGATAAAAAACATCGAATTGAATGCAAATCAAATAAAATTAGAATGAATATGAAGATAAAATCAAATATCAAACCACGAGCCTGAAGATAGACGCACCAAAGTAACCGACGAAAACGCTAAAAAGGCTAAAAGCAACGATGATGATATTAAAAAGAAGACGAAGTGGAAGTGTGACTAAATTGAAAATGCAAACGGAAGCGAAGAGAATGAGAGCAAAAAAAATTTTTAAAATGAAGTTAAGCAAATATTGATTTAAGTAAAAACCTTTTTGCATGGTGCTGTAAAAATTATGTATAATCCAATCGAGAAAGTGGGTTAAGATAAAAGAACAGCAAAAACCAAAACAAAAGTTGGGGCAAAAAAAATAACCTTTTAAACATTTTCTGGATCTCAGCATGTCATGGTTCTTTATGGAGGGGGAGGCAATAGATAGATGATGATGAAACCAAAAATTACAAACAAAGTCTTCTCAACAATTGCGGGCTAGTATTAGACAATATGGCAACGCCAAACTTAGAAAATCGAATTTCAACGCATTAAACAAACCAAATGGCAGCAGAGTAGAAGCAGAGACAGCTGCAAGGATAATTATGCTTGAAGTAAATAAAGCTTGAACCACTCAAGTGACTCAAGTGACTCAAGTAAGGGGCTTAAATAAATGTTTAAGAATAACAAGCAAAATAAAAAGCGAATAAATTCCCCTCAAACACAGTAGCTAGACTCCGCCACTGATCAGCTGTGTATATATATTAGATTGATTCGAACGTAGAAACTGCGGAAAACGGAAAAGCCAAAGGCGCACAATTTATATGCAAAAATCAAATAATTGCTTAAAAGCCTGGTACAAGTGGTAAGCGGGATAGATATATAGATAGATATTTGACTGGATGGATAGAAAGATGGATATATGATGCATCAATGAAAGCATCAAATTTTGGGCCACTCAATATGCAGCACTTTCGTTGCTACTCTACATATACTTGGAAAAAAATTTTCATTGCATACTTTGTGGCAATAAAGAGGGGATTTTTTTGTAGATCTCTTGCAAGCATGTTGCAAGGATAAAGTTCAGAATAGAGTACAGACAAGTTCCAGTGCCACTAGCAACAAACAGTAATGCACTCACCCAGAGCCATACACAACATACACAACACACACACACACACACACACACACACACACACACATACACACACAATCACACCAACATGCATTCTGCATTCATTGTGCTTGTGTGCTAAAGAAGAGTGCTACTGAGTTCTATTTTTTTTTCGTTTATAACCATTGTGCTAAGTTGTTTGCATAAAATTGTAATATTATTTAAATTGGCAAAAATCCATTATGAGCTCAAATATTATTCCAACAAAATGCCAAAACCAAGAAGTATTTGCGAGTAGCTTATTGCAAGTGAAGCTAAGGCGGTCAGCATATTTAGATGAATTGCATTTAAATGCAATGAGTTCGCAGTTTAAAACGATGTTAACAACAAAAAGCTAAAAATTTACATAACTGGCGTAAGTTGAGTGGTGTTTCTCTTATTGTTTTGACAAAATTTTACTAATTGATCGATTCTTAGAAGCAAAATTGTGCAACGTAAGATTTTCAAAAATTTGAAGCTTAATTTTTACTTAAGAATAGAGTTCGCAAGCTATCGATTATTTTCATGCTATCGTGACTATCGATAGTTTTTGATTGACTATCGATGGTTTTCGACAGTATTAAAATATTTTTTTCATTGACACCACTATTTAGGTGCCATTGAAATTGTTATTTTTTTAGACTGAACTAATGCTTAGGGGATGCCCTTTATAAATGTATAAGCATTGTGTAGATTCGGAAGATGGGAGACAGTTAGTTGGAGAGTGGATAAATGCAGAAGTGTCGGTGAAGATTTGTTTTAAGTTTGCACAGCTCAAAACTGCCAGGAAATACGCTCGCAAGGAGACTATTCCACAACTTAACAGTGCGACTAAAGAACGAATTATCACGGTAATGCGAGTCTCTGTTGGGCATCAAGGCAATGGCAAAGGAATGACTTGGACAGAAAAAACCTGGAAAACACCCTTGAACACTTTTCATTGTAGTGAAATTCATCATTTCATTGTATTGTAGTTATGGTATTTATATGTTGCCTTGAAAATTTTACGAAATTTCAGTTTTTATAGTTTTGTACTAAATATTTTTCAAAATCACAAGTATAGTGCATATTTACGCAAAAATATATTTTACAAGTTCTTGCTAAGAAAAATTTTAAAAATATAAAAAAAAAAATCATATGCCACAAAAATTGTCATAGAAATTAAAAAAAAATATAAATGTTTATATACAATAAAGGAATAATAGTATTTTTTTATCATTTTTAAGTGTATCTTAAAATATGAATTTTTGAATACATTCCTAAAATTTGGTCTAGTACTACATTACAAAAAGGATTTTATGATCACTTTCCTGAAGCATGTTTTGACAAAACTGCATAAAATTTATATGAAAAAATTAAAAATTTTTCATAATGTTTCAAACGCAATCAAACAAAAGGAAATATTTGTTTATTTTCTTTTAAAGTATGTCTTAAAAGAACTCTTTCTCAACACTTTTTAAAAATATGGGAAGAATTAAATAAAAAGTAAGGATTTTATGACTTGTTTCCTGTAGTATTTTTCTCAAAAATGAAATTTATATAAAAAATAACAAATTTTTCATTAAGTTTCAAGCACAATTACAAAATAAAAACATTTTCGTATATTTTAATTTTTAAGTATGTCTTAAAATATGCCTATCTTAACACATTCCCAAAATTTGGTCCCTACTAGACTTTCAATAAGACCACTTTTCATGTATTGTCATGACAAGGTGACATTCCACACTTTAAACAAAAAATGGCTTAATTTAAGGATATATTATGCAAAGACAACAATACATCGAGACTTGACATTTTTTTACGTAAATAGTAGAAAAATCTATATCCTAAAACTTTTATTTTTTTTTAATGTTTATGCATATTCTTCTTGCTAGCGGGTGTCGAAAAAAAGAAGTCTTCAGCAATAGCAAAGATTTCTCAAGTTAAATGCATCTAATTTCATCGTAGTTCGTCTTAAATTGTTTGTTAGGGCTTTGACAACAACAACATTCACTAAAATTATTTAGTTTGGTTACAATTTACTCTCCCTAATTTTACGCTGTCATTTTCAACCATTAAGATCCTCGAGGGTACGAATTGTATTGAAGATTGTTTACTTAAAGATGTAAAAATATTAATTGTATTGCTTTAGAAACAAGTCCTAAAGACTTTAGAAAAAGTAGATTACATCATACCCGTACAAACTTTTGAGAACTATCCAATATAGTTATATTCCGTGGGTAACTACTTTCATCAGATCCTGCTCATAGAAAAATATTGTAAAAAAATAATGATAATGAAATCAATGAAATAATTTTAAATAAAGATCATGATACGAATGATGACAAAATTTATTTCATTTCTGATCTCGATTTCTCTGACTTTGTGTCGAGTGACTCTACGAATAATTCTGATGACAGTCAATAAATTTCCCTGTTATTTTCTCCAATTCTTAAGATTTATGTAAAATTTAAGAAAACCTATGTATTAAAGTGATATTGCAATTTTATTCTTAATTTTGTTTGGGAGGTGAATAAAGGGCAAGGCAGATCTTGATGAAATTTTTATACGCTAATTATGTAAATTAAGTAAATAAAAAGTTTAGTCATTTTGTACCCTACACTTTGTACACCTGGAGATATTGCACTTTTATTCTTTATTTTTTATGGGAAGTGGGCAAAGAGCGTTGCATCTTTTGATGAAATTTTTTTAGGAGAATTATGTGAATGTATTTAGTTAAAAAAAAAGAATTTCCTTTCTAATACTTCAACTCGAGATATTGCACTTTTATTCTAAATTCTATAGGTGAGCAAAGGGCGTGGCAAATATTGATGAAATTTTTATATGATTCGGCGGCTGCGGCTGCGACAACATTATGACTTTTTAAAATTTTAAACCTTTTAAAAACCTTCATTAACATAGAAAAATAAATAAAACGTGTTCATATTTACTTCAACTACTTTAAATATGTAATCATTAGCGCCAAAGGCAACCCTCATTTACACACGTAGATTTACATGCTAGTTTACACTACAAAATAGGCTCGGAAATGATGTAAACTCACGCCCATACAAATTTTGACAGATAGCTTACGCGCTTGTAAGTTCACAAGGTTTACAATGTTTACGGGTCAGCTACATGCTTAGATGAGAGCCCTTATTATCTTTTGTAATTTTGAAAATATTGGCCTTCAAAATTTCACATATCATCTTCATTCTTAATTCAAATCACTTATTTCATCTTTCCATACAGTTTCAAAAATAATTTTTTTCCGTATAGACAATCTTTGAAATTTAAGTAAACATTTTATTGTTTGCCAATGCAATTGATGGTTTAGAATTATTTTATCATTTCCAATGATGACTAACAGAAAAAAACCTTTTTTCATATTTTAGCCTTGTCTCCAAAACTTGACCTGAAACGGACTACGGACATTCATCTGCTGTGGTTCAAAAGTTGACACTTATTTTAAACCTGTGTTATTTTTAAAATTGATTAAAGTTTTTTCTAAATGATCTTGTTATTTATTATGTTGATTTTATATGATTTAAATACAAATTCTAAAATATTTGATAGTTTAAATCATACTTGGTTTTTAATACAAATTCTAGTTGTTTGATAGTTTAAAATCGTTTATTGAGCTTAAGGTCAAAGTTAGAACAATTAATTGTACTAACGAATCTTTCCAAAGAAACAACAAAGTTTTTTCAATATGAAAAGGATTTTAAACTATCAAACAAATAGAATTTCTATTTAAAATCAAGTATGATTTAAACTATCACACATTTTAGAATTTGTATTTAGATCATATAAAATCAACATAATTTTTAAAATTGTTTATATGTTTCGTTTAAAGTTCCTTGAGCAATTTTACAGCTCTAGATAATTGTCGGTGTTTTTATAAAATTGGCGGCATTTTCACATTCAAAAAGGTGGTAGCAGTGGTACCGCACACAATACATGTTGCTGTCTTTTTTTCTTGTTGACTTGTTTTTATCGCGCTTTAATAGCTTGAAAAAAGCTTTTGTCTCGCAGCGAAATAGAAAAAAAAAATTTGCAACAACAGATTTTTGTATTTTGTTAGCTTTGCGTTGTTAAGCGTTGCACGCAACCTTTAAATTGCTCAAATATAACTTACAAAGGGAGAGCTTTTTTCTCACTGAGAATAAGAAAACAGAATTTATATGGTTATGCTCTTTTAGATTTAATTAATTATTTTAATAATAATTAGCAAATTTAATTAGCTTAACTTTTAAATGGGTACCATAGCTGCCAAGTATAAAAAAAGTTATAGAAATAGAGCCTTCCATTCTCTAGCTCTTAGCTAACTAATATACGTGAGTCTCCTTTTATATAATAGTATAGCTGCCAGAACTACTAATCAATTTAAATAAAAGCTTTTTTTAAACTTTTTTCTAAATAATAAATATGTCAGCCCTAAGTTTGTAATAAAATATAAATTGTGCTTTAATAAATGAGTGCTTCCATTGCTTTTCGACAAAAAAAAAAAAATAAATTCTCAACCTGACCCTCTCCCATTTGGTTTTAACTTTGTATACACGTAGTGTTGACTACAATTTAGAAAATCAATTTGAAATTTATATTTTTTTCAAGTGGTTACTGAGTTACGGGTACTCAAAAATTGAAAAAAGTCGGTTTTTTCTTGAGGACTGTTTTTCATTTGATCATAACTTCGGTTAAGTTTGAGATAGAGCAACGATTTTAGATTCATATTATAGATATTTTCAAGAGGCTTATTTTGTATAATAAAACTGTAAAATTTCTAAAATATTTACGTTATTTTTTTTTTGCATAAAAGTTAAAAAAAAAATATTTTGATGAAAGTCAATTTTAAAAATTTTGGAAAAAATATCTATTAATTAATGCTAGTTTATCTAAGTTCTCCCAAAATTTTAGCCTGGGACGACAATGGGAACACTATTTAAATAAATTTCGAAGTAAACTTACCTTAAAATTTATGCTCAACATAGCAGCTTTCGAGAAAGCAACAAGTAGTTTTTAAATACTGCAAAAAGAGATAGTAGAACATTCAATCTATAGAACAATAGAACTTAGCTGAAATAGAATAAAACTGAATTAGAACCTACTGCACTGGCACTGAACTACTTACGGTTATAAAATATGGTTTGTTTTTTTTATTATTTTGTTTTTTAATTTTATTAGAATATAGAAATTACAAAAATTATTTTCAACGCTGGGCAAACACAAGGTAAAAATGGATTGCTGATGCCAAATCCGTTGTCAGAATTTACAAATTCCAAAATTTGTTTGACTAAAGGGTTGCCACCTTAAATGTTTTTATTTTTGCGTTTTTAAAGCTGTTTCAATTTTGCGTAAAAATGGGTCGCTGATTCGAAATAAGCGACCGGCGCATCTACAAAGAATGAATAATGCTCTGTTTAGGAAAAACGAAGCATTCGTGACAAGCTTCGTTCGTTTTTCGACGTGATCTTCCTAAATTGGGTATTTATAATTTTTTCTTGCGTCATCGTCCAACATTACGTTGGTTACGTTTTCGAAATTCTATCAACGTCAGTACTTGTCAAAAACATTATTTCCAGATTGTAAAAGTTCAGCATTTATCGTAAAACTCACAAAAATCTTGAAAATTGTATACTCATTACTAGCACTTTTTAATAGGTAGCATTACTTTTTACATCAGCTGTTTTGTTTATTGAATTGTTTGCTTTTGGTAGAAATTAAACTGTTTTTAAATTGATTGTGATAGGTTCTGTTTTTAAATAGACTGTGTGCACTTCTTTGTGGAGGACCGTAGAAGTTTAGTTTAGCAGATGGCGTTCCATTTTTCATCTGCTTTTTCTACTAGCTCCAAAATCTGTTAGCAGCAACTTCCATTTTCAGAACGATTATAATTTTGCTCTCATCAAATTGTGACGTCTCGTTAGAATTTTCATGCTTACAAATACCCAATTTTAACTGTTCATGCTTACAAATACCAATCGTAACTGAGTCAGCTGTGTTCGTTTGTGTCTGACATTGTTACATGGATCCAAAACAGCAGGTTGCCGCCTGTGGGACGATGCGTTCGTTAAATAAACGCATCGTTTGTTTTACCTAAACAGGGCATAAGATTGCTTATAGCTTCTAGATTTTCCGTTACTTTGCTGTTTTGTCGCATTGTGTTTTGATATTCTTTTTCACTGCATAACATAAGCACTGTTGTTACTGTAGCGAAAATCATCAACGCTACACTGAAATGCAGTGCACTGAATTACTATCCAGTAGTGAAGTGGCACAAATAGAATGTTTTGTGCAGCTCTTTAAACTATCGAAAAATTAAATTTTTTAAATTTTCTACACTTGAATACTGCCTTAATACGTTACGGATACGAGTCGTAAACAATACGTAGAAAGCCAGTTTAATTAACCAACACAAAATGTGGTTAAGCTCCTTTTTTTTGTAAATAACACGGTGCGACAGTCCAAAATACCTGGGAAGTGTTACCATTTTTCTTGTAGGTATTGTTGAGTATAACAAGACTGCATACCAGAAATTCGCCAAACACCCCCAAAATCTTGGCTTACCGTTAAAAAACCAGTTTTTGTACCTTTGCGCACTTATAAGGCTGTAACTTAGCCAACGATGCACTGATTTTCAGTTTCTTACCAGATTCCAGAAGAAAAAATTTAGGCCTTTTTAATGATTGACATACTGTTAATAAAAACTTGATAAATCTATGTGCATTTGTCCGGCAAACTCAATTTTTAAAATTTTTTTAAAATTTTCCAACTTTCACGATTTTTGTACACACTATTTTATATAGACACCAACTTTCTGTTAATGTACTAAACAAACACGTTTATTAAAAATCACGACGCAACTTAGTTTTTAAAAATCGGCTAGTAATTGAATGAGTTATTGATAAAAACAAAATTTTTGCAAAAATGCCTACACAACTTTTACGTGTTCTTTTGCACATTTTTTATAGGAGCACAGATAACTTAATATGATATCTGTATAACTATGCCGATAACTGATATCTTTTGAAAAGTAACAAATGTAGCAAATTTATTAGGTTTTTCGTACATTTAATATTAGTTGCACACTATTTTTTATTAAGAAGTAAATTTTTTTATATGAAATGGTTTTCAAAGTAATAAAGCTGTGAGAAACAAAACGTCAAATGAAGAAACGAAATTACATATTCCTGGTATAAGTTAAGTTCTTATATTGTGGTTATATTCGCATATTGTGGTTGCAATTCTAACTTGTGCTCAATTTTTTTAAATGCAGAAATTTTAAAGGCATTACTTAAGAGATATATTTTGTTTTTGTGGAATTTTTTTCTAGCGAATCATCAAACAGCAGGTTGCGCTGTCGAACATTTTACCTACAATCGCGTTTCTTTCTATGCTCTTTGCGCTCTCTTAAGTTATGCTTTAAAAAATCGGAGCATTTCAAAAAATTAGAAGAATTGGAAGAAGTAAAAATTACAACAATATACGTTTTGTTAATCACTTCTTTATCACTTTGAATCTGTTTACATAAAAAAAAGTTTGCAATTGGACAACAATCGCGTGCAATTAAAATTAAAATGTGTGACAAACGTAATAAATTTTGTTATATTTGTGGGTTATTTACGGATTTCAGTCATCGGCGTGATTTTAAAAACAATGTTGGAGTGGTGGAAGTGTACAACAAACTCTTCAATCGCTCATATAATACCAGTCGGTGGTACGAGCCCGAAATTATTTGTGAATATTGCACTGCAACATTAAAAAAAATTAAAGTTCAACCTTCAATTGTTTTGCCCTTTTCGGCGCCTATGACTTGGCATCATCAGTCATATCATAAATGAGATGATTGCTATTTTTGCCAAACCAATGTGTCGGGCCACAGTTTTAAAACGCGCAAAAACATTAAGTACGCAAATGTTGTAACAGTTACGAAGGCAATATCTGGGAATAATGATGTTCCGACAACAAGCAAATCTACTGATGTAACTGATACAGATTTTGAACAAGAAGAGTTCCTTCCATCCAATTCGAAGTCAACGGAACGGCATTATGTTTCAAATCTAGATTTCGCCGACCTAGTGCGCGATTTACATATGTCAAAACGAGATTCTGAAATTCTTGGGTCGCGATTAAAGCAGTGGAATTTGGTGGAAGAAGATTTTCGTATAACATCTGGTAGAAAAATGGACCGTACTTTGATATTTGAAGAATGTTTTAAGACTGATGAGAATGATAAGAATTTAGTGTATTGCGTAGATGTACCCAAACTATTCTCGGCCTTGAATCACAATTATTCATCGATGGAATGGCGACTTTTTATTGATGGTTCATGTAAAAGTAAGTATTGTTGGAGAAATTTGTGATTTTTTACTCCTTTATATGAAATATGTAATGTTATACCTAGGCTTGAAAGCTGTTTTACTGCATAACGAAAATCTGTTACCATCAGTTCCAATCGCATATGCGAATAACACAAAGGAAACTTACGAAGTGATGGAAAAAATACTCCGGCTCGTCAGCTATGCCACGCATAAATGGAAAATAGTCTCTGACTTAAAAGTTTTGACAATTTTATTTGGTATGCAAGGTGGTAATACAAAACATCCGTGCTATCTTTGTGAATGGGATAGTCGCGCACCGAATCGCTATGATCGAAAAGAATGGTCAACTCGTCACTCGCATCAAATAGGCAGGAAGAACATTTTAAACATCCCATTAGTTAAAGCTGAGGATGTTATTCTGCCACCACTGCATCTAAAGCTGGGATACATGAAACAATTTGTTAAAAAACTGGATGTAAACAGCGACGCTTTTTGTCATCTTAAAGCGGTGTTCCCAAAACTAAGTGAAGGCAAAATAAAAGGAGGTATTAATTTATTTGTTTCCATATGTAGTACTTTTTTCATAGTTTTTATCTGTTTTGATGAATTTTAGGTATTTTCATTGGACCTCAAATTCGTCAAATTATGAGAGATGTAAACTTTATGAGCAAGTTAAGTTCTGTTGAAAAACGTGCCTGGAAGAGTTTTGTTGCACTATGTGATAATTTTCTTGGTAATCACAGAAGCGACGTCTATGTCGCGATTGTTAATGAATTTTCGGGTGCGTATGGTGGAATGGGCTGCAACATGTCCATAAAAATTCATTTTCTGCATTCGCACTTGGACTTCTTCCCAGACAACCTGGGTCAGTTCAGCGATGAACAAGGCGAACATTTTCACCAAGAAATGGCTACAATTGAAAAACGCTTTGAAGGAAAAAATAAAGTAAAAATGATTTCAGAATATTGCTGGTCACTTCGAAGAGAAACACATGATGCTGAATTAAAAAAAAAACGGACCTGCAAACATTTTTGAGTTCAATGACCAATACTTGTATTTTTGCAAAATTTTGGTTTTAATAAAAACTTCAATAACTCAGTCAATAATTACTGGATTTTTAAAAACAAAATTGCGTTTTACTCATTAAAAAACGTCCCTTTTGAATCAATCAAAGAATAGTACAGTTCCATTATAAAATAATATGTGGAATCATCGCCGAAGTTGGAAAATGGCGAAAAAAATTAAAAAAATATCTGTTTGCTGGACAAATACACACAGACTTCTCAAATTTTCTTAAATATAAAGATATCGTTTGAAAGGTCTAGGTTTCTTCTTTTTAAATCCGGTGAGAAAATGAAAATCGGTTGATTATCAACTGACTTACAGGCTTACAAGCGCGCATAGGTACGCAAAACTGGTTTTTTAACCGGATTTCAAGATTTTGGGGGTGTTTGGGAAATTTCAAAAGCAGATTCTTGTTGTACTCAACAACGCCTACCAGGAAAATAGTATCCTTTCCCAGGTATTTTTACTTTAGTTTTTTTTGTATCACTGTGTAATCTGTAAGCTGCGTTTTTTTAATAATGGCAGCGTATGCAACATTTTAGATGCAGTCTATGAACAGCTCAGAACAAAAAGAAAGCTACCAACATTTTCTAATATCTTCAAAAGCTGCTAAATTTTAGTGGCTAAATGTAAACAGGATTTCTTTGACAACAACAAAATACTGAGAGCAAAACTAAAAGAACAAAAAGAAAATATGTGGAAAATGTGAAAAATGTTTATGAAGTTAGATGCTAAAATGCTGATGCTAATTTATGCGGAATTTTGTAAGAAAACAAAAAAATTGCAAAAATAAAAAATGCTATTCGCTCAGAATAAACTCAAAATGAGGGAGAGTGAGACGAAAAAAGTCTTTAGACAAGAAAGCGCAAAAACAATAGAATGTCATTGCAAGGACGAAGCAGCACCTACAGCAGCAGCAGCAGTAGTATCAGTGAAGAAGGAGTAGAACAAGCAGCTGAGGGATAAAAGGATACACGCTTTGTTAGCAACATTTGCAGCTTATTATTATAATGTTTAACTTGCAGCCAGTAAAGGGCGCTGCAATCAGAAGCATTTCGTTACAGTCTTTAGAGCCACAAAACGTAACAAAAAGCACTGTACAGATACAAAAAAATTAACAATGAAAAGAAAGAGCAAATATTTATATGTATATGTGATGTTAATATGCGTATAATAAAAGAGAAAATCAAATTAAGTGAATTGCAGACAAAAATGAAAATACTTGAATACAAGCAAAGTATTAAAAGCAACCGGAACTAAGTTCCAAAGACATAGCGAAACAGCGGGCTTGTGTACATGAATGTGTAAAGTTGCTTGTGTGTGTGTGTGTGTGTGAATCTCTAAGTTCATGAGTTGGCATTTGTGTGTTTGTGCTTATAAGCTACACAACGTCGAAGCGAAAGGTCCTTTTTTGGAGCTACAAAAGAGCTGCTCTCGCCTTTTATACTGATGATGACAATGATATTAAAGACATCAGCTCTGTCAATGCTAAATATGCTGCGACCTAATCCAGAGTTGAATGGAAGCCGAAAAGTAAAATAAAAAGTGGGCGACAAGAGCAAAAACTGCATAAGACAAACAAACAAAAAAAAAATAAAGAAAGAATGATGTAATAAACTCCGGAAGCTATAAAAATTAATTTGACAAAAAATATTTTATTCTCAGCGGAAGTAATGGAAGGTAATTTGAGCGACAAGGAATGCTTTTTTTCCGAAGAAGGATCTGAGCATGTCTTTTATCTCAAGTAAAACCTCTTAAAATTGAGTTGTCATCTTTGAAATTTAATTATACAAATAACCGAAAATAATCATAAAATATTAAATTTTGATGACATTCAAGTCTGCTACTGTCACTTTTTAAGTCTTTATTGTCCAGCATCACAATAATTTTGCAAAGCATTTAAAGCCAATATTGTAAAGCAGCATTTCAGCAGCATTGCTGAAAAATTCTTAAAACTGCATAACATAAGCTAATAATTGACATATTTTTGTTATCACTTTTCCAACTTAATCTTTATGCTGATGTTTTGTGTCAATCTTAAATTGCCTCAAGTTATTAATTTAAATTCTCTTGCTAGCTAGCTTTCAGATTTACAAAGTTTTGAATCATATTAAGCAAATATTTTAACTAAAACTTCAATCTATTGAAAATCATTTCTCAATATGTGGCTTTATTTTAGCCACATCCTGCGGCAAATTGAAATATTCATTTCTCACACATCTCACATTCCATTCTAGGTCAAATGGTTGTGATGTTTTAGACAAAGGTGTCAAAAAGGAATTGCATACATTAAACAAAGATATTCAATTCAATGCTTTGTTTCAACTAAATTCCTCATTTTAACCTTAAAAATTTTTGAATTAAATAGCATTGAGCTAGAATATAATTGAATCTGGCTTGCAAGGGATAAGTGTTTTATGTCAACCTGTTGTTTATGGGTTGTTTATGGATTCTATGTTACAGTTTATTTAAAAAAAAATATAAAATAAAATAAAGTTAGAACAATTATTTTTTTGAATTGAACTAAACTTCAATAAACGATTTTAAACTATCAAACAACTAGAATTTGTATTTAAATTCAAGTATGATTTAAACTGTCTAACATTTAGAATTTGTATTTATATCATATAAAATCAACATAATAAATAACAAGGTCACTTAGAAAAAACTTTATTTAATTAAATTTTTTAAATGGTGTTCCTCGAACCTCTGCATCGAAATCAATAATGTAATCACAGGGGATGAAACCAACAGCAACCAAAGTATCCCAACATTATTTTTTTTAGGTCCAATTAATTAATTACCTTTTCAAAGGTAGTTCAAACTAAACAATCTGTTAAGAAATGTTTGAGATATGGGCATTTCCACAGAAAAGTCTACCGTGACCAAAAAATTAAAATTTATTAAAAACTTATTTGATGATATTATCTAAGAGAAACATTTTAATTTCATTAATTTAAGCAATTTTTATATAAATTCATAAACCATGATGATCAAATAGTCTGCACTCTTTCACAAATGTAGTTTTCTTTTTCGTAAATGTTTAGTAAATGTTTCGTAAACTTTTTTGTTTTAGTAAAAATGAAAGATATTGGCTAAAGATAATGACAAAATGGTTGAGGCAAGGAAAGGACAATATACTAAATTATATAATAAATTAACTACCTAATTACTTACTTACCCAATTAAACTACAATGGAAATTTAAGTAACGTAACGCCAGATCAAAAAGCCTAATATAAAAAAAACCAGAGAAGATTTTTAAATTTGTCAATGTGGAAAATAAAGTTATTTTATTTTTAGCCTTTGCAAAAAAAAAATTGGTATTCAAAAAGTTTTGACCAATTCAGAAAGTTTTGCAAATTTTTTAATCCAAGTCAAAAATATCTTCCGTTTTTTGTAACGTATCTTAATACTTTGACATCTATATATTAATACGCAAATAAAAAGTTTGTGTTCCCTTTTTTTGTATGTTACCTTCAACATATTCACATAATACTTATATGGATGGATAGGTATTTTTGAGTAGATTTGCACAATATAATTTTTATTCATATATGTTGTCATTAAGACAGGTAAAACTGAGCAAATGTAAAACGCTCTTTTTACCAATGGGACAATAAGAAACTACAAAGTGACAAAGCTCTGTTGAACATCGCTGCTGTAGCTTACAAAAGCAAGAGTAGAATGCGGAAGTGACGCAAACACTTAAAAAGAGCTGAGTACAACGTTGCCAGTATTGTGGGAAAAGTCCCATTCGTGGTAATTTTTAATTGATCTTGGGTATTTTTTTTTTTGGGAATTCCCATGGTATTTTTTAATTCAGCGTGGTATTTTTTAATTGGCGTGGGAATTCAGCGAGGTATTTTTTAATTGCATGGGAATTTGGGAAGTTTTTCTTAAAATTTTTTTTTTACTTTTATTAAGCAAAATCTCAATCTTAGTATTCGATGATCGACGTATATATACAGAAGAGCAAAGCTATAAGTTTACGTTGTACATTTTTTCGAACTTACCCTTAATATAAACGATAAAATTGCATATTTATTTTAAGAACAAGTTGACATCACAAAATTGCATAAAAACTAATAGCGCATTCTTTTCTGAACAAAATTCTGACTTTAAAATCTGACCTTTTCTGAAAATTCTACATTTTTGCAAGTAAGCGTTAAGCTTACAAAAATTATTTTAAAATTCCAAAAAAAAGTGAAAAAAATATTTTTATTGATTTTTCGTGGTATTTTTTAATTGTTCCAATTTTTTAATTTTAGGGAATTGTTCCGAATTTTGACTGGCAACCTTAGCTGAGTAGCATTATTGTTGTTGTTGTTGTTGTTGCTTTCTCTTAATTTCTCGCTGCGTTAAAAAAACAGTTAAACTGCTGCTTGCTTCATATAACACTTGACGCCAAGCCATTGATCATGGCAGAATAATGAGATAGGGTAAGTAGCTTTGACAAGACATATCGTTAAAGTCAAAATCATAAAATATAGTGCTGCCATATCAAAAATTAAAATCCAATGAAAAATCCATGCTTTGTCTTGGCGTTTCTGATGAAATCCTTTACTAGCAGTACTTCAAAACGGGGAAGTACAGGTTTTTTGTTTTAGGCAAGCTTGAAGCAGAATTATTCTGCGAAATATTTTATATTTTATAATATCTTATAAGCGTGTATTTGTGTTTTTCATAGAGAACTTTGTGTAAAGTTACATATATTTTAATAACTTTTATAATTATAAAAATGGCCAAATTATAAAAATGGCAAAAAAAGTTATGCAATTTATCGGACAACGGCACTTTGGAATGAATTCAAAGAAAGTCTTAGTGAGGATTTCGTTAGAGATGGTCATAACGAAAACATATCATTCAATCGAGCGTAGTTAGAAATTCAAGATATATTGATTACACAAAATATAACATGTACTTTGATCGGTTTGCCTGTACCAACAGCATTACCAGAGCATGATGACACAGATCTTTCTAATCCTTTAGAGGGAGCTTTACAAGGTCAAATGTATTTTGTTTGACAGCCCATGCAGGTTGCGGTAAAAGTTTTACTCAAACTGGTATCATTCATAAATTAAATTCTCTTAATCTAAAATATATTGCAACTGCGTTGAGCGGAATTGCTTCAACATTGTTTATTGAAGGAAGGACTCTTCATAATATTTTTAAGTTGCCAATTAAAATTATGGAAAACACTGTACCCAATATCAAAGCAAATAGTAGCTATGCTAATTACATAAATTCGGCGTCGTTGCTTTTAATTGATGAAGTTACCATGTGTTCGCTTCAAGTAATGATATGCATAGATACTTTGTTGAAAGATACTTTGTCAATCCAGAAAATAAAAATAAGCCTTTTGGAGGAAAAACCGTACTTATGTATGGTGATTTTCATGGAACGCGTGCAATATTAATTGCAAATTGTGTTACGAGTTGGAGCAAATTTCCCTCTTTTCATCATGCCACTTTTTTTTAAAATATGAGAGCACTTCCAGAAGAAATTCAATTCGTTGAATTTCTAAAGAAGATAGGCAATGGCGAAGCCACCCAATTCCCACTGTATGGCGAAGATGTTATCGAAATACCGCAAAATTTGGTAGGTAATGAATCGGAACGAATGTTGAAGTATGTTGTGTTAGCACCTACTCACGAAGATTGCAATCTTATAAACAACGATGTGCTCAATCGTATTGTTGGTGATAAAAAAATTTATCACAGTTACTGCAAGCGAATTTTGATTCCTCGCATAAATTTAACTTTTTCTGGAACATTAATTCCATATGATTTCCAGAGGACGCAATTTCCAGTGATCAATGCATTCGCAATGACAATTAATAAAGCACAGGGACAAATTTTCAACAAAGTAGGAATTTTGTTACGACGACCTGTTTTTTCGCATGGTGAACTGTATGTTGTCACGAGTCGAGTTAGATCGTTTGACAGACTGTGCTGTTATGTTTCTGATATTGATGGATAATGACATTTGGCTAACGATGAAAGGGTGCTTACAAAAAATATAGTTTATACTGAAATTTTAAATCATTAATTTATTTATTTAATACTAGCTGAACCCGGTGTGCTTCGCTACTCCCCTCGTTATAAAATAAAATTAAAAGTATTTATATATTTTTCACGCCATCGAATTTTCGAAATAAGTCCACCCCAGCGCCACCTACCGTGTCCATTTATACACAAATTATTTTCTTATGATCAAACAAACATACATTCTGAATTTCAGTTAAATTGGTCCATAAATTCAAATTTTCGATATAAGTCCACCCCAGCGCCACCTACCGTGTCCATTTATACACAAATTATTTTCTTATGATCAAACAAACATACATTCTGAATTTCAGTTAAATTGGTCCATAAATTCAAATTTTCGATATAAGTCCACCCCAGCGCCACCTATCGGGTCCAAATATAGCCTATGTTACCCACCGTACCAAGATGAACATTACCTGAAAATTTCGTCAAAATCGGCCTAGCCGTTTTGGAGTCCATACGTTACATACATACACACATCCTATTTTATATATATAGATGGAATTATCTTTTAGCTTGATTTATTTGTAATACTCTTCTACCGTTTATTTACTTTTACTTACTTATTTACTTTACTTTTAATTTAAATGAATATTATATGCTGAATAAATTTTTGTTATTGACGCATATATGCTTCCTTTTTTGTCCTTTACCACTATTTTCCCTCATAGCGTCAAGGTAAGCATTAAGAATTTCCATGCAAACTAATAACAATTCATTATGTGAAAAACAACTTGAGTTTGAATTTTGAAATAAATGGCCGAATTTCGGCCACAGGCGATACTAGTATTAATTATAATACATATTATAATAAATAATACCTAACTTGTATCTTAAAATCCTTATGGTCGATTGTTGTCATTGTTTTTACTTAATATAGTGCTACTTAATTACTACGCAAATATAAAAAAACCTTTTTAAATAGTACACTTTTTCATTCTTTTTTTTTAATTTTTCTTCGTACACCAATTTGGAAATACGCATATGAATATTAGTATTCAGGTATTGACGTTTTTGCCGATTTGTTTTAATTTTGTGCACCCTGTAACTCCGCCAAAAATCACGCCAACCTTTTTTCCTCCAAAATAAGGTTTCTATTTCAGTCAGTGATGCCCCATGCAAAATTTCATCTAAATCGGAGATAGTCATTTCCTAAGGCCGGTACATTCAAAATGGAATAGCTGTTTGCTTTTAAATTTTTATTAATTTCTCTAGAAAATTTAGTTGAAAACAAAAACTTATTTTTCACGGGATTTCGGGATTTAAAAATTTGTATCCCGGGATCCCGAGATTAGTCCCGGGACTCAAGAATTGGAAAATTTAAATAAAAGTACTTGTTTTTTTTTTATATATGGTGAGTTCCATGCCAGATCGGCCTCGACTGGCGGGGCAAGTCTCCGATTTGGTTCAAACTTTGAGGGACGTTAGACTAACATGAGAAATGAACGAAGGCGAAATTTTAATTTTTATTGAGCCACAGCTTTAGATTTAACAGTACGTCTAAGAATTTTGTAACACTGTGTATGTTTAAAAATTACACGAAACTGGTTAAAATTTTATGTAGTTTTCAAATTTTAAAAAATAATTTTAATATATTTGATTTTTACACTGAAAAAAAAAATTTTTTTATAAAAGTTTAATTTCTGAAAAAGGCCCATCTTTCAAAAAATTTGAAAAAAATATATGTTTAAGCTGTATGTCTTACGCAAATTTTAAGCTATCATTTTGGTAAATACCATTACTTATTTAGGAGTTATGGACGTTTTATTAGTGCATGTCGTAAATTTCAACACATTAAAAAAAAATTAATTGGAGCTTTTAACCACATTGAAGTTCCGACCGACTGAAAGAAACAATTAAAATTTATATTTTTGGTGTTACGGGAGCAGAGAACATCATCGCGTCACTTATATTTACTTAAAAAATAAGTTTCATTATATAATGTCGTATTATATTATTTTGGAACTTAGATATCTTAGAAAATTAAATCAAAAGTGAATACAAGTAAAGTGAATTTGAATTTCAAAATAAAAAGTACTGATAATAATATCTCTTAAAAATTGATATGGCTACACCACCGATAAAACGTTGCTTTAATCCATTTGGTACATGCTCTTACATTGAGTTCCTTAGAATTTATAATTTTATTTAAATTTATTAAATTAGTTGCAACTATTAAGATGGTAATGCAAAAAATTTACGCGAGCTATCATGGGTGCAAAAAAGGAAACTGCCGTCAGCTCCTAAAGGTGCACTCGTTTGCACGAAGTATAGAATAAAGCTTACAAATAGTGCTTCTGATTCAAATAGTTCATCCGATGAAGACGAAAGTGATACAAATTTCAAAGAAAAAAGTGAAACAATTAAAAATTTAAATATTATCCTCAGCATTTTAGGAGATAAACCAATTAATTTAAAAAAGTAGTACACACAATTATTTATTAATAATAATTAACTACACTCATCAACTTCATAAAAATTACAGACTCAAATTTAAAGGTTATGTGACCACAAAATTGGAAATCACAATTCAAAATATCAAAAACATGTTTGAAGACATCGCTGGAACTAAAGTTATAACGGATGAAATACAAACTGTCCACATATGTAAATAAGTTTAAAGCGGAATATACTTCTTGGTAGTTGTCTTTTGTTTTTTGCTTAATTTTAAATTTGCTCATTGATTTGTTGTATAATTATAACAATATAGGGACGATTAGTTTAGAATCCTTACAAGTTTACCAACTTGCATGAGAGCCTTCGAAGTTGTAAGCAATTTTGATTGTTCCAAACACATGGCAACACATGCAATTAAACTCAGAACTGAGAAGGGAATTTTTTCAATTCCAAATAAAGAAGTTGGACGGCAGCTCCCTCCCGAAATTGTTACCTTAGAAGAGGAATTTTATTTGGATGAAAGAAACTCCAGGCAACTACCGGGAGTGATGGATTTTGTCATAGTCAAGAGTAACATCTCGAAAGAAAAAATTCAGAAAAGGCTTCTCTATTGTAATTTAAATGAACTGCATCAGTTATATAAAGAAGATCATCCTGACTTTCCAATTGGATTTTCAAAATTTGCTGAACTTCGTCCAAAAGAGTGCATTTTAGCAGGATCTAGCGGCGCTCATACTGTTTTCGTTTGCATTCTCCATCAAAATGTAAAACTTATTGCTGAGGGTTCGTTATTTCTTTCATTTTATAAAGGTTATGATAACGTTTTTTGTACACAGGTTCAAACTTGAAAGAAATAAGTAAGTCTTGGAAAATGCCGATCAATGGCAAAGTGCATACAAAATATTATTGCAACATATTCTTTGTAAAACTCCAACTGATACTTGTTATGAAGGTCGCTGTAACTCATGTCCACGTACAACGCATTTTGAAAACCTTCTATATGATACCTTTGACAAAGAGTCTTTAGAATCCATCACCTACAAGCAATGAATAGCGACAGACAGGTATTTTTTTAAAGTGTGTTTGCCATTTTTAACCTTTTTTTTTAAACAGATGTTCGTTAAAAACTATTACTGAAACCAAAGATGAATTTATTTCAACATTATCAGAAAAACTTATAAAACTTATAAAACATGATTTTATTGCTACACAACAAGCAAACTATTCCAAAAGTGTGAAGGATAACATAAAAGATGGTGAATTTGTTGTAGTACTTGATTTTTCGGAAAACTATGCTTTTGTTGTACAGGAAGCTGTTCAAGGCTTTCATTGGAATAATAACCAAGCAACGGTGCATCCACTCGTCATATATTTCTTAAACAAAGAATCCAAAAAATCAAGCTGTCTCGAACATGACACGATTGCCGTTTTCATTTTTCAAAAAAAATTTTTAAAATTTCTACAAAGGAAATTTCACTGTGTGAACAAAATTAAATATTTCTCGCCACACTTCGCGCGTCTAAACAGTCAGCTTGGGCTAATTATAAGCGCCAACAATCTTCTGAAAACCTTATAACTTTTAAAAAAGCGAATGCTTTATTTAGGCATAATGCAAAGAAGGCTAAAAGAACTAGCTTTGTAAATTTTTCAAAAACTATTAACCCCCTAACCAACCCTAAAAAAGTTTGGGCAAACATAAAAACCCTGACCGGTTCTGGCAAAGTTTCTTCAATAAAATTTTTAAACTCCCCCATTGGCCCAATCCTAGCGCCGCTTGACATTGCTAATCACTTCGCCACTCAGTGGTCAATGTACGCATCTGACAACAATTTTCAATCCGCCTTTGTGTCAGAAAAACTCGCAACGACTAACCGTCCATACACTAATCGACAACCCTTATCTCCTTCTGCCAAAATAATCGAATCTGAAATATCTGCATTAGAGTTCGAGAATGTCATAGCACAAGTTAAAGGGAAAACACCAGGTTTTGACAGAATCACATATCCGATGTTAAAAAATTTGCCTTTTGTTACAAAATCTCGGCTTATTATGCTGTACAACAACATCCTTAACAGTGGCACTTATCCACAGGCATGGAAAACGGCAACTATAATCCCAATTCCAAAAGCCAACAAAAGCAAAACTGAATTTAGTAGTTACCGTCCAATTTCTTTACTGCCATGTATGGGCAAAGTTATTGAAAAAATTGTTGCAAAGAGAATAATGTGGTTCGCTAATAAAAATAATTTAATTAGCCCAAACCAAACAGCATTTAAGCAAGGACAAGGCACAATAGACACCTTACTGCATTTTGACCATTACGTCTCAGGCGCCCTTTCTAGTAAAAATCATATTTCGGCCTTATCCATTGATTTTGAAAGGGCATTTGACCGTATTGGTAGCCACGTTGTGCTCAATATATTAAAAAAATGGAATATTGGTCCGAAAATGTTCAATTTTGTTAAAAATTTTCTGTCCAATCGCAAGTTCAGAGTAAAAGCTAATAATTGTACCTCTGTTATTAAACCCTTGGCAAATGGCATTCCGCAGGGGTCACCATTATCGGTTATACTTTTCATTTTAGCGTTTGACGAAATAAGTCATATAGTATCCAAATACAAAAATATTTCATTTTGCATGTACGCAGATGACCTTTTATGTTTTTCTAAAAATAACGACTTAAATACCATAAGCAATATTTTTAACAATATTTTACGGGACCTCTCGGAATGGTTAGTTTGCTCTGGTGCTAATATAGCTTATGAAAAATGTAATACATTTCACATTTGTCGCAAGAGAAATTGTTTAAATCTAAATTTAAGTTATAACAACATTTCTATTCCTAATGTAAATTCCCTTAAAATCCTAGGTGTAATTTTTGATAACAAATATTCCTTCAAAGAACATTGTAAATATATAAGAAATTGCTTAAATTCAAGATTAAATATTATTCTGGCATCAAAGCATAGTTTCGTTCACCAAACCACGCTGTTAATTATCACTAAAGCTCTTTTGCTTTCGAAAATTGATTATGGGCTACCAGTTTACGGACACTGTGCCAAAACAAACATTAAGCATCTAGACGCACCCTATCACGCAGCAGTTCGAAGTAGCCTCCGCGCGTTCCCAACCACACCAATCAAAAATTTACTAGCAGAGTTCGGACTTCTATCAATAAAGGAACGAGTCGATTTCTCAACATACCGTCTCATACCGAAACTATTTAATGGAAACAACAAATTCATCCAAAAAGATACTAAATCCGCTGTAGCTAAAAAACTTATTCCAAAAAATAGCTCGGCGATACTTAAATGTGTAATCTTAGCGAAAGAACTGGATCCCCTTGCTAACCCAACTCTAATGAAAACTTCTAGCTTTCCGCCTTGGATGCTAGAATCCTCTTCTATCATCACTAGTTTGCAACAATTTCCAAAAGACACAACGCCCGCCTCAGTGTTTCGTCAACTCTTCGAAAAAGAAAAAAACATTCACTTGCAGTCTGGCTTTAATTTTGTCTACACAGATGGTTCCAAAACAGATGATTACTCTTCCTTTGCCGTAGTAAAAGAACCTAACAGCATCATCAACATGGGTCTCATAGATACGCATTGTTCCATCTTTACAGCCGAAATACTTGCAATTCGTCAAGCGGTAATCTTTGCATCAAAAAGTAAGGGCAAATTCATAATCTGTTCAGACAGCCACTCTGCACTAAGTGCAATTCGCTGCTCTTCCAACACAAGCCAGTTGGCCGCCCAAATCCGAGATTATCTAATTCGCTTTAATAAAAAACTTAAACTAATGTGGATCCCCAGCCATGTCGGAATTTGTGGCAACGAACTTGCTGATTTAACAGCAAAAAAAGTAAAAGCTATGCCAACTTTCTGTTATGCCACTGCCGAGAAAAAAGACATCTACCGCCTTATTAACTCGCGCCTTGTAGAAAACACGCTAAATGATTGGAACTCTTACCATCACTTTTACAAATCATTCAATCCTCAACGGCTAAGACCAATTCTACCCAAGTCAGCATGCTGCAAAAAAATTCAGCACTTCATTCGACTCAGACTGGGACATACGTCTATTTCTCATGAACACTTGCTGCGCGGTAGGGCTGCGCCTGGCTGCCTTTTTTGTAACAACACGTCAACGTCGGTAACGCACATTCTTAATGATTGTCAACACTTCAATGGGAACAGACACCGAATTTTCCTCAACGACACGCCTACAAACTTTCTTGCAAACACAACTAGTGAAAACATCGACAAAATCTATGATTTCCTGAAACTATCTAAGCTCATCACCTTCATTTAGTATCATTGTTAATTAAGCAGTCTTATAGTATATTGCTCCTCATTATTTTAGCATCTTCTCTTATTTGTAACATCGAGCCGAAAGCCTAAGCAGCTAGTGCTCAATAATTTAATTAATTATATAATAATTGTATTATTATGTAAGTTCTAATAAATAAATAAATAAATAAATAAATATTTCTCCGATGGTGCACCACAACAATATAAAAATAGAAAAAATTTTATAAATTTGGCTCATCACTATCAGTACTTTGGGGTAAGAGCTGAGTGGAGCTTTTTTGCTACTGCTCATGGAAAAGGAGCCTGTGACGGTATTGGTGGTATATTAAAACGATTGGCAAGGCATTAAAAAAATTAAAATTTCGCGTTCGTTCATTTTTCATGTTAGTCTATCGTCCCTCAAAGTTAGAACCAAATCGGAGACATGTCCCGCTAGTCGAGGCCGATTTGGCATGGAACTCCCCATATATCTTCTTCTATCTGTATATATAAAATAGGATGTGTGTATGTATGTAACGTATGGACTCCAAAACGGCTGGGCCTATTTTGATGAAATTTTCAGGTAATGCTCATCTTGGTACGGTGGGTAACATAGGCTATATTAGGACCCGATAGGTGGCGCTGGGGTGGACTTATATCGAAAATTTGAATTTATGGACCAATTTAACTGAAATTCAGAATGTATGTTTGTTTGATCATAAGAAAATAATTTGTGTATAAATGGACACGGTAGGTGGCGCTGGGGTGGACTTATTTCGAAAATTCGATGGCGTGAAAAATATATAAATACTTTTAATTTTATTTTATAATGAGGGGAGTAGCGAAGCACACCGGGTTCAGCTAGTTTAATATATAAATAGTAATGATATTTTAGTAATTATGATACACTAGCAAAATGAGATAATTTTCAAACATAATAAAGGGTGGTTAAATTTTAAGGGCCAATGTTGAATGTGAACCACACCTAAATGTCAAGTTTTTTCTGCATTTCATTTGACATTTCTCAATTTCAAACTAATTCAATTTGAACTATGGAAAGATTCACAATCGAGCAACGCGTAAAGGTTATTCAGGCTTATTATGAAAATGAACGTTCTAATCAAAATGCATATCGTGCAATTTAATTGTCCAAATGTGCGTACAATCGGAAAAATCATGCAAAAATTTGAGCAAACCGGGTCTGTAGGAGATGTCAAAACACCAGTGCATGCTCGTACAGCTCGTACTGCAGAAAATATTGCTGCTGTTCGCGATAGTGTGGCTGAAGAGCCGTCCACCTCAACTCGTCGTCGTGCTCAACAATTGAACCTCTCACGCTCGTCGTTGATAAGCATTATCCATGAAGACTTGCATTTACACTTGCAAGGTACAATGGACTCAAGAACTAAAGCATCTTGACCATTTCAAGCGTCGTCAATGGTCAGAATGGTGGCAAGAAATGGCAACAGTGGATGATCAATTTTCGAAGGAAATCATCTTCAGTGATGAGGCACATTGTCACCTCAGTGGATTCGTCAATAAGCAGAATTCCCGTATTTGGGCGAATGATAATCCAAGAGTGATTGTCAAAAAATCAATGCACCCACAAAGAGTGACTGTTTGGTGCGGTTTATGGGCTGGTGGCATCATCGGGCCGTATCTTTTCCAAAATAAGGCCGGTCAGGCAGTTACTGTGAATGGTGTTCGCTATCGTGAGATGATAACGAACTTTTTATGGCTCGAATTGGAAGATATGGATGTGGACAATATGTGGTTTTACCAGGACGGTGCCACTTGCCACACAGCTAACGAAACAATGGCTCTTTTGCGCGACAAATTCAATGGCCATTTATCTCACGTGGTGGCGATGTCAATTGGCCGCCAAGATCATGTAGGCTAAAGGATGAGATAATTCGACACATTAACTGTATAGAACCTAAATTATGCCTCAGCGTCATCGAAAATTTGGACCATCGGATGGAGGTGTACCGCCGAGGTCGCGGCGGCCATTTGGCCGATATTTTGATCCATGCATAGTTGAACTATACCAATATTATAATAATAAAAAGAAATGGCAATAATTTCCTAAATAATTTGTGTTTTATTCAAAATCAACATAGCCCGCCAGTATCGAAAGTATCAATAGGCCCATTCACGCTAGCTACTTCAATAGTTCTCTACGCACTAGATACTTTTTTGTCCCAAGGTAATGCATAAATGGGCCAGTTCAATCAACTTCCATCTCGATTCTTTCTTGTTGATGTGTTTAACGTCTTGACTGACTCATAAAATTTATTCTGACGAACTCATACTTCAAAGTGACTTTTTCGAGAAAACATGACATATAAAGCTTTTCAGTTTCGTTGAGCAACATAAATAAAATATCAGTATGAAAAAATATAAATATATTGAATAAAGAATATCAGTAACTCTGCCTTGTTTTTTTTTTTGTTTTTTTTTTTGTTTCAAAATCAACTAGCGAAAAAGCTAGTGAAGTAACTAGGGAATGGGTGCGTAAAAGGTAGCAATTGACCCCTTCCTATGACATGCTCGTGTAAAATTCGCCAGTTGCCAGTTGAATACAAAGAAGGTAGATTGATGTGGAACAAGTACTGGCTACCAAGGGGCTAGTGAAATCACTGGTTTTGTACTAGTGCCATTAACTGCAGGGCGGCTCTTAAAATTTAACCAACCTTTACTTAAACAAAATTTCAATGTAAAAGTACATTTTGACAAATTATGTACACGAGCACTGCATTATCCAGCTACACTTTTTTTCAATCCCGAAATATTAAACGATGATCCCGGGATCGTTTTTTTCGGGAATAATTTAGCCCCAAATCGCGGGATCGGCATACCTTATTTTATCATAAAAAACACAAAATATAGAAAAAAAATGTTTATTCATATTAAAAACTCTATGATTCCTTGGAGGGTCAAATGTATGAGTTGGTACTATTATATTTTTTTTTCTCAAGATTATTCTTAGGCAAACCTACTCTCTATCTCCCACCCTTCTAAGGGTTTTCATACAAAAAACACAAAAAAATAGAAAATATCATTGCTCGTGTACTCTTTAAGATTTAGATGGTTCAATAATGCAGACATTTTGCAAAAAATTTACTTTCTAATATTTGAATAGACATCCTGAATTTAATACTACTTAAACTAATTAATTTGAAAAAACGCACGAAATATTTATAATTCTGATTGAGAAAATATAGAAATGCACATTGGAATTTTTGGCTGGTCAATGATTTTTCATTTTTTTTAAAGATCAAAGAGCCAAGGCCTGCGCCTGATAAAAGGTAATCAAATAAGAGCTTCCTACTTTGTTTTCTTAATAAAATACATAAAAATCAAAGTATTGATGCAAATCTTTATTTGGAATGATAGTTCGGTTCCTAAAACTTAATGCTTTAAAATTATTTCGTTTAAATGTTGGCCATCACTAGCTCTTAAATGGCCCATTCTGTATGTCAATCTTTCAAATTTCGACAAAATTCGAGATCGGCATCGAATCGATTGATAACGGTTTTCACGAACACTCTCTGCTACTGCAGCAATATTCTATGCACTCTGGATGAATGATGAATGTCCAATAGTGTAAAATTGGTTCGAAATTTGGTGATGGTTTGGATGCTCAGTATGTTGAAGAACTCTATAACATCTTCCAAGTGATGACTGATTTTGGCAGTAAGTTTCCACAATTAATAAACGTTGTTCAAGAGTAAGTCTATTCTTGATTGAGGCGTATTGAATACTGAACACAAACGTCAGATGGACAAGCCATTTGACACATAACAAAGGTCAAAACAACCCAGTTGAATAAAGGACTTCGTATTGGATTACCTTTTACAAACAACGTTTGGTCTTTGACCTAAAAGGCAATTGAAAGACAATTTTAATTGCTTATAACCGAAGTTAGTGTTATGTCTTAACCTCGGCAATCACTTCAAGCCCTTAGTTGTTTCTGTCCTATAGTTCCACATTTCCCACAATTTATTTGTGGATTATTTTTTTTGTTTCAATAATTTTTAAATGTAGTAAAGAACAAAGAAAGCGAAAAGAACCATGCCCGAACCCGGATTCGAACCGGGGACCTCTGAGTTGATAGTCTATCGCATTCTCGCAGACTACAAAGGTCGACAAGGATACACAAATTCTGTGATAAAATAGGGCCTATGTGGTAGATTGTGCCTTTCCAGACTTTAATGTGTAAGCCAGAGAACTGCAAAACTCACATTAAATTATTCAACACGTAATCAACACTGTAAAAACCATTCCTCTTCGTTCAAGCGATCAAACTTGCTGTTGAGTTTAATTTAATCAAACCATGTGCTTCGTGTTGGCTCTAAGATTTTAATCATCGGTCGTCTTCATACGAACACATCGATTTATGTCGTCTTCGTAGCGATATATTTCGGATGTTTGTTCGTTCGGCTCAACAACGATTATTTTCATCAAAGAATTAAAATATAAGGAAATGGTGTTGCTTACACATACACTGTACGTGAACTGTCGCACCATTCGTAAATTGTGCGAGCGAGAAAGAGTGTGTTTTTTGACATTTTTGAGAACCCTGGCATCTGATTGGAAGACTCCTCAGCAAATTAGTTGAAAATAATTTAATTTTAAGCATTTTTCACTGCTTAAAAAGCAACAAAATTAAAGAAAAAAACCACTAAAACAAATGCAATATGAGTTGTGCGGTTAAGAATTGTAATAGTTCCCGAAAACTTAAAAACAATGCGCATTCGTTCCACAGGTAAATATGTCCATACGGTTTAAATTCTTTTAACAAAAGTGCTTTATTTAGTTTCTAACGATATTTTTTTAACTTATTTGTGTTGGAAATGTATATATTTCTTATTAAAAATGGTTTAAAAATGCAATTTAGACCCCGTTGATTTTCCGCCAGTTTGATCAAACCACATCTGTCAAAACACAAACACTGCTTCAGGGGCGCAGTCATTTTTCGCAGTTGAATACATGTTTGGGGCGCTCTTGTTTTCAGCATAGTGAATCAGATTTAGTACCTGTTTGTTAAATTTTTCTGATTTTTACACAACAACTAGGCAGAAACACCAAAAAAAAATAAGGATTTAAAAAAATTAACCTAATATAATTTGTAATTAAAGTTGAAGTTTAGAATTTATAGGCCTTCAAATATAGAAAAATTACCTAAAAATCTTGCAGTTTTTCTAGTTTTTCAACAAAACTAAGCTTTATGGGTATTAAAACAAAGGTAATGTGCGTATCTATTCAACGAGGTGTCAAATTTAGAGTTCCATAAAAATTCATTAAGATATAATTTTTTATAATTAGAATTTGTCTGAAAGACTAGTGGTTTCTCTTTTACGAAAGCAATACATTAAAAAGAGAATTATTAAAAAGATAACTACATTCAGAACTGCTGTAGACAGAGAAGCCTGTGTGGTACTTACTGAGGTATGTAAGCCCTAAGCAGCATCCGAAAGCCTCCTTTTGATACATTTATTTTTTTTTATTAAATCTGGAAAAACCTCGCGATTTTAAGTAAAAAAAGGGTTGTATCTTAAATGTATGTATTTTTATGTTTGATATCTTGTTGAATAGATACTTGTATTATCTCTCTTTTGATACCCATAAAGTTTAGTTTTGTTGGAAAACTTAAAAAATCAGCTAAATTTTTAGTCCACTTTTTCCAATGTTGGATGCCTATAACTTCTAAGCCAAATGCAAGCGATCAAAAATGTTTTAAATAATTAGAGTTGTTGCTATTCTTGAAATGTTTCTAAAATTTTAATGCATAAGAACAAACTTTAACAGTTTGGGCCTTCTTTTACGATACAACCGAATACGGCCCTTTGTGATTGTTTCTGTACTTGTGTGAACCAACACCAATATAAAAAATACCACACTTTTCTGCTATTACACCACTTCCTTATATTTTACTTCTTTGATTTTCATCAGGAATGAAATGCAAAGAGAAAAAATCAGCTCGTATGAGTTTTTCATATGCTGGCAGAAAGGAAGAGAGAGCGAAAAACAGAACCAAATGGAAGCAAAAGCAAAATATTTTTATGGCAACAAAGCAATATTTATTTTCATATTACATGTTTTTATACACATACATAAAAGAAAAAAAAAAAAGAATTAAGCAAGAATAACATAAATAAATTGCATTCAACAACAAGAACACAAATGAAGGCAATATTTCAATTCATATTAAATAATATTAAGAGATAAATAAATGTTGATAAGTTTTTTCTTTGTAATATTTTTTAAGTACGAGTGCAAAAATAATAAGCTGTCTACAGATCTTGGCCCAAGTCGGTTTCTCTTTTCGGTTATTACGTTACCAGCCAAGGAAAAAGCTCGTTCAGCAGCTGCACTACTGGCAGGAATTGAATGAACTTGCAGCGCAAGCTTAGATAAACGTGGATAACATCTTTCATTCAATTTCCACCATTTCAGCATATCAAAGTCATCAGTTATTTCAAAATTTTCCTCACAATATCTGTCTATTTCCTCAGTAGGTGATTTTATTGTGCTTAATGTTTGGTTTTTTAAGAAGTCAGGGAAAAAAAAAGTTAATATCTTTTTTAAATGGAGATTGGTTTGTAGATCCGAAATCGTTTGGAAAAATGCTTTCAGTACACGGAACGGAATCAGAATCAGGTGTACTTGGACTAAATGTAATAAAATGGTAAGATGATGATGAGGTGAAAGCAATTTCATCTAAATCAATTAGGAAAATGCAAAAACTCTTAATATCACTGAGATCATTTGTTAGCATATTTAAAGCTGGTGGATATAAAAAGAAAGCAGTTTTTTGCCATAAACTCAGATTTGCGGTCCATATTTTATCAATGTTATTTATAATTTGTTCTTTTAACGACAGTATCGCAGCAACATCTGTTTCTTTAGGCACACACAGGTGCTTAATTTTTTGAATTGATGGTATAACGAAGCACAAAGAGGGATAGCTGCAAAACTGCAATTTCTTAAATATAATTTCAAAATCACTACATAAGTCAACCAGCTCTTTAAGTGTTGAAATACTTATTAGTAATAATCGTTGGCTTTCTTCCTTCTCTTTCAGTATATCGTTTATTTGAAACCAATTGTCTACTATTGATTTAAACATAGTGAAATTTGAATTCCAACGGGTGGGGCATTCATTTTTTAAAGAAGTTGGTAACTGGTGCTGCAAATTAGCTTTTTTAAAGTATTTCACAATTTTTTTGCATGCCCCTACAAGTTCTGTCAGCTCTGTGGTTTCCTTAAAGCTGTGTTCCAAGACGTTTGCAAATAAATGACTGCTGCAGTTTAAACGAATGTTATTCTCCAAGGCTTTAACAACATTTGATCCCCTGTTGTTTTATCTATATTATTTATTCCAAACTCGCAAAACAAAGCCTTCAACTTGCTCAAAATGTTAGCACCAGTTGAACGCTCAAAATTCATGGATTTCATTCCCAAAACGATGTCGTATAACTTTAAATTTTTTTGATAGTGGAATGTTACTCCCAAAAAGTTTCTATGGACATAATTGTCCGTCCATAAGTCAATTGTAGCAGATGCTCCTCCGCTGTGCACAATGTCAGTTATTTCGTCTTTGATTTGGTTTTTTTTCTCATCAGCAAGCTTCTGCACTGTGCGGGAAAGCGTAGTTGCATCAGGAAGCTGGTCTTCAATATCAACACTGGCTCCATACTTTGCTCCCATATTAATGAGGAACTTTGTGAGCTTTACAAAGCCAGAACCAGTGATAGCTGAAAATTGTTGGCAATCCTCAGTAATCCATGTTACACAGGTGTCGATGGCGGATTTTTTATCTTCCGATGAAACACTTTTGAGAAACTTCGACGCCTTAAGTAATTGACAGCACTTATGACGGCTTAAGTTAGATGAATGCTTTGGTGAATGTTTGAGAAGCTTTGAACATGTTCGGCAGTATAAAAATCCCTCCAAAATAACTCTATCCTCCTTAATTACTTCAGATAATATGCTCCATATTATACTTCTCCCCTTGCATCGTGGCGACAATGTGTAAACACTTTTTGAAATTAATTCCAACACAAGAACTTCGTCGTTTGACATTTTTAAAGCAACTACATTTATCTATTTCTTTAATTTCTCATTTACGAAACACATATGCATTGCAACATACAGTCAAGGAAATAAGTGTACATACAACCCTTGATGTAGGGGTTTTATAGACTTTGTGAAGAAAATAAAAAAATGTTTATGTCAATATTTAAGGCATTAATATATTAGTTTATTTATAAAATAAAAAAGCAATTCATTACCACAATTAAAAAAATAATAACAAAAACAGCAAAAATTCATAGGAAAAATGTCTACATACAGCCACAAGAAATAAATACTATATCAAAATTTTATACAAAAAAACGAAAAAAATGTAAACTTTTAGTCTTTGGTCGGTCCACCTTGGGCATCAATAACTGCTTGAAGACGGCGGGGCATTGATGTCACCAAATTCTCCGTAATATGCGGTGTTATATCGGCCCATGCACGAATAAGAGCGGTTTTTAATGTTTCACGGCTACTAATGTCATATTTTCGCACCAATTTTTCCAAAACGTCCCATATGTGCTCTATTGGGTTTCAGTCTGGTGACTGGGGTGGAGAATTCAGCTGTCTTGGGGCATAGTACAGGAGCCAGTCTCGAACAACGTGCGCAGTATGCTTAGGGTCGTTATCCTGTTGGAAAATCCATTGATTTCCCAGGCCCAAGCTATCAACAGATGCCTTCAGATTATGTTCCAATATGTTTTTGTATTGATAGCGGTCCATATTACCCTCGACAAAAACCAAACGACCCACTCCAGATGACGCAATGGCACCCCAAACCATAACGTTGCCACCACCATGTTTGACCGTAGGAATAATATTCTTTGGATCAAGAATATTTCTTGATCAATATTTCAATGTTTGGTTTTCTCCAAACTTTGGATCTGCCATCACTTCCGAAAATATTATATTTACTTTCGTCGGTAAATAAAACACGCTTCCAAAAATCCATACCCTTGTCTAGATGTGCTTTAGCAAACTCAAGGCGAAATTTATGATTCTTCGTTGAAATTAGTGGCTTTTTGCGTGCTACTCTGCTATTAAATCCAGCGTCATGTAAAGCGTTTATTATTGTTCGTGGAGTAACAATTATATTGGAACATTTTTCGACGTGTTCCGCCAATTTTGGGGCACTTATTTTCGGATCCTGGTTGACCACTTTAATAATACTGCGAACATCGCGTATCGAAAGCTTCTTCGGCCTGCCAGATCGTGGTTTATTTTCGGTTCTATTGTTATTATTATAATTTCTAATGATCGTCTGTACAGTAGAACGACTTAATTTAACTGTCTTAGCAATTTCTCCATACGATTTATTTTCCTTTCGAAGATTTACTACAATATTTCGAACTGAAATATGTATTTCTTTCCGATTTTCCTTTTTTAAGGATATAAATATAAATAATACCTTCTTTAGTTATCCCTTTTTTTACTTAAACAATGGTAATGCTTGTAGTTTTATTCAAAGCAATAAAGCTAACTGTTATTTCCCTTTATTTCTTTTTCATTTTCTTTTTGATATATGGAGTTGCCACACTGTATGTAGACTTTATTCCCGCTAATTTTTATGTTTTTCCCCAATTTTTTCTATGTTATATTTTTTTCATAAATATTTTTTCTTGAAATAGTCTTTATTATAAATGCCTTAAACATTGCTATAAATTTTTTTTCTATTATCGCTATTAATTCTCTAATACCCCTAAATCAAAGGTTGTATGTAGAGTTATTTCGTTGACTGTATAACTGTAATTCCGCATACTATTCAACGCCAACACTCAAACATGTGAATTCGATCAGTCGATGAACTCACACGAACGAAGCCTACAGCAGCGTCATGCTCACGACGCCAATACTCGTTCGCTCAAACATGTCATTAGATCAGCCGATCAACTCAAACTCAAACTGACACGAAGGACGCGTTCGCCAGCGTAGTGCTGATTTTATTCAAGGCTAAGCTTTGTTGAGTGAGTTGAGTTGAGTAAGAATTTCAGTGAATGATTAAATCAAGCAAAAAGTGAGTTTTGCAGTTCTCTGGTGTAAGCTCAAAGTTTTGTTTATCAAGGTTAATTTTTAATTTCTACCATATAATAATTTTTTAGGCGAATAACAAAATTTATTGTCTTACCAAAATTACTAATTATCATTTTGTTTTTTCTTATATTTATTTATAATTCAAATAAAAGCAATTGTAGCAATAACTTAAATTGTTGAATACAATTGTTGTTATACATTTTATAAACCCATCTATATATATAAAAATGGATTTGTTCAGATGCTTAAAACTTGAAAACGACTGCACCAAATTGGATACTTTCTTCTGCGGATTTGTTTGTAATTGATACGGAAAGGTTAATGAAAAAGAAAATGTTGCCACACCCCCTTTTACCACCGACAAATCAATAAAAATCCTATACTAAGATTTGATAATAAAGTTCGTATAATAACTATCGGTAACAATACTAAAAATGGGAGTGGTCCCACTACAAATACGCCTATTTTTAAAAGGGATAACAAGACTTCGAAACTACTGGCCCGATTGAGCTCAAATTTGGGCAGTGGATTTGTTTCGAGTAAGAGATGATTTAAAAAATAGCTGCCACAGCCCTTTTACCGCCCTTTTGGGCTATATATATATAGATATTAGGGCGGGTGGATTTAAAAATCGCCCATTGCTCAGTGAAAATCGTTTTCTAGGGATCAAAATAAGCAACTTCGCCCGAGGAACTATACCTCTAAAACGAATTCTAATGCCCCAAATTTTGACTTTTGTCCCGTAGGTTCAAATTTTGAAAAATTCCTCTTTGACCCATTTAGAGTACCCCAATCGAGTCCAAATGTATGACTTTGGAGGGCCGATCCATCCATGCCAGTGGCGACCCCATTTCGCTGATTTCTTCATGTAAAGAGCCAAAAATTGTGATTTTTTGAAATGTTTGTATGGGGAACCCCCAGGGGGGTTCAAGGGGGTGAGCCACTGGCATGGGTGGATCGGCCCTCCAAAGTAAGTGGGAGTTAATCATACATTTGGGCTCGATTGGGGCACTCTAAATGGGTCAAAAAGGGATTTTTCAAAATTTGATCCTACGGGACAAAAGTCAAAAGTGGGGGCATTAGAACTCGTTTTAGAAGTATAGTTCCTCGGGCAAAGTTTCTTATTTTGATCTCTAGAATTCAATTTTCACTGAGCAATGGGCGATTTTTTTGCCTCCCCACAAATCGACCCGGCCTAATAGATATATATATATATAAAATATTTGCGATATCAAATTGCTTTGGAGTTATGGGCCGCACAGCCTCGAAATTATGTATTCAACCACAATTTAAACATGTCGTTTCACTGATGACATTTTATGGAAGTAAAAAACAAAGGGAGTTGCACCTTCGATGAAAGCAAAACTTGCAATATCAAATAGTTTTTGAGTTAAATGTCGCACATCATCGAAATTTAGTGTTCGACATCAATTTATACATGCAGTTTCATGGATAACATTTTATGGGCGTTGAAAAAGGGGCACTGGCACCTACCATATAACTCAAATTTGCGATATCGAATAGCTATGGAGTTATAGGTCGCACAGTTATGAAATTCAGTATTCGACCTCAATCTTCAAATGCAGTTTTACCGATAATATTTTATGGCGTTGGACAAGAGGGCGTGGCACCTCCCATGCAACCCAAATTTGAGATATCGTATTGATTTATAGTTATGGATCACACACCGCAAGCCTTATTTTATCAATGCAGTTTCATTAGTAATATTTTATGGGCGTAGGAAAAGGGGGAGTGGCATCTCCTAAACAACCCAGAGTTGTGCTTTCGAATTGCTTTGGAATTATAGGTCGTACAGTGACCTCTATGTACACATGCAGTTTTACTGATTTCATTTTATGAGCATTTTTAAAGAGGGCGTGGTACCTCCCATTTAAACGAAATTAGAGATATCGAATAGCTTTGAAGTTAAAGGTTGCACACCAGAAGAATTTAGTATTCGACCTCAACGTACACATGCAGTTTCATTGATTACATTTTAAGGGCGTTGAAAAAGGGGACTTGACAGCCGGATTTCAGCTAGTTTGTTTATAAAATACGTATTGTAATAATTAATTATTAATAATATTAGGTCGATAAGCAATAATAACTGAATCCCTACGAAAGCAGAAGGTCTTTTGTGCAACATAAAAAAATGTAACAAATTACATTTATAAAAGCAGCAATGTTAATGGTTACCAATAATTAAGAGTAGCCAAAGTGTTAGCTTGTTGAAAGGTGCTAAACTCTTAACCGAATTTTAACCATTACGTCCATTCTGTACATATTTCGAGTATTCATTGTTCTTCGCTAGGCGTAACCAAAATGAGGTAATGATAACTTTTTGTTCACTTTCCAGTTACTCTGTAGACAAAGCCAACCTGTTTTTACCTTGATTAAAGCACTGAAATGTCTCTACATTGAGCTGCATTTGTTCGAGTGGAAAACTCATTCATTCACTCACTCGCTCAGTCAATGATGCGCTCCTGTAATTAAGTACCATTAAGTGTGGCCATTCGTTAAAAGTGCAAAAAAAAGCAGTTTCAGTACGACTTTTTTCTACTTGTTAAGTAGTCAAGCGGTTGAGCGAGCTTAAAAATGAAGTGATGTTCTTTTTATCTTATTTATGAGGCATTTACGAAATGAACAAACAAAAACCTACTTCACCGCACTTAGGCAAGTTAAAGCAGTTAAAAAGCTATTCAAAGCTATAAATAAAGTGTGCTTTTTAATTCGAATTTTTTAAAAAAGCGGAAATCATTAAATAATTTTTGCTAATTATTTTTGGTAAATTATTTTTGGTTTTTTTCTTTGCTTTGGCTTCCTACTTTTATTTTTCAAATCATGCTTCATGCTTCAAATGTGCTTCATCATCAACGCTCATTTTGCATTTCATTTTGCAACATGCTTTACTTCATTTTTTTGTTTTTTCTGTCACTAGCTTAATTTCATTACGAAAAAGGGACCCAGTCGGAAGGAAAAAATTGTTTAATATTTTTAGAATCTCTATTGCAGTTGCTTTATAATTACTGGTAAATTACTAACTTGTTCACCAAGAAATTAACATTACACAGCTAACTTATATCTGTATATGCTTGCGATATTTTTTTTTTTTGGTTCGGAGAATTTTATATTTGCAACACTGTAACAGCCGATTTGACATTTATCGATTGTTTTGAGGTTAGTTTGGTTCGAAAATTCATCATTTATAGACTCATGCCGGGCAATATTTACATAATCTTTAAATTTATCTTTATAAACACGGTTCAATTCGAGAAATGCATCAGACATTACGTGCGTTATATAGTATAGTGTTTATCCAGAAAACGTCACCTTTGGGTGGATATTATGGGCCGATGGAATCATTGTTACATGTGTCTTAAGGTATAAAATACGTGTAAAAACGAAAAAACTGCAGCTTGTTTTCAAACATTTTTTTGAGATACAAGGAAATGTTATATTTTTTTTTAAACTTATACAGGTTATTGTACATAAAAAATATTTTATAAAAAAATTTTTTTTTTAAAAAAATGAAATTGAAAAAAACACATCCAAAACGTTGATCTTCAAATTTTGTTTTCAAATCAAACAATTACAACAAACATATAGAAATTTTAAAAATACTGGGTAACAATTGCCATTTTGCCAAAATAGAGCTGTTAATCTTATTTTCTGGTCATATAATACATTTCAATAATTTTTTTGCTAAATCAAATAGTCTTATTTATTTATTTAAGTAAATATTGTAAGGGTCTCTTTTATCCTAAAATGCTAAAGTGAAATCGCATGATTTACTATTAAGCCAATACGTATTTCACTTCTCATATAAGAATACAAAAATTTCCCAATATTCAGCAATATTTTTATAGGTGCTAAATACACGATAAGGAGTTATAAGACCTACACATGAATGCGTATTTTTCGGAGAAATTCGGAGAGCAAAATACAGGACAACCCAAAATTTTAAATATTTCATATATGATGTTTATTGGATATAACTGTATATCTTCAGAATAGATTAGGTTATGTTACGCTTTGTTTATTGATTTGCAGTTTTGATATTGTGGCGGCCGTAGCCTAGTGGGTAGAGTGCGTGGCCCCTAAGCTAAAGAACCGCGGTAGCCCGGGTTCAATTCCAGCTCAGACAGAAAGTTTTTTCAATTGAATTAATTTTTCTGTTCGGTCGTCACCTCTCTGCAGACAATGGCAAACCTCAGAGAGTAAAAATTGCCATGTTAAGCTTCTTGAGAACATAAGCCGCTCGGAGTCGGCATAAAAACACGTAGGTCCAGTTCTCGATCATTTGTGATCAAACATTTAATAATAACACGTACAACACAATTGATCAATAGAAGCTAGGTCAAAGTCCTTCCAAGGGCTGAAATGGCCAGTTTATTTTTTTGTTTAGTTTTGATATTGCATTTCATAAGGCAAGTACATATTATATTATATAAATATTTAAGATATGACTTGTTCATTAACCATCAAACGCATTTGATTTTTGTAACGTAAAAGACTTTATGTGTCAAATCGACACTATGCATAACAACCAAAGATTTGAGTTTAATATCACGAAAAACCAAATTTATTTGGTTATATTCATGTTAAATTAAAATATTTATTTTAAGAAAACTCAAAAGGAATGTTCCAGATTTGTGTGCCTCATTAGAACTATAAAATTAAAATAACACATAAAATGTTAAAAATAACAATTTGTTTGTTATTCATTAACTACACTAAGTTTGAGCACATTTCCTAAATGGAGCAAGAAAATGAATTGAACAAACTGAAGTTGACCAGTAACCAAGAAAGATAATATTTTTATAAAAATTAACAAAAAATGTACAGTTATAGTTTTTATTTTCGTTCTTTTCTTAGCTATGTGTCAATTTGACACTGATTGTCGCTTGAGGGAAATTTTGTGCACAGCTTAATGACATCAACTGAAATTTTTTTCTATGGTAAAATCTAAATTTATGCATGATTTTCATATGGAGCCAAAATCCCAACCGAATTTGAGCTAAAATAAGAAAGATATACAATTTTCTATAAAAAAAGGATCAAATTGACACTAAAAGCGTTTGAAGATTAAAAATAAAATTAATTTAACGCAGTTAATTTTAGTGAATAGTTTTAATCTATACCACAGGTTTCTGTTCAATGAGGATAGTAAAAAGCTTACTATAAAATAATAAAGTACATTAAAAAATTTTCAATAACTTCTGAGGAATAGAGTGCAAAAACAAAACACTTTACAAAATACAGAACATTTATATGTTTTGCAGAACAAAATAATTTAAACAGGAAATTGCCTAAAAAAAGATTACTGTAATGTATTATACAGTACGGATGGTCATATATTAGCTATAATTTAATTTATTTTTTACTTATTCCATGTAATCTATTCCGTTGGAGCTACTGAAAAATTAAAATTGAAAAATAGAATTTTCAGTGACTCGGCAGGCTGTCTCGCTTTTCAGCACATTTGTCTAAAAGCTGACGTTTTCATTGGATTTGCAAAGTATGAGACACAATGTTTATCTCAAACATAAGTTTTTTCAAACTGTATTTTTAAGTGTGTTTTATTTACTACAGTTTTTCCTGTTCGTATAGGCTTATCAAAGTTGATGGTACTGCAGAAACCACAGAAGACTACTGATGAGTTGATGTAGCTATCAACGAAACAGCTGTCTAGTCTGCTTGGTGGTTTGTTCTGCAAAGAACTTATTGCTGTTGCAACCTGTTGCTTCATGAACTTAATTGGCATTAAGCTCATATATAATTCTAAAAAATATATTTTTATATTTACGTCGTAAATTTGCTCATTTATAATTCTAAAAAATATATTTTTTAAAATTATATATGAGCTTAATGCCAATTAAGTTCATGAAGCGAAAAAAACAATATTGTAATTAAAATATGCCATCATTAAATTTTCATGTTTCCTAGTTGGGTCTTTTAACGAATATGCAACATTCTTGTGGTTTTATTTATCTAATTTACTAAATACTAGTCTATTCCACACAACCAGTTGTGCCCATCAAATTGAAGTAACTAAACGTTACATCTGCACGTCCTTCACGTGCTTTTCTCATAGCCTTTTTTCTGTCTTGTGTTGTGAATACTTCATGTTTTGAAGGTCCTTTGACGGTGGCTTGGCTGAAAATTTATTCGAAACATGCACATTTAATGAAACGTTTCTTGAATTTTTGATCAACTCAAAATTAGAAGGGAACATTTATGGGTGAGTGTAAGTTTGTGTGTGTGCAAATTTTAAACACATTTTATGCATTTCCTGTATACTGCTAAGGTATCCTGCGTATGCTTGAAAACAAACTTAAAAAAAAGTTGCATAAAAACAAATAACGACTGCGTATGGCAGAGAAAATTCCACAACAGTCAAAATAGTATGCAAAGTACGCATCGTTCATCCTTCCAACCGGCATGCCATGCTCTACACCACTACACCAACATCTTTGTGTTGTTTTTTATTTTTAACATTTTGTCGTGTGTTGTTGTCTCAAATTTCGACTCGTTTAAATAAAAACCTCGTAAATTTGGCAGCTTTTATCTGCATAAAATGCTGAAAAAAAACAACCACAAGGATTCACCTTTGTTTCATTTGCCACACAATGCTAAAAGGTAGGCAAGTAAGTATGTGTGTTTTCGGTATGGATCAGTATGTTTGTGCGCACCAAGCAACCAGCAGCTCTCACTACAGGTCTATCGCATCATGTTTCAGTGTTGCGCTCGCTAATGTAACTGGTGTTAAATTTGGCAGCCGTAATAAATTTCATTACCTCGCCCTTAAAACGCGAAGTGTACTGCAGGCAGACTTCGATGATTATCGCTTTTTTTCTTTGCTTCTACATTGACTTTTGGCCTCTTCTCTTATATTTTTTCTGCCTTTTTTGCATAATATAGACATTAAATAGATTTTCTGCACACTTAAGATTCATAGGGAATGACGAAGTGGACTTTTTCTCCGAAGGCGTTGTTATGGAAGCAATGTTTTAATTAGCATGTGTGGAAATCTTAATTGATAAAATTTTAAGCGATATGAAAAAGGTTGCTATAATGAAAGGAAGCTGATGCTTATAGCGCTTATGAGATATGGTTAGGTAATGACTAAATGATATAAGTTAAAAATAAAACTGAAAATTAAGGAATAATCTTATTTCTTTCATGTGGTATACATGCTATCGCCAAGTTGAAAAATTAAGCTAATATTAACCCTTAACCGGCACAAGCACCGGAGTTACCTTAACACTAGTGCAAAACCAATTCATTTTAAGGAAGATCCAGAAGCAGTTTATGAAAACAATGTTAATTTGTTAAACATGCCATAAGAAAAGAGTTCAGCTACTACAGCTTTTTCACACTTTAACAATATTCGCTTGTTTAAAGTCATAACTCAAAATAGTAATTGAAAGAAACTCAACGCTATCTATACACGTGGCACAAAACAAGCCAATGTTGAAAAAATTTACCCACTAATAAAGCAGTTTTGCTCAAGGACATTACAAGACGTTACAAGTAACCATAAATAAAAGTTTATTATGTCTTACGAAACTTAAAAATGTTTGCTAGTGTCACTCCTACTGAAATTAAACGTAGATTAGTCATACAGCTAATCTTACCAATCATTTCTTATTCAGAAATAGTTTATAGTAAACTTGTCGCATCTTCCCAGTTAAAAATTCAAATTGAATTTAATTACGCCACGCGCTATGTGTATGGTCTACGCAAATACGATCGTTTTTCCCGTTTCCGAAATGCAATACTTGGATGTGACATAACTGCTTACCTAAATGCTAGAAACTGTATTTACCTGCACAAACTAATCCATGGGAAAACTCCTTGCTATCTGAATGAAAAACTTCAGTTTTGTATGTCAAGTAGAAGCCATGTTCTGATAGTTCCGAGGCACAACTCATTAAACTCTTCCCACCTGTTTTTCATTAACGCCATTAGGTTGTGGAATTCTTTGCCAAGGTGACTTAGGGAGGTCACTGGGAGAGAGCCTTTAAGGCAATCTATCTTTTCATTTTTCTCTACTCAATAGCTTTTCACTTCCTTACTTCTCTATGTTATCTATTCTTTATCTATTCCTTGTATCAGTATTTTTTTTTCAATCTTAACGTATCTTTATTTCTTTTTATTTTTTATATTCTTTAAAATAAAAAATAACATAAAGCCAATATTGTTTAAAAATTAAGGTCACTATTTTTGATTCTGTTTTAAACAGTTGTTATTATTCTTCATTTTTAGTTTTTAACTTTAATTTCAAATTTTTAATATAAAATTTTTCATTTTCATTTTTAATTTTAATTTCAATTTTAATATTAACCCGAATTGTCCCACAATTATTTTTTATTCAATATCTATAAATTGTTGGTATAAAACTGTTGAATGGTTGCTAATGAGTGAAGAAATCTTAAGAAAATATTTTTGCAATGGGTGGTTTGTTAGTTGGCGGGCCATATGTGGCCGTTGCCATATGGCAACACTGGGTCATACTGGAAATTTATATGAAAATAAAAATAATCTCTATTGAACAATTTTTAAGATAATTTCTTTATTTAAAAAAACAAATAAGAAAAAAATAGCATGAAATAAAAATAAAGTAAACATTTTTCAAATTTTTAAAAGTAAATCAATATAATAAAATAAAAATAAAAAGGCAAATAATATTTTTTTTTGTGAATTTTTACATTTTAGTATGATATTTTTGAAAACAATTGATGCACACGCCAACATTACATTTTGTGCTGGCAGTACGCATTATACTCGAGCAGGAGTCTTCGGCACATCGTCTTTTTTTTTCAATGGTTATTGGCCAATGGTTGACTCCATCGTAGCGAAGTGATTCCAGCACCGTTCCCTCTATTTTTCGTTTTTGCATTGGACCAGGTGAAATAGGAGGTACTCCGTAATGTTTGCAATAAAATGTCGCAATCTCTCGTCGAAATTCTAATTGTGGCATAGTCTGGTCAATAGATCTGTGTAGTTGCCATGCATTTTGGACCGACACATCAACCAACCAAGTAAATATGGAATTCCACCATTTTTTACCTCTATTTGCAATTCGATATAGACTTACGTTTTGGTCCATTCTGTCAACCCCACCCATATATTGATTATATTTTCCAATTACGTTTGGACGAGGGAGATTAATTTTTCGCATTTGCGTTTTGGAGTAGCGTTGGACATTTGATACTGGATTCATGCCAAATGCAGTTGATGTAGCGCACACTACCGAATTATCGACCCATTTTGTCAAAAAAATGTTTTCGTCTCTTAATTTTTTTGAAACAGCATAACCACGTTCCATTTTTTTTATATTGTCTTTCGAAGGCAGTGGACAATTTTTTGGAACTCTGTTCTCTCGGATTGTACCAGTTGCGTTATATCCTCGAGATTTCAAATATGACAATAACGGAAAACTTGTAAACAAGTTGTCAAAATAGAATGAGAATGGCAGTATCTGCACTTCTGGTGTTAAATCATCAATCATGTTTATAAATGGGGCACCGCATTTTCCAAATTTATCTTCATACATGGGATTTGACCTGGGATTTTGGCCTTGATAAATCTCAAAGTTTATTAAATAACCTGCTGGAGTACACAACGACCATACCTTATAGCCAAAGCGCATCGGTTTACCCTTTATGAACTGATTGCAGCCATGTCTGCCAAAATAGGCAATCATGCTCTCGTCATATGACAAATGCTGTTCAGGGTGGAAATGCTTTATCATATTTGCCTTCAAATGGTCTGTAATAGGGCGTAGTTTCCACATTTTATCATTATTATTAATTTTTTTACAACTGTCCTCAAAATGGAGAAACTGCAAAATTTGCTGAAATCGATTCCTACGCATTGAATTCTTGATCATAATATTTACCAAGTCATCATCAGTACTCCAAGCTGTTCTTATTCGGCTGTGATAGTTATAGCCGGTAACAAGCAATATTCCAATAAACACTTTGAACTCTTGTACACTAATATTAGGGTTTGGTTTGCCAAGAAAAATTGCATATTTTCCCGATTCATCGCAAATGTGTTCAATCAAATCATCGTCAAAAAATTTTTCGAACTGTTTGTGTGGTGGAACTTTGCAGTCTTGAAAATTTGCTGGTGGAAAGATTGGAATAATGCCTGTAGAACTATCTTCACTCCAAACAAATTTCTTTGTTTTATTGTGTTGTGGTAATTTCAGTGTTGATTTCGATGGGATGACTTTACGTAAACGGCTTTTAGCTGGTAAAGTTGAAGTCGATGGCTCGTTTATAGAAGCATTCAAAGGATTTGATCCAATTTTCGCTGTAGAATTGGCCAAAATGTCTATTGAAATATTTTCATCACCTGGGAGTTCGTCGTCCGTTTCTTCCAACTGAATTTGACCAAGTGTGTGCACATGTCGTCCAGATCTAAATACCATTTCACAGTTTGCTTTTAATTGACCTGCACATATATTATCTAGAACGGCCTCCTCTTCTTCAACGCCATCGTCTTCACCACTAACAACCCCATTTTCAATTTCAGGTGGCTCAATATGTATTGCTTTAGGTACGTCATCGTCGCTACTTAACTCTTCCAAATAGTCGATTGTCTCTTGCAGTGTTAGTTTCCTAGACAAAAAATTAAAATAGCACTTTGAATATTTAAAAAATTTCAGTATGACCCAGCGTTGCCATATGGCAACGGTGAAATGAAAAATAAAAAAAACTATATAAAAATTTATAATTTGCATTTCATTACACACTTATTAACATCTCTAATGTATCTTGTTTATGATGCATAATAGCAAAACAATTGGATATAAACATTAAATATTACAAAAACAATATTTACCGTCTCATAAAATCAAATTTGCACTTTTTTGACATATTCATTTCCACAACTTCTTTGTTTGACGACCACGCAAAAACTAACAATATATCTAGTGTAACCGATTGTCAGAAAAATCAACGGTACTTCCGAGAACACAAACTCGTCGCATATTTGAAATTTTAACGATGCGCTTAAATTTAAAAAATCAGTAACTGCAGACAACTTTGGCGTTGCCACATGGCGTTGCCACATGGCATAATGATTTTAAATCTACTTTTGAGTTGACCTTTCGACAAGCTAACATCAAATACGCTACACTACGTTTAAAGCATCCAATTTCGGGACATTTCGGCCATCTCGGGATATCGGGATTTGAAAAACACAATCCCGGGATCCTGGGTCTAGTCCCGAATTTGATAAACCTTAGAAAACGAATTTTTTGGAAGACGTAAAATGAAGTTTCAAAGTAGTTATGCCTTGTTTTACAACACAAAACATTGCAGAAGATTATAAAAAACTAAAAAACACAGTTTCGATTAAAAGTTTGGATAGTATTTATTTTTTATTTTTGAAAAAACAAAGAAACCAATAAAATTTGATCATTCATAAAATATTCAAAAACAAAAATAGAATAGTTTAATAACACTGTAGGTAAATTTTCAACTTTTGAAAATACACAAAAAAACGCCGAGACACGTGAACTTAATTTTTGGTCGTAGAAATTAGGAGCATACTCAGCTTTTACAAATCAGATTAAAGTCTCGAGCTATTCAAATTTCTGATATTTGACTTACATTTGACCTTCATTTAAAAAATTTTTATAGTTTTTCAACAATTAATTTTTATTGTCTTTTCAGAAATACCTTCAACGTGAAAATCGAATTAGCCTTGTGTTATCTATGATTTTTTAAAAGTTAAGCAATTTCGCTTTTTGATCCATTTAAACTATATTTGAATGTTGAACGTAAAAACTTTAAAAAAATCTAAAAATTTTTTTGCTCAAATTAATAATTTTATTTCATAAGTAGACTAAATTCTGAAGGTGCAAGTATAATCGGGGGTGGTCAAAATTTTTGGTCTCCAAAAATAAGGAAAATATAGCTAAAAATGGGCCTAAAAGGTTACTAAATTTCAATCACAAAATATCGCGAGATTTTGATCTGATTGGGAAAAACTGAGTATGTCACTAAATTCTAGGACCAAAAACTAAGTTAACGTGTCTCGATTTTTTTCAAATTAAAAGTGTAATTTTAGTATTTCTAAGTAGGAATTTTATGATATTTGGTACATCTTCCCAGCAAAAAAAGTGCTTCCAAAAGAAAGTAAAGTGGAAGGGAAAGTCTTGAATTCCATCCCTTCCACTTTCATACCCAGAAGGCATTTTATTAACATATGCATGTCATTGGGAGGAATGCTTTTTTCAGTCTTCTCTAGAAGTGCTTCCAGAATTCTTTCAATGGAAGATTTCTGTGAACCCTTCAATGAAAGGATTTTAGTAGGTGTTTTCCAGGAGAACTTTAAGAACCTATTCCATGGAATGAAATGGTTTTTGTTGATAGGGGGGCTTAAAAAATCCCACAGAAAATACCCCTTTTCCCGATTTTCTCTCGATTTTGGTGTTTTAAAAGAGAAGTGGTTGGGTTTTATTGGGAGGTTAAAAAATCCCACGGAAAATATCTAAAACTGTAAAGAATTGCTTTAATGCTAATATTTAATCTGGTGTTACAGTTATAATAACGGTCCGGGTATGACAGCTTTGGCGTCTGTACCCGTCCTCGTTATAGGTTTATATATTATATATATATTAGCCACAAGAGCCAAATTATTGTCAGCTTGTGTCTTAATATATTTGATAATTTTTTATAAAAATATTGAAATCAAACGAAATCAGAAGTTTTCTCTAGTTGCACAGCAGTGACCTTTATTGGTTGACGTTTCGATGCGAATGATCACAAAAACTTTGTGCGTTCAATATATAACAATCAATTTTGAGCGTGAACATATTAGGGAAAGAGTAAACATATAATTAATCTTTGAGCATAACGAAAATGTGTATACTTAAGCATATAATTTTAAACAGACTTCACTCAAGAGAACTTTTTAGTTAAGCGATTAGCAAGTGATTAGTTTGAGCGTTAACGTTAGTGAGATCTTTTACACAAACAATAAGAAAGAGCGGTTTAAAAAGATGTTTAACTAGTAATAGAAATCAATTATGTTCAACGCAATACATACAGAAGTGGCAATTTAATTTAAACTTGGAAAAAACCAAATTATATGAAATTTAACTTCATTTATAAGTATTGTAAATAATTTTAAATGTATAAAACTTGAATAAAACATCCGCTACAAAACATATATAGTAAATTTATTTTTTATTTTTTTTTAATTAAATTTAAATGCTATTTAAATGTATTCCGGAAATAGTTTATGAGAATGCCTTTTGAAAGCACTTTTTGATAAAGGTACGAAGAAGCACAATTGTATCTATAGAATGTCTTCTGGAAACAGTGTCCGTAAGAATGCATGTCACATTTGAATCAAAAATTTTGCTATATTGTTTAAAAAAGTTTTTTTTTAAATTTTTTTAAGGGCAAATTTTAGTTTTTTTAAGTTAAAGTTGTTTAAGTAAAGTTAAGTTTTTTAAGTATTTTTTAATATTTTTTAAAATTAGTTCGAGAAATATTTATATTCTTATAATTTTTTATATGTTATATTTTATACAGCTAGTTAAAAAAGATTTTTATTTTAGTATTATTAAAATCACATTTCAGTATCATGTATCTAAGGAAGTATGTGTTTAATACATTGTGTTATTTTGTACTGCTGCTTAAAGAAATGTTTTTATTTTTAAATTTTTTAAAATCACATTCAGGTTTTTCTCAGGTAGCATCATTAAATTTTTTGACATGTTCATAAAATTAAAAAAAAAATTAATAGTATAATAACTTTAGTATGTCTAAGTAAGAATTTTGTTATATTTTGTACAGCTTGTTTAAGGAAGTTTTGCTGTTTTAGTTTTTAAGGTCACATTTGGATATTTTCACGTCATATATTGTACAACTAGTTTAATAAGATTCTTATTTTTGTATTATTGAAATCACATTTCAGTATTTCTCAGAAAGTATCATGTCTTTAACACATTGGGCCTTACAAATAGTCCATTTAACACCTACTCTAAATTTAGTGTGTGCTTTTCTGACATTATTTTTATAAAATTTGTTGTCAAAAAGCTTACACTTAATTTAGAGTCGGCATTAAAAACACTATTGGTGTTATTTTGTACAGATAGTTTTAAAAAGGTTATTTAAACATTTTTTAAAAACACTTAAATTTTTTCTTATCTACTATCATTGAATTTTTTGTTGGAATATTTGGGAATATTTTCTGTAGAGGCAATCCCGAGATCCCGAAAACCCCGGGATTTTAGGCCTTGCAATTCCGGGAGTGTCGGGACTAAGAAAAGTCTGGGATCCCGGGATTGGATGCCTTAACTTCGGTTATCATTCGATTGAATGGACCAGTTAACATTTAATTGTTTCTACAAAATGGTAAATAAATCTAGTTGTTAGAGTTTCTACTGCTTCTACGGTTAGTGTTAAAATTTATAAGGGAAAGAAGTTTTTGAGAATACCCCAGTTATGAGTTGGTGTAAGTAAACGATATCAGCAGATTTCTTTCTCTCACTAAAAGATTGCATTTTTAATAATTTTGAACGATTCTCATATGGAGAACGGTTAAATATGTCAGTTGCCTCTCGGAGCAAACCGAACAAAACTTTTTTGGATTCTTTGACATGCTTGAGACCATACTTGACTTGCGTACTTCAAGTGAGGACGCAAAATTGAATAATGTAGCTTTGTAGTTGTTATTAAGCTATCAAATTCTTTAACCTAGCGTTTTATAAGCCCGAGCATGGGGCTTGTTCCAGACACTTAATAATTGCAGCAATACTGCAACACTGTTACTCATTGGCAGCTCTGTAGCAGATGCTCAGCTGATACTTTACTTAAATATTGCATATATTTTGTGCTGAGACTGTCAGAAAGATTTTTAATAAATTTAGCGATTGATAACTTTGCAGACAATGGAAACAACTTGTTTTTAAAATATTGAAAATCAAGAAAACAAAGGTTTTTGCGAAAAAGAAAGTTATTTTTGAAAGAAATTGTAAAGAAGAGAACAATGACAAGAAATGCAAAGTTTTTTCAGTTTTTTGCTGAAAAATTTAATAAATGGATTATAAAATAATATCTGCCTGTGTATATGATAAAAAATTGCAGTTTAACCTTTTCATGCTCGATGTTGCATACAGGCAACATTGTACTTATGGGGTTCCAAGTCCCGATATTTTCATGTTTTTGACCAGTGGTTTTTTGCTTTATGTAGCCTTATGCGTTGTGCAAGCTTACACCTATTTGTTTTATTGAAGACTTTGCACGTGTCCATTCAGTTGCCGTTCTCCGTAGAATAAATGGTCGAAATCAAGATCAGGATCGATTCGCAAAAAAGTGTTTATACAAAATGTGCTTAAAAACATTTAAATAATTGTTTAAATATAAAACCAAGTGCACAATATAAATAAATAAAAGGGAGAGAGTTATATACATAAAAATATCATGAGAAAACTGTTAATTTTGTCCAATAACTGCCTAACGGCACACATAAGCAACATCCTGTAACTAACGAATCCGGGCATCAAGGACTTTAAAATTTTATTCAATTCTTGTTTGAGTAAAGACTAGCACATATCTGACCTCAAAAAATGTGTAGCCCCACCCATTTTAATTCGGGCATGAAAGGGTTAATATAAAATAGATTGCAATACTAATGTAGCTTACTTTCTTTTTTCACAACATCCGCGCAGTATAAATATTCGTGTTGCCGGGTTCTTGTATTCTGCGAGCGCCAAATGCCAAATGTCTACTCGCTAGAACGATTGATTTTTGCAATAGTTGCAAGATTTTTGTATCGAACGTTATACTTTGGTATGTTGCGCAGTATCGCTGCAGTTATTGAGACTCAAACAAGCCCATGATATTTTACAAATGTTATCAATATGAATGGTAACAACAACTTTGAATCCATGTATATCCCAAGGTCTTTGACGGTAGGTATACGACTTAAGGTGCTATTACAGTGTGTAAAAAATTAAAAATACATTTTTTTTCGTTAGAATATGGTTCTGTAAGGTCCTAAGAATACGTATACAAAATTTAAGAAAAAAAAAATATCAAATAGAAAAAAAGTTATTCGTATGTCGCGTGACATTCAAGAAACTTTAAATCTTTAATCGCGTTTTTCCCGAAACAAGGTTTTTCAAATCGGCTTCTAAGATATCTGGAGTTCTACTTGATCGATTTCAATGAATCTTGATTTATTGTGATCCTTATAGACTCTATTAAGCACTAGACCTATAAAAAGCCAAAAAAACTTTTATATTTTTTTTTTGTATGGCTTTAAGTTCAGGCAAAAAAGGGGGTTCTTTGTAATTTTTTTTTTTTTTCAACGCACGCCTTTATTTTATTTTTTTTTATTTGCGTAGGTTGAGTGCTCAACTAAAACTCTTAACTCAAGAATGCACTTTGATTTCTTACTTTCAGGCACTTTTCAAATGCTGGAGACGAGAAGCGAATTGCAACAATTTTTTAAACATGCTAACTATAACGCCCTGTAGAAAATTAACATTAAAAAATTAAAAATACATTTTTTTTCGTTAGAATATGGTTCTGTAAGGTCCTAAGAATACGTATACAAAATTTAAGAAAAAAAAAAAAAATATCAAATAGAAAAAAAGTTATTCGTATGTCGCGTGACATTCAAGAAACTTTAAATCTTTAATCGCGTTTTTCCCGAAACAAGGTTTTTCAAATCGGCTTCTAAGATATCTGGAGTTCTACTTGATCGATTTCAATGAATCTTGATTTATTGTGATCCTTATAGACTCTGTTAAGCACTAGACCTATAAAAAGCCAAAAAACTTTTATAAATTTTTTTGTATGTCTTTAAGTTTAGGCAAAAAAGGGGTTTTTTGTAAATTTTTTTTTTCAACGCATGCCTTTATTTTATTTTTTTTTTATTTACGTAGGTTGAGTGCTCAACTAAAACTCTTAACTCAAGAATGCACTTTGATTTCTTACTTTCAGGCACTTTTCAAATGCTGGAGACGAGAAGCGAATTGCAACAATTTTTTAAACATGCTAACTATAACGCCCTGTAGAAAATTAACAACAACGATAGAGACAAAAATATTTTTTTTTTATTTCCTCATGAATAGTTTTTAATTATGTAAAAAATTTAATTCATTAAAATTAATAATACTATCTAAAACAAATAAATAAAAATGTGTTTTTCTTATAGCTTTTAGTCCTTATAGTTATAGTACCTGTTTACTGTTATAGTACCTTAAAGCAGTATCTTTTATTTTGACATTAAAAATTCAGTTGCTTGACATTTATCTGGATTTAAAAACATATTATTTTTAAAATACCAAATCTCAAAAGATTTCAAGTCTGACTGGAGTAGTCCTGAATTTAGAATCAATTGCTCTGTATATTTTCATATCATCTGCATAAAAAAGCAGTGTGCGGCCACACCCATATTAGGCTGCACATAAATATATATTCAGTATGGATTTATTCCACAGTGTGCAAATGCGATTCTTTTTTAAGTAAAGCGGGGTTTTTTTATTTTGATACATAAATATATATCAAAAAAATTAAACAAATTTTTTATATCTCGGCAAATTCCAACCAATGACTCGGCAATGACTAACGATTTGAAAGAACATTTGATGATGTGAGCACTGTTTTTCTTTATTGGACGTTGCCTCTAATAATGTTGTAATTTTTATTTATAATACAATTACAAGGTAAGCCCACATTGGAGAGAAATCAGACAAAAGTCGAGCTATATGTCAAATTCAGCTGTTCGAATTGTAGTTTTTCTATTTGTTGTTGCAAACGGATTTAACCAATACATAACCAATTTAGGTTTTGGTATGTTATTAACGTTTAATAACTTAAAATCAATTATTTATATTTTTTTGTTTGTGATACATTTATCTTTTTTTGTGATACTTTGTCTGTAAATACTTATCACACCCTAACTACAAAAGAGGTAAAACTCAAAATTTTTAAATTTCTAGGAGAAGCAAAAATAATTTTGTTTTCCAAGGGACAAAAAAAAAAAATTAGAATAACCCATTATTATTTTGTTAAATGTTAACCCATTTTTTACCGTTGCACAGTGTGAGAATTCACAAATCTAGCTGGACTAAATTAATAACTCCAGAACTAGTGGCTCAAATTTCCTGAAACTTCGTATAGGGGTAGGTAAGATATTTTATAAGTAGGATGTAAAAAGTGGGCGGCATAAAAAAGGGCGTGTAATCATTAATGAAATACTGTATACCTTTGAGTAATTTTGAATGGCAATAATATTTTATTAAGTATTTTTAATTTTTTTGATATAAGAAACTTGAATCAATATAAAATTTTCACATTTAAGATAATAAAATTTGTGTTATTATAATAAAAAAATTTTATATGAATATTTTAGAGAACTCTATAATTATAAAATCAATCAATGAGAGTTCCAAATCAAGTAATTTTATTTGATATTACTTAAATTATATTAATAATTATAATTATATAATCTATATGTATATAAAAAGCAAAACACTGTCTGTCCGTCTGTGTGTGTGATGCCTATAGACTCTAAAACTACTAAACCTATTGATCTGAAATTTTGGCAGACGATTGGTTTCTGGTATGAGATGGTTTAAGAAAAAATATGCCACACCCGCATTTTACTGCCCCCAAATCAATAAAACTGCTGTATTTCAGTCGGTTTGGGTCGTAAAAGGCTAAAATTTCAAAATTTAGTTTATATGGTTACTGTCGGCAACTGTACTAAAATGGACTTTCGCACCTCATTTAACCGCCCACAATCCAATGAAAATATTTTATTTCAACAAAGGAAAATAATTTTGCGGCACCCTTTTTACCGCTTACAAATCAACAAAAACGCTATATTTCGAACGGTTTTTATCGTATTAGACTACAATTTGGTAATTTAGACTCTAACAGATATCCACGGGAACTTACAGCAATTACTGCTGGCAACAGATTTCCTACATTTAATATAGTTTTATCTCAGAGAGCCGAATTCAAAATATTTCACGCTAGAAAATGTAAAAACTTAGTCGTACAATTAATTATTGCTCTTGCTCTCTCTTCTAAAATTATCTCTATCAATCTTATAAAAAAATCCGTGAAGTCTCTCAAGTAAGTTTAAAGCAAAGCAACAACAATTCCGTGTGGAGTCAATCACACAGCAGATGGAGCTTCTCTTAACAACTTCCGTAGGTATGAATAATTAAGCTGTGACCAATATACTACTTAAGTTTAATATAACTTGTTCAAATGAACTCTTCGAAATCATATGATGTTGAAGAAAAGGTTTTTATTTTAGTTCAAACGTTATCAGTGCTGCCAGATAAGGAAATTTTCATCGTTTTGCGGGAGTTTGCAATGATAAGGGAAAACGGGAATAACACTTTTAAAAACGGGGAAAATTAGGTTGAAAAAGAGTAAGTTCGTCACAAAATCAACAAATTATGCTACGAATTTTTCAACATCTTGTACTGAAATACATTTGAAAATTATCTGAGTTATCTTGAGTTTTAACTTAGTTTTATTACTATTTAAAATAGCCTATGTGTTTAACTTAAATTCATTTGTATTGTTATCAGCTGTAAGCTCACTCGTAATTTTTTCTGCAAAAGAGTGCAAAAAGAGTAATTTCGTCACAAAATTAACAAATTATGTAATACATTTTTAAACATCTTGTATTTAAATACATTTTAAAATTATCTGAGTCCTCTTGAATTTTAATTTTATTTAATTACTATTTGAATTAGCCTGTTTGCTTACTTTAAATTCATTTAGATTATCATTAGCTGTAAGCTCAAACGTAATTGTTTCTCTGTTCAGCGTAATTTGATTTATTTGCCTGGTAAACTACATCGAAAATGAGTAAATAAAACTGAGAACTTTTAAAAGATTAAATTTCTAGGACGAAGGCGGAGCATTTAGATTTTGCTAATTTGTGGATACTTTCGTTAGGAAAAACAAAACGTATCCTTCATTAAGTCCGTTGTGTTCCTATTTATTTAAAAAATCTAAATATACATCGACTTCGAATATAAGTCACTAACAAATATTGATCTATTAAATTTACTTACACAAGATGTGCAAAATTTTTTGGCATCATGTTTTAAATTTAGAACTACAAACCTATTTTTATTACCTGTAAACTGCAAATCAGGGTAAATATTTATTTAATGTTATTAAAGTTTATTTGGTGAAATATCGATTTAAATAGCTAAAAGTACTGAAAAATGGTCAAACCGTCATTTAGCAAACAAAAATTTACTACTACTTACAAAAAGACTACTAGGACTAAAGAGGAATATGTAGCGATTTCCAAAACAGACTGTCTAGTCAGCTAAGTGATTGACTCTAGACAGAGTTGTTGTTGTTGTTGTTGTTGTTGTTGTTGCCTTCTTAAAAAATTGTTTGATCTTAAGCTCGCAATTTAATTCATGCAATTATTTAATAGATCATAAAATTAATTAAAAATTTGTAATTTTATATCTAAACAACGAATTTTCAAATCTTATAAGGGGTTATAAAGAGAAAATATAAGGTTTTAAGAAAAAAAAAATACCAACATAATATTTTGCTAAAAGAGTCTGAGACTCTGAAAATTAACTTGAAACTTCGTAATCTTATATTTGGAAAGGTCAAAAAAAAATCCTTGCAATATTGATTTTCAAGAATATATTTCGGTTTCTGTTATGCAAAAAGTAAAAAAAGAGAGTAGTTCAGAGTGTATGTATAGTTGTAGGGTTTATTATGAAATTTGAAAATACAAGTGAAATGTTCCCAAAAATTAAAAAAAAAATCAAAAATCTTTAGAAAAGGGTAAAAACGGGAAAACGTTAAGAAATTGAGAACATTGAAATTAAGAACAAAAAGTGAATGATCTCTCCCAAAATCTGGCAGCACTGAGCGTAACACCCGCTCCAATAACATAAAATATCGCTGCTGGAGCGTTTGTAAGATTCTCTGAGCAAAAACACTTGCTTGATCTTAAGCTCGCAATTTATTCATGCAATTATTTAATAGATCATAAAATTAATTAAAAATTTGTAACTTTATTTCTAAACAACCAATTTTCAAATCTTAGACGGGGTTATAAAGAGAAAATATAAGGCTTTAAGAAAAAAAATACCAACATAATATTTTGCTAAAAGAGTCTGTTTATTTGAGACTCTGAAAATTAACTTGAAACTTCGTAATCTTATATTTGGAAAGGTCAAAAAAAAAATCCTTTGGGACTTTAATAGAGTGAAAAATAGAGAAAATGTACATATTTTAAGGTTTTCTGAGCGACAAAACGCTGAAATAGCGTGAAAAGCAGAACAAGTATACGTAGTGATTTTTCAATCAGTTTTTAGAGTGCAGTTCATGAGGTTACTTTCGGCAGCTATTTGGAAAATGTTGAGTATATTTGGTATTTATTGACATTTTCGTATATGGCAGTAAGGCAGTCTGTGACAGGACAACGTCTGCCGGGAAATACTAGTACTAATATAAAAAAGGTAAATTTTTTGAGATCACTGAAGTCATTAACTGTTAGTTAGACTCATTGATTTTAAAAATATGCTCTTAAAAATACAATGGCATTTAAGGTGTGCCCAGGCTTAATCCCCCAGGCTTAACAGAATTTTGGTCGCAAAATTTCCAGCTGAAGAGAAGCATTTCTCAGACTCAACACTAGTAGGCGGAATTTTTATCAAATAATCATATGCTTTTTGTAGCAGATTACCGTGAGTGCCCCCATTTGAATATGATTTATATCATTTAAGGTAAATTTAAATTAAACTTTAAAAGTTTTTACTCGAATGTCAAACGCAAGTGTTGCATATGAAAAAATCCTGGGATCCCGAAAATCCCGGGACTGTCGGGACTGGAAAAATTCCAACATTCCAAGATCCCGGAAGCCGGGATTTGAAGCCGTGATTGCAAGACTTAGTGCCCACCACTGATATATCTGTGGTCACAAGGAATAATACCTGATTCACAATACTGCGTTCGGTCAGTCGTGCGTTGACAGCTCGAGTAGAAACAACGAGTTCTTAAGGTTCAATTCGCAATTTGACCTCAACCGTTGATCGTGCTTTATTCGTTAATTATCAACGAAGGGGTAAAGTACGATCAAAGTCCAACCTAGCGAGTAGAGTAGAAAAATGTTCTACTCGGTCGTGCGTTTGACGTTCTTTGGTGTGGCAGAGTTGCATTTTCATTGAGTTAGCTTTGGTGGGTGTTTTTTTAGTTTCAATGATAAACATGAGTTTTCATGGGATTTGCTGTATTATTAGAACTGTTTATACTTAATGTGATTTAACTTTATGGAAATTACGGTATGCAAGTTTTGATTAAGTGTACACTATTTATAATTGAAATATTTGTGCAAAATTATTTATATTTTATATATATATTTATAATTATGCGCAAAATAAAAAATTTGAAATTGTTAGCACATATTTTGTTAGTATTGGTATTTCACGGGATTTTTTATTTTATCAGCACAGGTTATATTAAATTTGATTTAATTTAAGATTTAGCATTTTGCAAGTTTTGATGAATTCAATATTATTTAATACAATTCAAATATTTGTGCCAATTATTTATATTAAGTATATCAATAAAAGGCAGTAAGTTCTGGTAGAGAAAACAGTAAAAAAAAATTTAACTGAAAAAATCAATTAATCAGGTATGTAGCTATCGAGTTATCGATTTTTAAAATTTTTTTCTAGCTAAAAGATCTGTTAAAAAAACCATATATTTCATTGCCATTATCCAATAGATCTTAAAAACTAGCATGTCATTTGAAAGGAAATTAATTGACCTTTTCAATGATATGCAATAGAAATATCACTGCAAGAATATTTTACATTTTATAAGAAACTTTTTATCATATTTGAATTTAATGAAAATAACCGTTATTTTCTACAAAATTTTTGTTATAAAGGTACAAAAAATGTATTGTAATTTAAAAGCCTGAAGTTTTACCTTTCACTTGACGTATGAAATTATTTACATTTTCTGCTGATTAAAAACTTTTTTATAAGAAAGCAGGAAAACTAAGGTAAATATGCTTGAAATAACAACTTTCAACATCTTACTTTCCATAATCCATAGTAACAACGGTATTTTTTGGAAAAATGACGGCTTAATGTATGCTATTATTTTACTTTTGTTATTTGTTTTTATTTATATATTAAAAATAATTTGACGCGAATATTTAAGTTTTATTAAATAATTTTAAATTCATCAAAACTTGCATTTTTTTAAGTTGAAAATTGATAAATATTAATTTGAATGATATTCAATAGGGGTATTTACGATTTAGTGCAGTTGCCACTGCAGTTGAGGTCTTGTGAGCTTTACAAAACAAAATACACGTGCGTAAAAAATTTTTTCCATTGTAGCCTTTTCCACTTGCCTTGAGCAGTTGTGTACTTTTGCACATTGAAAATTTTGACGGCTTTGGAAAAAGTGATAGTAGTGTATTCACGAACACGTAACTGCTCAACTGCACAGGCAAGTGCACTGAATCTGGAATACCCCTAGCTTAAACTGTGCTGATAAAATTAAAAATTCCCATGAAATGTGA